>PVIH01000407.1:174033-311359 GCA_004025045.1 Sigmodon hispidus | reverse complement strand
ATCTAACTGGACTTAATTTACATCCTCCTGGTTAAGAGGGTGAAACCTAGGTCAGCTTCCTTTTCATCTCACCCCTTCTTCCTTCTCTTCTTCCTGCTTATCTTTCCAACTTTTTTCCTTCTCCTCCTGTTTTTCTTCTTCTCTCCTCCTATTTATTCTATCTTTTTCTTTTATTTTCCCCATTCACTATTTCATTTGCATGGGTGAGAAAGTCTGTTTTCACCCTCTGAAGTCTTTGTCAAAAATAAGCTGGGTAGGGCTGAACAAATGGCTCAGCTATTGAGAGCACTGACTGCCCTTGTAGAGGACCTGGGTTCTTTTCCCGGTACCTACATGTGAAGTGGGATGTCTGTATACTGTGAATAAAGGACTGTTTTGGCCATGGCAGACACCTTAGAAGAAGTAGGTGGGTAATAGGAGCGTAGATAGGAGAAGGAGGGTGGAGTCAGGGAACCGGATCCAGCTGCCCAGGAAGAGACATTTAACAAAACAGGTAAACCACGGACCACGTGGCAAGACAGATTAATAGTAATGGGTTGAATTAAGATGAAAGAGCTAGCTAGCAATATGCCTCAGACATAGGCCAAGCAAGATGAAATTAATATAAGTGTCTGTGTATTTCATTGGGACTTTGGGATTGCTGGTCCAGATAAGCGGTGGCCGATGACCCAGACTGGGATTAAGCAGGCCAGAAACCTCCTTCTACACACATGAAACTTCACAACTATCCTGACACCAGGCACACATGTGGTACATATACATACATGCAGGAAAAATACTCACACACATAAAATAAAAAGAAATCTTTAAAAAAAGCCTCAGTTGAGCTTATTGTGTGGCTCTTTACCGGCATTTCCTGTTCTATTCGGTTGATAAGACTGTTCATTTTACTGCCCTTGAGTGCTCATCGTGTGAGCTGTACAAAATGTCTTGAAATCAGAAGTATTCATTTCTCCTCCTTTCTTGTCCCTTAGGAAACTGTTTTATTGGTAACATAAAATTTTGTCTATCAAAAATGCATTTCCATATCAGTATAAATTTTAGATTAGTTCTATCTGTAGCTACAAAACATCATTTGAAAATTTGGATGGATGTTGCATCAAATTTGCAAATACATTTGGGGAGAAATGACATCCTGATCATGCTGGCTGTCCCATATTATGAAGACAGGATGAACTTATTTATTTGAATTTTTCTTGTTTTTTTTTTTTTTTTTTTTTTTTTTTTTTTTTTTGTATTTTTGTTTGGCACACAAGATCCATATATATATATATATATATACATATATATAATTATATATATATAATTAGTTTCTTTGAGTAATAGTAAGTGGTTATGGACTTACAACTCTGGTGTCCACATGGATATTGTTTGTGTATAGAAATACAAAAATGCTCACTTATAGTTTTATATGTAAACATTTATATGGAGTCTTGCTAGACACACTGCTTAGAGGATAAATTTTTGGGGAGATGTGTTTCTTATTGGAGAAATTTTTGTCATATTTTTAGAGCTCACACCGTCAGTCTTTGGCTTTAAATTGATACAGCAAGAGGACTTAGCTTTAAAATAACTTTTGACACGTTAGTGATAGCATTTACTTTGGGAAGATATTATCTTGAGGGGTTTTGTTTCTTCTTTTCTATATTCTCTGTTTTCTAGAACTCTTATTATTTTCTATATATTATATTTGGCCAGTTGAATGTTGTTATAAAGTTCTATTTTTATTTAATTGCAATGTTTTAGATTTATTTTGCTTTTATTTGTGTATAGGTGCATATGCACCTGTATGTAAGTGCCTGAGGAGGCTAGAAGAAGACATGAGACACCCTTCGGGTTACAGGTTGTTGATTGGGAGCTGCTGTGTGGGTGCTGGCAACTACACTCTAGTCCTCTGAACCAGCAACAAGTGCTTTTAACAGCTAAGCGTCTCTCCATCCTTTGATCCCATCTTCTTTATGCAGCATTTCACTTACGATTGTTGCAATCATGATAGCTTTATGCCTACCATGCCCTTGTGTACTACTGATGTAGTCATACCACAAATTCATTATCAAGTATTAAACTCACCTCCCTGTGCTCCTCCTTGCCCACAGATTGTCTTAAGCACTCTTGCATAGACAACTGGAGGTGCATAGACCAGATTACAGTTCTTGCTTGACCATCAAAGATAATTTAGGAAGCAAAGTATAGTTTGTTTTACTTACTGGACAAGTATGCTTTTGTTTGTTGTTGTTTTTTTTTTTCCTGGTGGTTCAAGAGTCATCTCCTTTTAAAAACTTCACTTTCTATTTTTTAAAAACTATTATTTTGAGGTGGATCTACCAGCAAGAAAGATGCTCACGCATCAATTCTTCTTTATCTTTGATGGGTATTTTCACTGGGTTTAGGGTTTAGATTTGACAGTCATGTTCTTTTAGCCCTTAAGAAATGTCACTTCCGTCGGTGCTCCAGTTTCTGAACAAAATTTCCTGCCAATCCACTTGTCTCTCCGATGTCTGTGCTGTCATACCTCTGCTCTTATTTTCAGAGGTTTTGCTCTGTCTTATGTTTGGGGACGCTTGACTGTGCTGTGCCAAGGTAGAGACTTCCTCAGTGGCGTCTCATTTGATTTCTCTCTTGGCTTCTTGAACCTGTAATTTGTTGCCAAAGTTTCGATGTTTCAGCCAGTTTGAGGACAGATTAAACCCCACCCATGCTCTCCTCTCCCTTGGGAACTCTGGTGACATCAATATTATGCTTTTGCTTTTATATTTTTTTAACTCACAAGTCTTGTGTTTCTTTTGATCTATCTTCTCTCTGTTCAGATTGAATAATTTCTATTGTCCCAATTTTCCAGTTCAGTGATTGTGTTTTCTATTCTGTCCTTGAACTTATCCCCTTGAACTTATCCACTAAGACTTTGTTTTTAATGACTTTCTTAATTATTTTTAATAGTAAGTGTTTATTGTGGCAAATGATACAAGCCATAAATTTTACCATAGTAATCATGTTGACTGCGCAATTTAGTGGTATCACATCTGTATTGGTGGTATCACATCTGTATTGGTGGTATCACATCTGTATTGGTGGTATCACATCTGTATTGGTGGCACCACATCTGTATTGGTGGTATCACATCTGTATTGGTGGTATCACATCTGTATTGGTATCACATCATCTGTATTGATGTACAGCCGTCATCACCTTTCATCTCCACAACTCTTCGAAATTAAACTCCTGCACTCTTCAGACAGTAACTGTTCATTCCCTATGCCCCTTCTACTTCTTCAAGTCACCACCTATTTTCCATCTCACTGGCTACTGTAGACATTTCTCATTTGCAGGACTTCACACTACTTAGTTTATTTGTTAATGGCTTATTTTGCTTAGCAAATTATCAGTGTTCATCTATACTGTAGCATGTACTAGTTGGCATATATAATAAAATATCTGACATAATTAATGAGTAAAGAGAAAAGGTTTGGTTTGGTTCATGGTTATCGAAGTTCTATTTGAGATTGTATGGGTCCATCTGTTTCAGGCGTCTGGATGATAATGACAGGAAGTAAGTGGCAGAACAAAATGTTTAGCTAATAGCCAGAAAAAAATAAAAAATAAAGAAGGAGGGGTCTGGCATCACATGGTTTCCTTCTAGTGCTGGCTTTTTATATTTTCCATGGCTTCCCCTGGTAGCTGGTAGGCATGGCTAAACGTTCAAGGTCCTGACATTACTTTTATGGTATCATCTGGTGAGAGTATTGGGGTGCTTCATTATATCTTGGCATGAACAAAAATCTAGGGGGTTGGATATAGGTTAGTGAAAGAGCACTTGCCTAGCATGCCTGAGCCTATGAACACACACACACACACACACACACACACACACACACACACACACACACACACAGAGAGAGAGAGAGAGAGAGTGAGTTTGTCCCCAGTCTTCACTGGCTCACAACATAGATAGATAGTGCCACAATGTCACCTGTGTCTTTTGGTGACACAGAATTGTTACCACATAAAAGCTGGAGGAAGATACACCTAGTGCCAAGCTCTGGTATAGTAAGGGCAAGGACATCTACACACACACATCCATATGAGAGAGAGAGAGAGAGAGAGAGAGAGAGATCTCCAAGCTGTACAAAATCCAGGCACATTCAACTTAACACAGGTCACAGATTCTGTATTCCGTGTTGCCCATCACTGTGGAAAGTGCCTTCATGAAGTTCATTTTAGAAGAGAGACTGGAAGTATTTAGGAATGCCCCGTGGAGAACAGGAAATGTACCCTGTGACAGAGCAGACTCCATCGCCTCTTTCTGCAGAACCTCTCAGGGGCCCTGGGAAGGAGTATGGTTTACTTCTATGCCTAATGACATCTCTACGGAGCTTGGATTTTATATTACTTCCTTCACATGACCTGCAGCCTAGAGTCAGAGACTGTACTGAGCACCTGGGCAGTTGAGGCCGGAAGAGGCCCGGGAAGAGGATCTTTGGAGGCAGGACCCACTGTGCATCCCCTAGACCCCCCCAACCCCCCACGACCTAGGGCTTGATCTCTGCAGGACGGTTTATTCTTGCCAAACTGAAGTCTTCTTTAGCTGGAGCCTGCTGAAGTTAAACCTGGGCCTTCCCCTCTGTCAGCCTCCTGGCTTGTCCCAGTATGCAGACTGCATCTGATGGAAACCTTATGTTGAACAACGGAAAAAAAAAAAAAAAAAATCAACCTGAAAACCAGGCCCATCTCAATATCTCCACCCACTGGATAAACATCTCTAAGACAGACGCACAGGGAGGCCAAACTCCCTTGGCCAAGTTTTTAAACTTAAAGTTTGGAAGTGGCTTGCGTTTTCCACAGAGCAGAAAACCCTTTTCATTCCTGCTACAGTAAATGACTCCTTCTGGGGTGGTAATTTACTTTTAACCTCTCTCTCAGGAACCCATGATTTGGCTTGTTTGCTTGAATGAAGTTATTAGTTAGAAGGAAAGGGCCACTTGAAAGTTTCTCTGTCCGCACCTTTTTTTTTTTTTCTTCCCTTTAGAAAGCCTATTATGTTTGTTTCGGACTTTTGGAGTCTTTGGAGCCTCGCCTGCCTCTTTCTTCTGAGAGAACTTGGCTCCTTCGCGGTGCCCCCATTCCTCGGCCGAATCTAATCTGACTGTTCTATTTATAATTCTTGAACCAGATGAATCTGGTCTTTGTATTTCTCTCCGAGCAGCAACGTCCTCTCCCTACGATTTGAGCCGTTTCACCTCTGCAAGAATCTCTTTAATTTCTCTGCAATTTGCCAGAAAGCCAGCAGCTGAAACCCTATCAGGTCCTGGATCATATCAGACCTACTTCAAACTGGCACCCTCCTCCTCCACCCCCAGTCTCCTGGGAGTTGATTTAGGAGCAGGGCTATGCAGAAAAATTCCCAGCAGTACTTTGGCGGCACCAGAAAAGTCTGGGAAGTTCAACAGGGAGGGGCCTGCCCTCTGAAGAACAGAAAGGCTCTAAGGCAGGAACATGGCCCCACATCTGCTCCTGCTTCCATCATCCTTCTGTTGTACACACACACACACACACACACACACACACACACACACACACACGCACACGCACACGCACACGCACACGCACATACATGTATGTATGTATATATACATATATATGTTATATGCTGTTTGCCTTTAAAGTCAGATTAATCAAGGCAGTTTTCAGGAAACCATCATGCCTACACCCCTTGTTTTATAGAGAACAAAACAGAAACAGAGAAAAGGAGACCGCCCTAATTTAATGTCAGGTAGCATTGTGGTTTAAGTGAGAAATGGCCTCCATGTGTTTGAGTACTTGGTCCCCAGCTGGTCAGGTTGTTCCAGAAGTTTGCAGAACCTTTAGGAGGTAGCCTCAGAATGGAGAAAGTGGGTCACCCTTAGGGTTTTGTAGCCAGCCTCCCTTGCCCATTTTCTGCTTTCTGATTGTAGCTGGAATATGACTTCTAGCTTTCACGGAAAAGCCCAGTACCAGGCCTTCCCTACCATGACAAACAGCATCTTGATCTGTAAGTTAAAATAAGCCTCTTCGTTTCTTTTGGCTAGGCATTTGGTCACAGCATGGAGGAAAGTGATTAATGGCCGTGTCAAGCTCACACTGTATCCTGGGTGTCCTTTCTCAAACCTCCAGGAACTGGTGGAGGTGGTATTTACTCCTGTTACATAAACCCTAAACCACACTGATCAAATGGTGTTTTTATGTGACCCTTTCATGGTCTGTTATATTATTCTCTGCCTCTTGTTTCCTGTTAGGCACTCCTGCCCTAAGCATAGCATTTTCTGTCCTCAGGGCATGGTCACAGACTCATTAGAGTATAACTTCTATACTAGGGGTGGCTTTGTTTTGGTTTTCTGTTTGTTTTGTTTTGTTTTGTTTGGGGGGGGGCAGGGTATCATATAACCCAGGCTGTTCCTGAACTCACCACACAAGAATGACCTTGAACTCTTGAATCTCCTGCTTCTGACTCCTGTGTGCTGGTACCATAGAGGATGGCTTCAGGCCCAAAGCTTGCAGTCCTGTGGATCGAACTCAGGGCCTCAAGCATGCTAACAAGCCCTGAACTAATTGAACTATAGCCCCAATCCTGCCTATAACATGGATTTGAGGAGCAGGAAATAATCTTATGAATCTTAAGTTTGGAGAAGACATTTCATGAGTTCATAGTGGCAGAAACAGCTATGAATGGGTCTGCTCAAACCACACAACAAGTTAGCATCCTAGCTGGGACCACAGTCTGTGATTATTTTCTCTCAATCCAGAACATTCTCCTCTGTTCAAAGATTAACTGGCTCCATGTGGTCCCCAAATTTTACCTTGGTCTGGAGTGCCTATTTAGACAATTCTTTTTAATTAGGCCTCACCAGACCAATCTGATTTCCAACCTAAAACACATCTGTAATAGGAATGTGTTCTACTAAACTCTTCAATTCAACCACATTTTAACTTCCCTTGCCACGAACATCCCTGTGAAATTAAATATGAAGGGATCAAAATGTTTATTTTTTACCCCACTCTCACACACACTGGGCTTCTTTTGCAGCTGAACAGACTAAGATGACCTTTTAAGTTTTAAGGACCAGGAATTAGTGTGTCATGCTGGACATATAAAAGCACACTTAGCCTCCCAGCCTACTATACTCCCATTTGAATATGATCCAGATGCTATATTAAGTTGAGGCTAACTCTCTGTAACTCCTACTGGAATCCAGACAGGAGCAAATGTGTGACCCATAACTTCCTAAGCTGCTGGTGGCCAGTGCTCCTTACTCACTCTTTCCATGAAACATCTCTTGCTTCTGGCTTTAAATTCTTTGGAATGAAGGGAAGAGGAAGGCATTTTTGGAAACTGCAGGATGGGAGGAAATGGTTTCCCTGGTGACATCTTTGTTTTAGAGTTAAGGGATTCCTTCTACTAGGTAGGCTATGAGCAAGGATTGATTGGGAATAACGTTTTTAAAGGCTTAATATTATGTTTCATTCTCCATGGACACTCTTCGTTTTCCCAGCATCTCTGGTGGACAGGTTTGGTTATTCCCATTTTAATGGCAGTCGCTTAGAACAAATGGTTCAGATAAGATTTAATGTAAGTATTGGATCCTAAAGCCAGCTACAGCTTAGAATGTTCTTGTATGAGTCTACTTGCGGGGAATGTGTGAGACTACTACAGTGCATATGTATACCTGTGTGTATAGGGATGGGATGGGTGAGTCTTCCACAGTGTATAACTTCAGTGCTGCAAATATGCTGGCAAGCTTTCCATAATGGCAGCCCTTACTTAGGCTCCTTCCCTGAGGTGCAAAGAATACTGATGCTCCATGTTCTTGACAACATTTGGTGTGACCAAATTTTTAATGATTCTCTTGGATGCTGCAGAGTAGGTGCTTCATTGTGGTTTTAATTTGTATTTTCATCCTAATGAGTTTATTGTCTTTATTTATTATTGGCAATTCATTTTTTTTTTGTAAATTACTTGGTTGTTGTCTTTTGCCATTTCACCCTTAACCCTTTTCAAATTTTCTGTTTCTGGTTGAGTTATGTATATAGTACATACAGATATAGTCACAACTAAATTTGCTCTAGATTTTAATTTCTCTATAATTATATAAATTTCAAATATCTTCTTACCACATGCAATATCTTCTTACCACTTTTTAGATGATCTCTTTAAAAGTAGCATCATTGATAAAGAATTTGCTCATAATAAATGGTACAGGTTGTTTTATTTTAGTAAATTTATGTGATCGAACAACCATTGTCAGAATCCCAAATTAGATCATTTTTAATCAATCTAACTATACCCCAGTGAAATCAATCTTTGCCAGCTTCCAAACCCATTAAATACCATTGGGTTTTATTTTTCTTTTGAATTTTGTATTTTCTTGAGATGTCATTTGACTGGAAGCAAACAATATGTCTTCTTTCATTCTATTTTCTTTCAGTTAACATAGTGTGTTCCAGATTTATCCTCAGTGTTGAAGGTCAGTGGTCTAATCCTTTGACTGCTGAATTCTATGCTACTGTATAGCTAGCCATTCCATATACTTCTTATTTACTTACTAACTGAACACCATTTGAGTTGTTTCCAGATTTCTTTGTTATGAAGACTTTTGCTCTGAATATTTTTGCATACATTTTTGGATTGATATATTTTTATGGTGTACTTTGAGTCACTATATAAGAGTTGAGCTGTTAGTCTCTATGTTAATTCCAGTGCTTACATCTTTTGAGACAGGATTTTACTATGCAGTCCTAGCTGACTTGGAACTCACTATGTGAATCAGACTAGCTTCAAAGTGTAATAATTCTCCTGTTAGTCTCCCAAGTGCTGTGGATTTGCGTTTGTATCACTATGTGTTTTTAACAGCAAGAAAATAATTTAATTCAATGATAGAAATAATGGTCCAGAGTATTTGTAAGCATGTACCATGCTCCTGGCATCCACAACATTTTAAAACATTCACTGCTTTGCCCTTTTCTGTATTTTGAGTCCATTCTTTAGTACAGGCAGGCTTACTATTTGGGTTGAGGAAAGAGGTAGAAGTGTATTCATCATCAGAAAGATATGCTCACAGTATGTGTCATTCTTTAGACAGGCCTGGGCTGCAGAAGCCATGTCAGGCATTTTAATAAGCTAGACAGCTATTTATTTACACGTTACAAAGCACCAGTACACAGGAGCCATCGTGGGAAAGCTCAGAACAGTCCAACCCAGCACAGTGCATGCATGACAGGAGACCTTAAGAGAAAACCTGCATCACTCTGGCTTCCCAGTTGTTTTTATTACACAAATCCTATGCAACTGAAGAGGCTGGAATTGTGTCTTTTAAACAGCCCTTATAAAAATTAAGACTTTTCAGTTAAAAAAAATCCTCATATAAATTTGGTTCACAGAACCATTTAGATATGGGGTAAATAGTACACAGACACAGGCTTTTGTCTGTTCCTACCAGCTTTTGTTGGTTTGGGTTTTAAGGAGTGAGGGTGGAGTCAAGCCTGTCTATTGGCAGCTTTAGGCTCCATGAGATGGCTGCAAACATTTCTTGTTTATCAGGATACCACAAACTGGATTATCAATCTTTTAAATGGTATATAAAAAAGTCATACTGTATACTTTTTTTAAAAAAAGAAAAAAATGTCAAATATATAATGCATGAAATCTGATGTTTTTCACACCACCACTTTACAAGAAACTTGAATAATGGCAAGAAAACAGCATAAAATAAAATTTGCCCTTGCAGGAAAAGATGAAAATACTATGCTTACTTATTTTTTTCCAGAAGCTGCCAAACTATTTCTTTAATTGTATATTTTAATGAACATAAGTATTTTTTATGATTATATGAATTTAACAAAATAAGCACATGATTTGAAAGATAGTTCACCAAGACAGAGGTATGGATAACCAATGGGAACTCAAAAAAATATCCAGTTTCATTAACCAACAAGAAAATTCAAAACTGTAATACAATAATGATAAATACTCATCAAATGGCTGTGATTAAAAAAAAACAAAGTGAACAACACACAGTTCTGGTGAGAGTGTGGAAACACTTAGAACTGAGATACCTGCTGATGGATGTATCTGTTCGAGGTTCCAGATTTAATCAAGTCTCTGCAGAGCCTCTCTGTCTATATGTGTTAGTTGGTATCCAGTGGTTTGGGCCAAGGTTAATCAAGGCTTTAGCTCTGTGTAGCTATTTCCTTAAACTGAAATACTTCCTTTTGGAGGGAAGAGGGAGATTTGAAAGACCATGGAATAACCAAATTTATCAACTCGCAAAGACCCCGAGGTTGTATAAGAGACTATTTTCAGTGAAGCTGCCTGAAAGTTAGATATTATACAACCTCTCTCCAGGCAGACTTATCAAGTAACAAAGTTGTATTTGAGTCAACATGCTCTCATTTATACTTTCATAAATAAGTGTTCATCTCTCTTTTTTTTTAAATTTAACTTTATTTTATATGCATTGGTATTTTGCCACGAGTTTTGGGTCCCCTGGAACTGGACAGTTGGCATCTGCCATATGAGTGCTGGAAATCGAACCTGGGTCCTCAGGAAGAGCAAGTGGTGCTCTTAACCGCTGAGCCATCTTTCCAGTCCTCACTTAGGCCCCTTAAAGTGAGGATGTATTAGTTCTCTACATGTTGCTGTGATGAAATACATGACGAAGGCAACTGTGATGCTTTGAAAGAAAATGACCCCCATAGGCTCATAGGGAGTGGCACTGCTAGGAGGTGTGGCCTTGTTGGAGGAGGTGTGTCAGTGGATGTGGGCTGTAAGGTTTCAAATGCTCAACCCAGGCTCAGTGTCACTCTCTCTTCCTGCTGCCTGAGGATCCTGATGTAGAACTAGCAGCTCCCTTTTCTACAGCTGCCTATGTGCCACTGTGCTTCTTACCATGATGATAATAAACTAAACCTCTGAACTGTAAGCCAGCCCCAATTGCATGTTTTACTTTATAAGAGTTGTTGTGGTCATAGTGTTTCTTCACAGTGATAAAGACCCTAACTAAGGCAACAATTTATGGAAGCAAGGGTTTATTTTGGATCACAATTTAAGAGTAAGCATGGAACCTGGAAGCCACCGGTCACATTTCAACTGTAGTCAAGAATCAGGGAAGGGCAAGTGACTGGTATTCAGCTGGCTTCTTTTAGTGTAGGCTGAGTCCTTGGACATGGAAAGGTGCTGTTCATATTTATTGTGGGTCTTGAACTCTCAATGAATTTAATCTAGATAATCTCTTAACCTAGATAATCTAGAGACATTCCCAGAGGCTTGTCTTTCAGTAATTCTAGTTTCTGCCAAATCAGTATTAACCATTACAAACTCCAATAAATTCATTGGCCCACTGAGCTAGACTTTTTCTTTTCTTTTGGTCTGTTATCAATGCTATTACTGGTGAGTAGTGTTTGTTCAAGTGTCCCCGGGAAAAACTATAAAAAAAACTCTGTTTTGTCTTCTCCCAGTGTAAGTTGGGAGACCAACAGCCAAGTCTTCCATTTCTGTTGACTTTCCTCGTCTTTTTTTACACATACCCATTTTCCGGTCATGAAGGTACACACAGGAAGTCTATTTTAGTTATTCAATGGTCTTCTTCTTACTGCCAGTATTTCACTCATTCAATTTACTCATGACCCATCACAAGCCTAGGGTTGCATTGCAACCTTTGCTCCTAAATTGTAGTGTATTTCCTGTTTTCATTCTTAGATGATCTATCACTTCATGATGACCTTTGTTTCTTCTTCCATCTTCTACCTACTAGATTTGAACTGGATCCTTCTGGCATTGAAGCTCCTGGTTTTGCACCTTTCCTACCATTGGTAAAACAGTCATTTGCACTAACCAAATTGGGTCAAAGATGGAAGTAGCCTCAGACAAGAAGATCATATGCTCAATCTTTATTACCCAATGTTCTAACAGACTTTTAAAAATAAATACTTCCCAATTTATCATTTGTCTTTAATTGATTCCGGAGCCCTGAAGAGGTGAATTGTGGTTATTTTGTCCTATATTGCATTTATTTTTGATAAGCTTTATTCTTTGTCCTGCCACAATCAAAATTCCCTCCAAGCATCTCCTTTGATATGCAGAAGTCTTAATCTTTAACACAGCCATATTTATCATTCTGTTATGTTGCTATGGTTTGGATGCTTGTAGTCCATCCAGATTCATGTTGAGATACTCAGGCACGACATTAATATGAAGTATATCCTTTGAGAGATGGCTAAGTCATGAGGGCTCCATCTTCATGAATAGAATTAGAAATCCTAATAAAATGGCTTGGTGATGGTGTTAACTGTTTTGAGATTCTATTCTTGCCATCGAGATGCAGCATTCCCCACTCTGAGAACAAAAAACTCAAGGTACCATGCTGGATGCAGAGACCCTGGACCTCCTTCCCAGCTCATGCTCACCTTGGACTTAGCGTCTTCCATATGTTTCAACTTCCAGAATGGGGATGTTAGCCTTGTTGATTACTCAAGGAGTGTTCCTTAGGATCTGTAGTAGATGGGAGCTGTGAAAATGATGTATGCCAAAGATAGCAAACAAAAAAAATAGGTGACATTTAGGAGTAGTATTAAAAATGAGATTTAGAGTTAAATATTAGGGGAAGGCTGAAATAGTAGAGGAAGTATTATAGTTAATTTTTATTTAGTTGTCTTGTAACTTTTTAAGCCTCACTTCTAGTCGTTTTTTGTCAGTTGTCTTTGTTTTTTGGGGGTTTTAATAAGTCCTTATATAACTATTTAGGTTAGGATTAAAGGCATATAGCCTTGAATTTATAGATATAGAACAAATTTTGTTTTTGGAGTTGTGGGATCAAGGGTGGAGGTCACCACGCTCGCTCTTCCTGTGCTGGGATTCAAGGTGTGTGTTATTGGCTTAGTTGTTTCTCTTTGTATTTAAGGTAATTTTTTGAGCTGTCTGCCTAGGATTTGACTGGGTGCTCTCTCCCCAATATTCAGGTTTTATAAAATATGTTATATATGTCCACATTTAGGGACTATTCAGATTTTAGAAGCAAGACTTGATTGTAAGTGTTACTGCAAACTAAATGAGTTGACAAGAGATCTAGAACATTCTAAGGTAGAGGCTAATAGTGAACAAATTAGGCTCTTCTAGATACATGCCTGTGAAATTGATGAATGAACTTATTAATAGGCAACTAGGAGTTTTGATCTAGAAGTGGAGATGTTACAACCAGGGATATCTCTGTGAGGCTCACTGGCTCATAAACTTTGCAGGTTGGTGAAGGGATTGACTGTGCTGGGTACACAGAAAGATAGCAAAGGATGCACGTGAAGGATGGAGGATAGGACAGAGGGGCTGGGCAAGAAACAAGAAGGAAACATCTCTCAGTTTCCTGAGCTGAGTCTCATAATAAGTGATAACAGAGAAAGGGGACCTGGTCCCTCCTCAATTAGTTCATATGCTTGAGAAGAGGATTATTGCATCTCCCAAAAGGTGCTAAAAAGAAACACTCTTCAAAAATTGGCTTCCCAAAGCACAGAAAAGTATACCCCATTTTCACCCAAAAGACAACTAAATATATTTGCTTACCCCGCTGGTTGGTATTTTTATTTATTTTTTTATTTGACATACTTAGGAGTGTTTAGGAAGAAGAGATGCCAATTGAGAAAATGCTTCCATCAAATCAGCCTGTTGGTAAGTCTGTGAGGATATTTCCTAATTACTGATTGATGTGAGAGAGTCCAGCTCACTGAGGGTGGTAGCAACCCTGAGCAGGTATACCTGCGTTGCATAATAAAGCGGGCTGAAATAGGTAAGCAGCACTTCTGCATGATTTCTGCATCGGTTGCTTTTCACACTATATTCCAGCCCAGAGAGTTCCTTCTCTGATGTCCCTCCATGAAGGACTGTGAGCTGTAAGGTTAAGCAAACCTTCTTCTCTAGCACAGGTTGTTTGTAGTCATGGTGTTTAGCTCAGCGGTAGAAAATTGACTAATACACCTTACCTACTCACCTCAAGCCTATCTATCTTTTCAGTTATTAGTTGGCTGTGAAAAATCAATTCAGGTGTGACTTTGAACTCAGCTAAGAAGAAATTAAACAGATGTCTACTTTCCACAGGTATTCTGTAGGCCAAGGTCTTTTAGCCCTACCATATATAAGGTCAGTGTTATACCCTCTGCTGTGTTCTTTGACATTAGTGCATCCTGAGTCACTGATCAGTGGATGTAGGTAAATGACATCCCAGAGAGATAGTAGGAGGTGTCCCTTAGTTCACAGAGGAATCAGAGGGGTGCAGTGGCCTGACCCAAGTCACCTGGTACAGTAGAAAGATATATGGGACTAGATGTTCTGACTTGGAGCTTTGCAGGGATCAGCATGTCACTCCTGCCTGTGACAACACTTTCTGTTACTAAGCTAATCACATGTTCATTTCCTCCATGGCTTTTTTCTTAGTTAAAAACTCTTCCTTGACCCAAATGGTGATTACAGGTGCCTGCAAATACACTATGATGATATGCTCATTTATTTTAAAGTTGCTCTCTGCATGCTAAAAAAAAATATAATACCTTTGGCTGGATTGAAGGCTGATAAATGGAGACAGTTAAATTGACATGCCATTAGTGTACCAGCAAAAATGTCAAGGGAGGCAGCATCAATTAATTTGTTGATAGGATTTTCTGGAAGAGTCTTGCAGTCTGGGCATTCAGTGTCTGTACTGGTTCTTCTCAGAAGCATAATTTGTATAAAGATATTAATACTAACATTGGTGCAGTTTGCTGTACTTACTGAACTCGATGCTCTTAACACATTTTCTTTTATTCAACCAATTCAAACCATTTTTTCTATTTATATAACTGAGTGATACTGTGTGCCAGGCTATAGGAGCTATTATAGTGGGCACGACACATACGCTCTTGCCTCTTGTAGCACATACATTTGCTCCAGACAACAAATATGAAAATTAGCATATGATATGCTATTTCAGGTAGTGACAAAAGCAATATGTTGAAAAATGGCCAGAGGAGGGATGGCTCTCTGTTTTTCAGTGAGACCAGAAATAGCCCAATTGCAGATCAAGTTCACTGGACATCTGACTCAGATTGTGATTAGCAGAATGAAGTTCTTTACAGAATCCTTTCAGGATTAGGGTGCTTGATGAGTGTAGAAGATTCTAGAAGGCAGGAAGAGATGCTGAGTTGTTATGTAGTCATAGAAAAGCTAAATGGAGTTGGGAAGCCTATAGAAAATCTTGGATAGAGCTGGAGGCCAAGGCTAGTTAAATACTCTCATTGTCAGTATAAATCTGTGAGTTGCCATGTGCATGTGTGTGCATGTGTCTGTGTGTGTGTACAACCTTGAGCTGAGGAAAATATGATGGTGGCCCACCTATGAGGGAAGAAGACATCAGTACTGAAAGGGGGCCTTCCAAGTGTCTTACTACCATCTCTCTGAGGAGGGTATGAAAAGAGATATGAGACTGGACAAACTGATCCTATCAAGTCTCAGGGTCAAGATTTTCATTGCCAGTTGATATCTCTGCTTATCTCCCAGGAGCTCAGAGAGATGGAGAACCCTTCCCCAAGTGACCTGGTTACCGGATACAGCCTTGGTGTCTTCTATTTCTAATGTGAACTGGACCTGGATATATTTTGCTCCACTGATGCCTGTATATGTGGAAGTGTTAAGGGCATGCACTTCTATAAACATTTTCACAAATTTTTCTGCTAGCAAAGTATAGAATAATGCTTTTCAGTGTCCCAAAAGTCCTCATCAGGCCGTGTTTGCATCTTTGTTCAGCTAAGTGGTTAAATGTATAATTTCAAAATAGAGCTTTAGAACTCAGGACAGTTTTTAAATAACACGCTAACAACATAATTTTTAAAAAGTGTAATAAATTTAGTTAAAGTATTAGATGGTCCAAAAGTCCAAAAGCTGACAGAGGCTAGGACAAACATCTGCACATGTTTCAACCTTCTAACCCTAATCTTTCTTTGATTTTAGGTATGAATGGGGAGTGTCAGCATGTCATAAATATAACAGTGGATTGCTCTTAGCTTGTTTCTTGACTGGTTTTCATTCATCTTTTGACCCATCTAGGCTATCATCTGTGTAGGGCAGGCTTCAGTCAGACAATAATGTCTTATGTTTCACGAGCCTTTGTAGTTTTAAAGGTGTCTGTGTGTGACTGCTTCATTTTGTCCTTGCAGATACTGGGACATGTGGATCTGAGTTCCCTTTTCACAGATAAAGGAATCTAAGCCCTGGGAAGTAAATGGCACAGGTGTAGCCGCTGAACTTGAGTCTTTTAGTACAAGATGACACCCTCTGTCCATGGCCTCTCCATTCCCAGAGACTGAGGTGGGCTTCTTGAGGTAGGGGGTCAAGAGATGTGAGAATAAAGATGATAGGAACTTGAGGAAGAGGGGGCAGATGCCTGCTTTCAACGATTGCAGCAAGTCATTTAACGGCCCCAGACCCTGGCTTCCTTTTTGAAGTGACAGAATGAAGTTAGTTGCTTTCTAGAACTTTCCTCTGATTTAAGAGATCATCAAAGACAAACTCAAATTTAGATAAAAGCAAGGAGATGGTAGTGGCGGCAATGGATCATCATATTCTCTCAGGCCTGAGATCATCACAGGGACACCAGGGTGCCTTCTTCCTCTGCATCCTCAGCAGCAGCTGGAACACCTTCATTTTGAACACTTCACTGCTTAGGTGGCTGTTGACTTCCTTGCTACCAACATCACTGTTTTACACATAATGGCGAACAGACTGAAGAGATCAAATTAAATCCATTTCCACTTTAGGGTGGGAAATCTGTTTGGAACAATCAGGAGGGTTTGGAGCATCAAGCATGGCTTTTCAATTGCCATCAAATGGTAAATTGCTTAATGTCAATTGGCATTAAGTGGGCCGATTTGTACCCAATTAATCCACCAGGGTTGAGAAGGAAGAAAACAATTTCATTTAGCTAGATTATTCTTTACTGGCTTCTTCCTGTGTGGAGTGCCCAGTCACTTGCAGACATTTTCTTGTGTCTGTTTTTTTGCCTGCACAGTGAGTTGCACCCTTTCTCTCCTCGAATGTTGGGAAAGATAGACTTGTAGCTACTTATTTTAGCTTTTTTCATGCTTCAGAGCCTCACTTAGTGAATGGCTGCTACAGATTCCCAATGAAACACATTACTAGTGTTAAAGAGTTAATGCAGCTTTCAGAAGTGTCTCATTTCTAAACAGCTCTGGTTTGACTTTAGTTCCAAACAAAGCCGGCATGTTTGCTGAACTGGCGCGCGTGTGTGCGCGCGCGCGCGCGCACACACACACACACACACACACACACACACACACACACAGGCATTCATTCATGTGTGAGGCAGTAGCATAGTAGCATTGGGCGACAAATCACAGGGTAGATATCTCATAGAACTGTGCATGATAATGACAAGCATACACAAGAAAAGCAGATCCCCAGTTCCAGCCAGCTGACAGGTGGTACCCAGAAGCTAAACCTGCCTGGGGGAGATTGCCCCAATGAAAGGATGCCTTCTGAATCTACACTAGGCCACGTGAGCTGGAGGAGGAAAGACAGCAGCCTCGTTTTCACCTAGACTTTATGCTCCCATTGGTTGGTAATTTACATTTATATAGACTCAAGCTCTAGGTTCTAAATGGCTTTGCTGGTATATATGGATGGAGTACCACTGTGTATAAGCAGCAGGCTCTGTGTGCATAAACAAAACCTGGCCATCTATAGTTAAGTGACAGCATGTGGCTCAGTTTTAACTTGGTCACTTGAAGTCACACTATACTTGAATGAATTTCCCTGAGGCTTTTCAGGGTGGTGCCTTTCATCTGACTCTATTTTCATTGTCCTTTGTCTGGTAACTTCTGCATAATCAGACACAGATGGAATGTGATTCACAGAATCACGGGGATGGCTCTCTTTCTATCTAAATCTAAGATGTGCTTTCCCTGCTCCCTAGGTGAGGAGAAGAATACACATAGGAATCTCTCTGTAAATTGTCAAGTACTAATAGGATGCTGAAATCTCTTACCTCTGTGGATAGAATCAGCTTTACTTAGCAAGATGAAGAACAGAAGGTCTTTGCTGTGTATAGTGATACAAGTTGTGGGTGGGGGAATCTTAGACACATCAGTGAATGTCAGTTCCAAATCCAAATTGGAAGCACTGTGGTTCTGCTTGCTCAAGCCCAGTGGTTAAGAAGAGAGGCACATCTGTCTGGGCACATCATAGACTGACTACCAAGCTCCATTCAACATTTCTGGATGTCTAGCTTGAAGTTCCTACCTCTCCCCCTTAAAAACACTAGAGGGGTTGCATCTCAGCCCTCAATATGCAAGTAGACAAAGGATGTTAAATGAGTTCTGGTGAGGACTGAAAATGACATTACATAAACAAAAGCCTTGGCACCTCCAAGAGGCCATGTCCACCTACATAAATACACATGCAGAATCACGGTATTGGTTCTCTTTGGAGCATAGTTCTCAGAATGGCCTTGAATTTGTTGCTACTGAAGTCTGGATACTGTGTCTAAGGTGTTCTCTCTGTGACAATGAAGGATTCTCCGAAATGAAATATAAACTGCTGCTTCTCATGAACCTTCTGTACAAGTGCTGGGCTATTTTTCCCCACATCATAGTCCTATTGGAATTTTAGCTGGAAGAATTCTTTATTAATGGATAGTTGGTCTTCTATTATAAAAGGATTAGCATTATGTCTGTCTGTAGAAGGAGGTTTTTGCCCTGGCTAGCCCCACAGATTGGACATGCCCACTGCTGCTTATCTGGACTAGCAATCTCAAAGTTATAAAGAAACACACAGACACTTATATTCATTTTGTGCTGATTGGCCTATGGCTCAAGCTTATTGTTAGCTGGTTCTTTCATCTTAATTTAACCCATTTTTATTAATTTGTCTTGCTACGTGGCCTGTGGCTTATCTATTTTGTTACATCTTGCTTCATGGGTGACCAGATCATATCTCACCTGACTCTGCCCTTCTTCTCCTATGTGTGTTCCAGTTTCCCTGCCTACTTCTAAGATGCTTGCCATAGGCCAAGATAGTCCCTTTATTTAAAGAATGATATTCACAGCATACAGAAAGACATTTCCACATCATCTGTCCTGTCTCTAGCAGATTCTGATAGAATCTTTCTGTAATGGAAGTAAACAAACAAGCAACAAACACCATCTTAACATTTTTCCTAAATGTCCCCATGAGGAAGAGTGTGGATGATGCCTGGTGGAAAACCATTTCCTTAGACTGTGAGCTCTCGGAGAACAGATTCTATTTTATTTAAAGTTGTAACATTGTGCCAATTTACCTTCATATCCAGCTCTCATAGGCACACAATAAAAAGCATCTGGGTGAAGCTTAATTAAACAACCAAGCTTCCCTTCCGTCTCAGAGCTGCCTCCTGTTCACCATCATGTCCCAGTTAAAGAGACCCAGTGGCAAAGCAGACAAAGTGTGTCATAGCTGGGAAACAGGCTCAGCCTCAAGGGGGAAATAAGTGTTGACAAAGAATATATTCTGACATTGTAATCTGGTGCTGATTTTAAAGGTCCAATTGAAACTCTTCCAAATTGCAATACATGATAAAGAGAGTAGAGCCCAAAGATTATGAAATGGAGGAAGAGAAGCATGCATTTGCTGCTAGGTGCATTCCAAGAATCATGTATTTCTCTCTGTGTCTGTCTGTTTGTCTCTTTCTAGGTCCATTTCCTTTATCCCCATCCTTAGCTAGAGACTTGTTCACAACATAATTCTCCCTTAACTTGTTTTTTTTTTTTGACATTTTCATATCTCAGTCTTCCTATAAATTTTCTTTGTGTATATGAGTTTATGTGTGTGTACATGTTAGTATGCACATGTATGTCTGCATGTTTATATATACTTCTGTGTAGGCGTGTGTGTACATGTGGAGGCCAGAGTATGATTGCAGATGTTCTTTGAGTGACATCTAATTTGTCTTTTGAGACAGAGTCTCTCACTGAGACCTGTAGTTTGCCATTAGCATAGGCTAGTTGGACAGAAATTCCCAGGGACCCTTCTGTCTCTACCTTCCCAATAATAGGATTATAACCATGTATCAGCCCTGCTTTGTATGTGGGTGCTAGGTATTGACCAAAAGTCTTGTACAGAAAGCACTTCCCCCATCAAGTTGTCTCCCATCCCTTCTTATAGGTTTTCTAATTTCTGGGAGTTGTCATTGTGTTAGTTACCTACCAGGCAGTCCACTGTGCCTGCAGACCCAGGCAAGAAGACAGAAAAGGAGCTGGTGGCTGATACTTGGTTGGGCTGATAAGTGATGAAACACTGACCTGGGCCCTACCAGAGAAGCTATATCTCCTGGGATGCTAGTGGATAGGTGACATAGAACTTTCCATAGCTGATAGACCAGGGGAACATCAGCTCATTATGGACAGCTAGTCTTCAGAGCTCCTTCCCACCCAGTGAGTGAAGCTGTGCTTCCTGAAGACAGGAGTTCTTTTCTTATGATTCTTCAACTAAACCATAATATTACCCTCTCAAGCTCTTCATGGCTTGCACTGCACTCCTGCACAGCAAATGCCTTGAGAGGGTCATTAATATTAGCTGTTCCAATTCCCTCTGTCTCATTTTCTTTGAATCCACCATAGTCTGAATCTTATCCCCTTCAGTTGGCAGAAAATTGCTCTTGTCAAGGTTACGATGACCCGCCAGTTGTTAAAGGCATGGTCAATTTGCATGCCCATCTCAGTCTGTCACTATTTAGCTCAGGTGATCATCTGTCTTCTTTAAAATACTTTATATGCTTTTGGCTCTCAGGACATTATAGGCTCAAGGTTCATCCTCTGCCATCCCAAGGCCACTCCTTCTCTGTGACTGTCATTAGCCCCGCCTCACCTTCTTCCATCATCACAATGCTCTACTCTCCCAAACTCACCTTCTCTCTACTCACCATTCTTTCCCTTTCTTTTCACTTAAGAATCAGTCTCTTGTGGCTGGAGAGATGGCTCAGTGGTTAAAAGCCCTGACTGTTTTTCCAGAGAATCTGAGTTCGATTCCCAGCATCCACATGGCAGCTAACAACTGTCTGTAATTCCAAGATCTGACACCCTTACACAGTTATACATATAGGCAAAACACCAATTCACATAAAATAAAAAAATAAATATTTAAAAAAAGAATTAGTCCCTTGGCTTCTAATATTTCTCTTTAGCAAATCATATATGCTGTCTAGTCTGAACATCTTTCCTAAACTTCAGTTTCCTAGGTCTGATCACCTTTCCAGCAAATGTATTTTGGGGCCCAAAAGGATCTAAACTTAATGTTTTCAGTTTGTAGCTCCCAATCTCTCTCTCCCCAGACTTACTTCAGAATTCTATTCCATCTCAGGGAATGGCCTCTTGTATCTCTGTTGTCTAAGCTGAGCATCTTGGAGTCTGTTCTCAGACTCTGTGTCTGATCCTTCAGCAAAGCCTGTGGATATCCTCTGATCCATTCACCTCTCATCTGCTTCACCCTTACTGCCTGTGTTTCTAACACCAGCATTCTGGATTGCCCAGAAGTCTCTGAAGTAGCTTTCATACTGCAGCCTTGCACACTACTCCATCCACCTCCTGGGATGTCTCCAACATGGCAGCCAGTATGATGTTCTTCACACATGGGCCAGATAAACCCAGCTCAGCTTCCTATCTCCCAGAGGAATCCATCTTTGTCTCCAGTTCCTACATCCGGGGCATTGCTTCTTGTCTTCCCCGTTTTCCCCAGCTCTGCTCACCCCTTTCCTGTTATACCATCTTGCTTGCTGCTTTTCTTCCTCAAACATGACATTTTTTTTTTTTGGAAGGGCTTCTTTTCTGAACAGTAATTAACTCCTTTAAGCCCAGCAGTCATCTCCACCAGACAAGTGCTCCCTGCCCACCTGTCTCAAGTAC
The DNA here is from genome assembly GCA_004025045.1 of Sigmodon hispidus. Classification (NCBI taxonomy): domain Eukaryota; kingdom Metazoa; phylum Chordata; class Mammalia; order Rodentia; family Cricetidae; genus Sigmodon; species Sigmodon hispidus. The sequence continues at coordinate 289,423 of PVIH01000407.1, read as the reverse complement.
TGATTCTCTCAACCTGTTTTCAATCATTACCTTGAGTTTATTATTATTATTATTATGATGATGATGATGATACTGGAACCCTGTCTCCCAGATCTATCTTTTACCATTATTTCTTCTATAGCACAATCCCCTCAACTTTATGGAACTAGACTTTCCCCCTCTACATCTTTAAATCTTCAACAGTTCTTTGCAGGGTTGGCACTCAATAACCCAGGCATCAAATTCAACAACATAAGCTCTGTTCACAAATTCCTGAAGCATGGGATATTTGGGGCAGTAGCCCTTCTCCCTTGAAGTAAACTGTCTGAATTTTAAAATGGGGCTGTGTATCCTGTTGTTTTTCTTTACAGTGTAAAATCTGATTTCTTCTCAGATAAAAAATGAAGGGTCTGGTACTGGAGATGATGACTCAGTGTGCTGGGGTACTTTCTGCACAAGTATGAGGACTTGAGATTGGGTTTCCAGGACCCACATGAAAGCCAGGCATTGCTGTAAGTGTCTGTAATTCCAGAGCTGGCAGATGGAGAGGACTTGAGACTTGCTGGCTAGCTAACATGGCTGAAATGGAAAGCTTTGAGTTCAGTGAAGAGACCTTGTCTCAAAAACAAAACAGAACAACAACAAAAAAAACCCATGGAGGGCAACAGAGGAAGGATATGTTGAGATAAATTTCTGGCCTCCATATATGCATAGACACACAAATTTACACATATGGGGGTGGGGTGGGGGGTGGTTAACATTTCCAACTACAGCATCCTGCTAATAGGTTAGTGTGGCAAGGTGTCTTTTTTATTCTATTTAGATTGACTCAGTAAATACTGATTGCTTACCACCACCACCATATGCAAAGTTCTATGCTGGAGAAAGAAATGTGAATTGCTAAGATGCAAGAGGACAGACTATAGTCTAGACTTTCAAGCCATAGTAAGTGGGAAAATGTTCATATTCCTATCAAGAAAATTAGGCTAAGTGAGAATATTATAATATAACATAATCTTCATATCCTGAGAGCATCCTCAGGGATGCTATGTGTCAACTTTCCTCTGAAAGAATGTTCTAGAACCAGATCTGCCATGTGGTCCATAGAGCACAGCAGTAGTGCACAACAGGGCTAGAAAAAAGAATATGGGAGTGCTGAAAGGGAGTAGTCCTCTCTTTGTAGTGGGGGACTGTTGGACCATGAAAGATGTCAGCAGAGCTTGGCAGGTGGGGATTGGGAGCCATGAGAACAGGGGAGCTTCCAGACTAGAGAACTTGCATAAACACAGATGGAAGCAGAGTTCCAAGGCTCTTTCCAGAAATAGACCATATCCAAGTTCTGGGCAAGCATGGATCAGAAGTTGGGCAGATTAGAAACAGAGATTGTGAGGAAAGCTGGACCATGTCCGTGATACTGCTATTGTCGTTGTTTGCTTTTCAACAGCTCGACAAACAGGAACCTTTCATCTCTGCAACAAATAACAAAATAACCCAAGCCTTCCTCGGGAGGCAAAGCCTGTGTAAATAGACTGGCAATTACCAAGAAATAATTTATCTCTAGAAGTATAGTAGTTTTTTGGTATATTTCCATGTTTCTTTCAATCTTTGAAAACTGATAACCCAGGCACCATCTATAAGACTTTCTATTAGTCGCCTTCCTGTACGACTTATTGGTCCTTCCTGATGGAGAGCGAGCAGAGCTTACTGTAATAGCCTCTTCATGACCATGATGGAACTTCCTCCATTTTTTCACTCTTCCCATAAAGCCCATCTGCTGACCTCCAGCATCTGATAAAAGTCCTCTCTCATTAGCTTCAGCAGCTGGAGCTTTGTCCAAGCAGATTCCAGTAAGAATGGCAGCAAACCGAATAGCAACAGCCCATCTTTCCAAACAGCATGGCTATTACATCCTTAAAGGAAGCCAGCGTTCTTGTCCTGCCACATACATATGCACCTGGAAAATAAGGCAGACACCATGAATTCAGAGTCTGGTCTTTTGAATAGCCTCCATGACATTTCTCTGTCTGAATAAAGGGAGGGAAGAGGGGAGGACTGCTCCTAGGTAGGGTGGAGGAGAAAGTTTATTGTAGATAAAAGGGAGAGCATAACTAGAATCAGAGACATGGTGGTGGGGGACACCAGAGTGGTCATGACCCTAAGCTATGTGAGGAGACGGGAGGGGAGAAGGGGGGGGGCAGGTGCAGCAGCCAGGAGTCCAAAAGTACAAAAGGGGGCAGGTAACCAAAATGTCTGCATTATATAGGGAAGACTCTCTGGGGAAAGGGCAGCCCAGCCCCTGGGGTGGAATGTTCAGGGCAGAGGGAGAGGTATATCAAACCATACCCTGTAACAAGTAGGGACTGAGGGATGCTGGGAAAACTTGGTGGCCAGGTCCACTTTGATATGTTAAATAGGCATCTCAGCCATTTCTACCAGGGTATGAGACCTAACACTCACTGTCCACAGCCTTTTAAATACAGTTTTATCACAATGGGGAGCCAAACCCAAGGTCACCAAAGGAGTTCCAGAATCAGAGGAGTTGAGAGCTGAGAGATACTGGTGACTGTTTACTTCAATTGTCCTGGTTTATGAGTGAAGAGCCTGAGGTCAGAAGAGGTTGTAGCTCCACGTAAGTCCATTAAGGGCAGAGCTTGAACTTGGACGTGAAACTGCAATTGTTTCCACAGGGAAAGGCAATCCTGTCTCTAAGTCCCCTGCTGGAGCTGTTCCTCACCGGCTAGGCTTTGACTCTCCTGCTCTTTCATGGCCTCAGCCGCCCTTTTGTTCCTTGATAAGGAAGCTTTATTGCCTTGGTAGGCCTCTTCACTAGAGAGGGGCTTCAATGCCAGCCTCGGACCAGGTGACAGGAAGCTCTGCAGGTCCAAGCGATGTCTGCATGTCTTCTGAGTGGTTTCAGCAGCAGTCCTGTGCCTCACAGGGGCCTTGTTTCTTCCCCCTCTATGGCAGACTCTGTTCTGTCAGTTGAATTAATACAGTTACCGAGGAGGCTAGGCCTTTGATGGAGGGATGTTGCGTGTGATTATGTTACCTATTAAAAAATAAAAAACAAATTTGGGGAGAAGTTAGGGATCAAATGGATAGACAAAGGAATGGGGGAAGATGACCAGAAAAGAGGACATTTGAAGGCAGAATCCTAGCTTCTGCTGAAATGCAAATGCTAAATCCAGAGTTCACCACCTGACTAAAAGGAGGGAGAGGAAGGGGAGCTGTCCCAGGGACTGCCACCATCCCTTCTCTACTGCAGTGTTTGGAGAGAGATACGAATACAGTATGTATGGCTGCTGGAGGAAGGAGCCACTAGCCTGGAGAATGTACAGTGAAACAATTCCCTTGCAAAACCAGACAAATGAGGTCTCATCTCCCACTCTGCAAGTGGGACCAACCTCTGAGAGTCGCTTAGCACTCAGTTCATCTCCGCTTTCTTATTTTCCTGTGGAAATTTCTCAACCAAAGCAGAGCCTCGCTTCAGGACAGCCCAGATGTCCCTCCATCTCCCAAGGGCTTTGACTGCTTCTGTAAGCAAAAGCACAGCCAGCAGTGAGTCTTTCTATCTTCCAGAGCTCTGGAGGAAGCAGAGGAGCAGGTAATTGTGGCTATAAGCCATGGCGCTTCAGTGACAGCCTCTGCTCTGGCTTTTACCCTGTTTCCCAAGGAAGCCCCAGGGAACCTGGACAAGTTGGGACTGGGGCCCAGAAACATGGAAGGAGTGGGGGACAGCACCCAGCAGATTTCCTGGCTCTGTGCCAGACCAGAGCTGCCTGCTGTGTGCAGGAAATATTCAACATTCTGTGTCTTAAAGAGAGAGCTTGGAAAAGCTCCAAGACTATACTTAATACATCTGCTGGGAGCAACACAGACGGAAAAGCAGGGGGTGGGGGGGTGAGTGTGGGGAGAGGTATGTTTTCTGCAAAAATAACCCTTGCAGGACTACAGAGCACACAGTATCTGCAGGGTACAGGTAATAAGTGAGCATAAAGTCCTTTCTTACTTTGAATTGCACATACACAATCCAAAGCTCATTTGTTACATTGGATCTGTGTTTCTGCTCTATGGTCCTGGGAGGCAGGCAGGGAATGTTATTCTAATTGCTAGAATATGCATTGATGTGTTTCCTTTATCACATAACCAAACAGAGGAATGGTTGGATAAACTTCTATCTCACAGAGGAAGAAGCTGACTCAGAATATGTCTTGCATGTCTAAGGCTCTGCGTTTGAGCCCCCAAAGGGGGAACAATTTCACTAACTGAATATCTATACCCTCTGCGGCAGCTGACTTTAGGAAGAAGACACAGTTCCCCTCTCACCCACTTAAGCCACTTCTCACGTAGGGGATAAGATGGTCGAAACTAATAACTGAGAGGCACTTTGGCCACCTGGTAGATTTTTTTATTTGAGGGAATTGCGAAGACAGGAAAAGGTAAATTGACTTCAAGTGATGACTCTCCAGAAGGCCTTACCCACTGTAGAAAGAAACAGCACCCATACCTCCTCCTTTCTTTACTCCCACCCAACCAGGAAAGAGACAAAGCTCTCTTCTGCACCTCCATCTCCCACCTCCATGCCCTGCTTGTTGCTGACTCATTCCTGAAGCTCTACCACCCTGAGGGCTTCATCTTCAACTGTAAACTGTGTGAATGCTTAAGCTAAAATATGTTTTGGGAAAGACGTGGATGGGAGTTGGGGAGAATGGGTAAATATCCATGAGGAGGCAGAATGGACATACAGAGATGGAAGGTGTAAGGACCCAGGCTCTCTTGGGGTTCATGTGGAGTAAGAAGGTGACTGGGGAGAGAGAAAAGAAGAACAGGGGACTGAATCTTAAAAGGGTGTTTGCTCACACAGCTTAGTCTCACTACTTTGAATACATTTCTATATCACAATAAATGCACATACATAAATTCATGCCAGCATATATGTGCATAGACACACACACGTGCACACACACACATACACACACACACACACACACACACACACCAGTAGCCTTTAAACCTGTGCCGTACTCTACTTACACTAAACAAATCCATACAAACTCACTCTTTCCAGCATCACTATGAGTTTCAAATTGTATTAAGCATCTGCATTGTTCACAGATTGCTTTTTAAAAAAACGACCTTATCTAATTGCCTTAGGGTACAGGGGCTACCATCTTGTGCAGAAGATGTGAACTTAGCCACATAACTGAGGAATAGTTAAGTGAATGCTGGAAATAGCAAGGGATTTTGATGATCTGTGTTTCTGTAGAAGAATAGCTTATAAACCAATCATTCTGTGATATGCGTTTGCCTGTTTTGTAAGGTAGGAACATGTACTTAGATCTATAAATGCTATAGACATTGCAATGGTTTGGACTTGGCTTGAGTACATCCCTTAAATTATTTTGTCAGAAAAAAAAGGTTCGGAGACTTTAAAAGGCGGGACATGATGGGAGATGATTAGGTCATTGCCCTCACAGTGATGAATGCTAATTCCTCAAGTAAGTTATCTCCCTAGAGAGTGGGTTGTTATTTAAAGAAGAATGTCATCCTTCCCTGCTCTTCAGATTCCCACCTCACCATAGGAATTTATTAGTTTCTCAAACTCCAGAGGAGTAGGAATACTTCAGGATAGTTATGGGGATGGGCTCCTATCTTATTGCCTCCAGAATTTTTTTTGAATGAATAGATAAGTGAAGTATCCATGTGTGTGTGTGTGTGTGTGTGTGTGTGTGTGTGTGTGTGTGCGCGCGCGCGCATCTAGTATTGTACCTTGTACAAAGAAAAAAACCTCAGTAACTATTGAATGACATCTCTATGCCAGTAGAGGCCCACATCAGCTAGGGGTTGAATTCCATGATTTTGTTAATGTTTGTTTGCAGTTCAAAGCCTGCAAACTCCTCCTCACACTGCTTCTACCAGCTTGAGGAAGACAGTGGATAAAAATATGAAAACCTTGAGGCGCCAGAGAAAGGCAAGCTGGTATTCTCTGGAGGAATCATCATGGAGCCCAGGGCTTATATGTCAGCCCCATCTTTACCTCCTCCCAACTACAAACATGCTTCCCTCCCTCAGCCTGGCCTTTTTCTTCACATCAGAAGTGGCCTGATTGATTATTCATATATTCAAGAGCCTCCCTATGTAAATTCACATTCCATAAATCTCAAAGCTTTTCTTCTGTTTCAGAGCAAAGGGCTGGACAAGATCTCTCTCTCTCTCTCTCTCTCTCTCTCTCTCTCTCTCTCTCTCTCTCTCTCTCTCTTTCTCCAGCACCACCACCACCCCCCCAAAAAAAAAAATGATTCACTTCTTTTAACACCAGGCTTCTCTTCATGTAGTCACACAGACTCCAGAATTCTGTCCTGGTTCCCAAGTTCTTGCAACTCCCCATCCTCCCCATCCCTTTAAATTCAGAGAGCTCGCTTCCTCCATCTTGCTCTCTTCCTACAGATATATTTGATCTCGGTCATTCATAAACGGCCACTCTCTTTGGATCCATGTATTTCCGGCCTGCTGCGGCTAGAATTTAATGTACTAATCAGACTTTGCTGTGCGTCCTCCACCACCCATCCTGCCTTCTTTAACTTTTATCTTTTCCATCCTCACCTTCATGGTACACGGGCCTATTAAATGGGGTCCAGTGCCATTTCTGGCATCCAATAAATCTAAATTTTCAAGCTTGGGAAGCTAGGCTTACCCACTGGCACCCAGATAAATGAGTCCTTGGCAAGAAACCTTCACTGCTCATTATTCTCTGCTGAAACCCAACAGAGGGCCTAGAAAGTTGAAATCCCTCTCGAGGCTTCACTTTCTGGAAAAGAACACGCCCCTGCCCTTAGCGCAGGGACTTCCGGTTTCATCTCCGTTCTTTCTTCTTTCCTATACTGGTGGTCAGTGAGGCAGCAGCATCCCAGCCGGTATCTAGTTGGTTCAAGCTCTTCTCTGTCTGGTACCTCTGAGTAAGACTTAACACCTAGCACACAAGGCCCCACTGTACAACAAGAAACCGTCTGCATGCTTCCAATCAGGAAATGACCATGGAGACCAGCATAAGTCCCTCACTCAGTATAGGAAGTGATGCTCCAACATGCTAAACCTGGTCCTTCCATATGATTGACAAAGGGCCTCTAGTTATCCATGTAGGGATTAGAAAAGGGTTACTGACATTGGGGCCCCTTGCAACCAGGCCAGCTTTCTAGAAAACTGTTGGGAAAGAGGAACCAAGAGCCAGGGCTGCAAGGAGGAAGCAGGGTTAGAGTTGGCATTTTCATAACCTCTGAGGCCATGATCTGCTTTCAAGAGTCTGGGGATATATGTGGTTACTTTGTTGCTATTTTGCCTTGAGAATTCACCACCTCTTTCTTTGCCCGTTTTCTGCTTCCGTACAATAAAATCAATGACAACAAATCCTTTAAACCACCCTCCACATTACAGCATTTGCTCCTCTGGCCTCTTGCTGCTCTATTGCTGAAAATCCAATCAAGAAATGGTAATTCTTGAAGACAAATAGCTTTAAAAACAAAGAACCTAGTTTGGGCTTCTGTGGAATCTTTATTCCACATATCTTTTGATGGCAGAAATGAATCTGGGACCAAGAACATTTGTTCTGATATTTCTTTCTCATTGGCTAGTGGACTCACTGAGGAAGGCTAAGCTCCCACACTGTAGAACATCTGAGGCCTTTAGACTCAGCCAGATCAAATCTGGGTCTTGGTTTTCATATAAACTTTGAAAATTTGACAACAATTGTAAAAATTGTTTGAGTTCTGGTGTCTTTATTTGGAAAATGATTTACAGGAACATTTAGGGATAAAGAACAAATAATTGTTAGTTTAAGGCAATTAGCAAAAAATGATTGTGCTGCTCCTGTTGAAATCTCTGTGGAACTATGAAGCTGAAATCAGCTAAGAGTTGTTTTGGTTGGATATTATGAACTTTCTGCACCACAGCTTCCATCCCTGCCCTGTTGTGAAGACCCCTCTGCCCCCCATAGCAAGGATGAACCTTGCTCTACTGATCATCCCTGCCAGCAGCACACATGATGGAAGAGCACCATTTTTTTTTTTAACAGCAAAACTCACATATGGAATTGTCTGTACAATTTATTTCCATTTTCTCTCTCCTGAAACCCATGTTATCTCTTCTTTCCTCAGAGACCCATTCCATCTGGGTCTCTGTCCTCACTATTCATTGTAGCTCTAGAGAAGGCAGAAGACGACTCCACAGGTCCAAGGGATGCTCACTCACCGCTCTCCTTTATCTTTCAGGATCTGGTTTCACTTTCACTTGGCACAGTTCCTTCCTTCCTCCTCACCTTCTTTCCTTCCTTCCTTTCTTCTTTTCCCTTTGTTTAAAACATATTTTAATTTTCATTTGTGACCTGTGTGTGTAAGAGAGAGACAGAGAGAGATAGAGACAGAGACAAAGAGGGAGGGAGAGAGGAAAGGATGGGGAGAGAGAGATGTGTGTGTGTGGGGGGGTGCGTGCATGCGTGTGCATGTACAGATGTAGGTGTACGTGGCTATGTGCACATGTGTGGAAGCCAGAGGATGATGTGGGGTACTTTACCACTCTCTGCTTATAACCTTGAGACAAGGTCACTGAACTTGGAGCACACAGGCTCTTTTGGCTAGGCAGGCTGTCCAGCCAGCAAAGGCAGTGTTTCTGTTTCCATGCCCTGGGTGCTATAGTTACAGGAATGTGTGGCCAATCCCAGACCTTTTGACTTTTCCTTTTCAACATGGGTGTCAGGAATCTGAGCTCAGGTCCTCATGCTCACTTACCAGATGCTCTTTCTTGTTAAACTATCTCCTTAGTCTTCATATATGGACCCTTAAAAAAAAAAAAAAAAGCAACAGACTAACTTATTCTCCGATGAATTGTGATTTACATTCAATATTCTGAATAAATCTCTTAAAATACCAACCATACCATGTCTCACTTCTTCTCAGAAACTTCTTGTAACATCTACTCTTACCTGAAGAGAATAGCACTTTCAATGTGCAAAGGTTTCACACAATCTTTCCTCTATAGATGTTCTCAACTGAACTATTATTCAGCTCAGACTGGGTCAGAACCTGTTTTTTGTTGTTCCTCAACCACAGTGAAATATGCCCCCATCTCAAGGCTTCATAGATACATGCCCCTCCACCTCAACAACTTCTCTGGTGATCCTCAGGAAGACTTCTGATACCCATGAGGTTGTTATTCTCTTTGGACCCCTGAATCTATCCACTCCACTAACAAGTGAGCACATCCATGAACATGTGGCCTCCTCTGAGACCTTATACCCTCAATGTACATGTCTTCACCCAGCATGTTGTCAGCTTTTTTGTTTACTTATTGCTTCTCTGTGTCTACTTTCAAAATGTCAATTCTGTGACATCAAGGGCTTTGTCTCTTGAATTCAGTGTTGTGCTCACTGGCACCAGTATGTACCCTGACTCACTAATTATTTGTTGAATGATTGAATGAATGTTTGAGGCTCCCCATTCAATGTAACCTCTATCCCTGAGGCACTAGAGGTATTTCCTCTCAAAGGATTGGTCCTGCCTTCTTGTCAGGTCTTTGCTCTTTCATAGGGAAACATTTTTGTTCCCTGCCTACCACCAGTTCTTTAAATAAAAATGACTCAGTTGGCCTATCTGAGTTTCTTTATACCCTGCCATGTAGTCTGTTTGAATTGAGAAGTATGTTAGTTTTCTGTTAACCTTGGTTACTGATTCAGAAGAACAGTCTAACACGGTAGGGCAAAGTCATGGCTGCAGGAAGCTGAGAGCTCACACCTTCAAGGGAAAGAATAAAGCAGAGTGAACAGGAAGAGGGGGGACAAGCTCCAAACACTAAAATCCCGCCCCAATGACATCAAGATCTTCTCTCAAGGTCTCATCCCTCAAATTCTTCACAACCTCTCTGCAACAGCACCACTAACAGGGCACCAAGTCTTCCGAGCCTATGGAGGACATTCTCATCAAACCAACAGAAGGTATTTGAATGCTTAAAGCAATTGAGCTGCTTTCTGACGGTTTGTTCCTCTTCTGTAGGCTTCAGCTTTCCTTAGTCATGATGGCTACACCCATCTCCCTGACTGACAGGCAGAAATCTGGGACTTTGAACTAAGGGAATGGATTTCTATCTTGGATCTGTTTATTTCCTCATCTGTGAATGAATTGTGCCAAAGCCTTTGCCTCCAGTGGCTAATATGAGAAACAATGTGTAGCTCATATTTACCACAGCGTCTGGCAGACAGCCGATGCAGTGAATACCTACGTTCCCTTAACCTTTTCCATCTTGTGTCAACTTTCCACCCTTTCTTTTGAGCAATGAGTCAGTCCCCTCTCTTGATCTTCTTCTCGCACCGTGTGAAGTTTTGGTGAAACTCTTCTTATCTCTCCCTTGCCCGGGGGAGGCTTGCTGAGTGAACATAAATGACTTTCTCCAAGCACCTGTGTATACAATGTCTAAAATTGCAAGAAGAGGGATTTGGCAGAAGACTTAAAGAAAGTTCAAATGGTAAAAATAACTTATAAGCCTCAAGACAGTGTAATACATGCTTTAGATCACTTGTCATTGTGTTTAAAGACCAGCATAAATTGGGTGTGCAGATGATTTAAGAATCTCCTCTTTAGAAAGAGCTAGGATTTCAGTGTGCTCTGATTAGAAAAAGGTGGCCAATGAAGAAGCCCTTGAGGAACAGTGTGTCTTCTATGAGGCAGTCTGGAGTGTTCACATCCAATTCTTTTCCTATAGATCTTGTTCATGTTAATATGGATGGCAGACAAGGACAAAGTCACACAACACATTCAAATAGGATAATGGAGGAAGTCTGATGAAGGGAACATCTGAAAAGGTGCTGGGAAGACTTAGGTAAACTGTCTTCCTTAACTTTCTATTGCCACAGCAAAATTCCACACCAAGGCAATTTATAATTGGGAGCTTATAGTTTATGACAATCTTGGCAGAATGAATGACAAGAGCCAGGCAGACATGGCTCTGGAGCGATAATAGAGAGCTTATGTCTGATCTAAAAGCAAGAGAAGAAGAGGTTGGGGAGAACATGTCCCTAGTGTCACACAACAAGGCCACACCCTCTAATCCTTCCTAAATAGTTCTATCAATACCCTGTGGTGGCCGTATCATTCAAACCAAATAGAAGTGTTGATCTAGAAGAAAAGGAAAGCCAAAGCTGGGAACTGTGGCCACTTGGGCATGGGTATGAATAACTAATTTTTAGACAAAGACCATCTTAGTTGTAGTTAATAATTCAGGTAACACAAGACAATACACACACACCCAGAGTGCCTAGGGAACAAATACCTCCCACCTCTTGCTCACCATTCACCTTCCTGTTTCCAGCCACTACTTCCCTTTGGATAGACCTAGGGAGAGAGAATCATTGCTGAGCCCACAGAGACAGAGGTCATTCTCCAGAATCCCAGGACAGAATGGAGAAATAGAGGATCTTAAGGAGCCAATGGGGACATTCAGCTAGGCTTGCTTGATAATGAGAGTAAATATGAGGGCTTTCCCAAAATGCTTTTGTAATGTTGACAGCCCTCAAAATAGGCACATATCACTTTTATTCACTTAAAGATAAATCTTTGGTTTTTAACTCTATGTACATACATGTCTATATATGGGTATGTGTACTTAGGAGTATGGGGTCTGTGGAAACCAGAGAGGTTGTTGGAGTCCTTGTTGCTAAGTTACAGGTAGTACTGAGCTACCCTACATGGATGCTGGAACCTGACTTCCAGTTCTATTGCAAGGGCAATGTGTGATCTTAATCATCTAGCCTTCTCACCAGGCCCTGCATGGATTACTCTTGCTAAACATCTTAGTCTCATGAGGTTTTTTTTTTTTTTTTTTTTTTTGGTATTTCTAACACCATGGCCTTTCCCCTTTGTTTTGTTTATTACAAAATCTACACAACTTCAGAACTGATTTGTGACTGTAGGATCTCATTTATGTGAAGTTACACACTAAATCAGTGTATGGAGGTAGAAGACACAACAGTGGTAATTTCTGGAAAGGGACCCAAGAGACCCTGGTAAATGGGCATCTATGTGTCAGATTCCATTGAGCCACACACTTAAGACTTAGGTTTTTTTTATTGTATGTAAATTACACCTTTAGAAATGGGGGGGGGGAAGGTAGGTTATGCCCTTGGAAGAGGATCAGTGTTTGTATGCAGTCATCGTATGTGTTTATACAATCTATATGATCAAGTACAAACCAGATCAGCAATGTCTCATCTGCTCTCTCTACACTTACTCCTGGTACTCAGTCTTTCAAGAGGCAAAGATAGGGGAGGGGCCCAGACATGTCTTGGTGAAAGGCTCAGACAATTACCCTCAGTTGAAAATAAACATAATAAAACTATAGAAGTCTAATTTTTGAAACTTGAGAGGGTTTTTCTGTAGCTATTCATTTTTAATCACTCTCACCTAATAAATGAATGGAATAGCTAATGTGATTAGACTAATTCACTATTCATCAGGAATATTAAATGAGTAGAATATTTTACATTTCACCAGTCACACATCTTGAGTATTTACCTGATATTACAATCAGACATGTGTTAGGTTTTTCTCTGTGCTTCTGGGCCATAGCTCATGATAATTACAGTGTTTAATTAGACCCACACAGCACTTGGCTCTCCAGTGTGGAAGGAAATTACAGGATTCAGACAGAACAAATCAAGGCTATAAAGGAAAAGTAGCCCTTTGCTATATCCCCTTGGAAGGATTAGCAGAGGCATGAGCAACATACTTGAACAGAGAGAAAGTTGTTTTTTATCACAATTTCACAGGAACATTTTTGGAAGCACAGTTAGTGGCCCTTAGGTGGGAAACAGTAAGGTAGGGAATCTATTTATAAAGTGGACTTTTGCCCATCACCATTCTTAAATGCTTGTTATATTTGATGCTATCTTAGAACCTTTAGTTGGCGTAAAGCTTCGCCTGAGCAAGAATGAGTGGCTGTAGTTTTGGCTTGTGTGTGCGTGCGTGCGTGTGTGTGTGTGTGTGTGTGTGTGTGTGTGTGTGTGTGTGTGTGGCCTTCCAGAGACTCAGGTACCTGTTTCTGACTCCTTAAGCTTAAATGTAATAAAGAAATGTGTTAGCTAAGTGACTCCCTTTTCCTATTAAATATGACAAGGCCATCCATAGTGGGAAGGAGGCTAAGATAACCTTGCAAATCTCACTAGAATATGAGCAAGTTCAATCCATACACCATCAAGACAAGAACAGAGGAAGAAAGCAAGAGTGAGATGTCCCGTGGAAGGTATGTGCTTGGTGTGTCCAAGGGCATTGGAGATGGTGTTGTACCGACTGGAGGGAGAAAAGCAGTGTTGGGCAGAAGTAGAACACGAGGTGACAGGTAGCCAGGGGGCAGGCCAGGGAGTGGAGACAAGAATTTTCTTGTCTAAATGAGATTGGAAACCATTGATACATTTTTGCAGAGGCATGCATTTATGCTTTGAAAGGGTCATTCTAGCTGCTGTGCAGAGGACAGACTGAAACGAGGAGAGGTGGGGATGAAGGTAGAAATAAATAGTGTAGTTAAATATCTAGCAACCAAGTCCAGTGGTGACTTGCTGGCACGGAGGCAAACAGCTATTACACATTTCTTGCCCTGTGGGGCTGCGGATCCAAATCAGAGCTCTCCATACTAGACAAGCATCCTACCAGTGACTTACTTGTATATAGTCCTTTGCACATATTTTGAAGAAAGGGCCATATTTAGATGAATAATAAGCCCCACGGTATGTGTGGGAAAGAAGAATTACAGATGACTGCAAGGTACATCATCTGCAAAATAAATAGAATGGAAGAGTCATTCTTGTCAATGGGGAAGACTTAGAGATGAATGGTCAGGAAAGTGTCACAATCAACAGTTAGAGGCATTAAGTTTAGCATTCTAATTAGACCCTTGTGGACATATCTAGGAAGAAGCTGGAATTCTGAGGAGAGGTATTTCAAGAAGGAGGATGGTGTCATATGTTGGAAGGAAAAAGGACTGGTTTTTTTGTTTATACTTTGTCCCATATAAATGACATGTGCTGTTGCTAAATGTGGTATACAGAATTCTGAGATGACCCCAGGGCTTCCCATGTCCAATGTATGTACATTCTTCAGAATCCAGGGGTCTGGGAACCTGAGGCATTTTGTTCCAGCAATTCAGTTACATATAAGATGTGGCACAGTTGATCTTTAGACAGGAGACTGTCCTCATGGGCTTGCCTTAATTCTGAGAACACTTTGAAAGATTGTTTTCCCGCTGGTTGCAGAACAAGGTGTCAGGAGGACACAACCTAACTGCCTGGGAAAAATGACATGCATGTTGGAGCTTCCACTGAAGTCCAGAGCAAGGAGCTGTGGGCAGCCTTTGGAGACCGAGAGTAGTCAATGACTTGGCTTCTAGTCTCCAGATACTGCATGACAAAAAAAAATGGATCTTGTTTGTGTGTATGCATGTATCTAAGCAGATATGTGCATGTGTGCAGTTGCTCTTGTGTAGATGGTTGCTAGAGGACAAAATCAGTTGTCATTGCTCAGAAACCACCCACCTTCCCCTCCCCTCCCCTCCCCTCCCCTCCTTCTTTTTCTTTTTGTAAGACAGGGTCAGTCACTATCAATCAGCCTAGGTTGTTTAGCCAGAAAGTTCCCAGAGAGCCTGCCTGTTGCTGCCTCCCAAGCTGGTATTACAATTGTATGTCACAGTAGCTGGTTTTATTGGTGAAGATCCTGGGATCAAACTCAGGTCCTTGAGATTGTAAAGGCAAGCAAGCCCTTCTTCAGCGGAGCTATTTTCCCCGGTCCCTAAGCTGATACTGGTTTTAGATGCAAATTTTCAATAATGCTTAATACTGCATCAGAAAACTAACCCTCCAAGGAAAATTGAGAATTTAAAAGATGGGGAGGGGAAATTACTGAGCAAATAAATGCACCTGTGTGGGTAATATCAGGGAATTATTAATTGTAATGTTTGAGCTTCTCATTGCAAAACAAAATGTTTAAGAGAAAAGGAAATAATAAATATTTGTCAAAGTTTCAGAGCAAAGTTTTGGCCAGATTAGGCTGCTCCGGAACCTTGTCTGGCACTTTTGTTCCCCTCTGTTTAGTCTAGGATTAGGACTATTTCTTTAGTCATGGGCCGGCATTGTGTTTCTAGGGGCACAACATCCCCTGTTTGCTTGTATCAAAACTGCCTCCACAAACCTTTACCTTTACTGATGTGGGCTATTGGTGATTGCTGACTTACTTGGGGATCAGCAATCCTAGTTCAAAGGGAAGATCTGGAGTCTGCAGCATAATCCCAATTGTCTGGGCTATTTGAAGCAAGAAAAGAAGATTTTAGGAACCCAAAGCCTCAGGCTTTAGTTTTACGCGTGCATGTTTTGCTGTGTGACTATAAAGCATTATTGGTCTTCTTGCAGTCTTAGGAGATCTCATTAGCTATAGTTTGGGGAAAACAAATAACCGACTGACTCCTCATGGAGAATATAATAACAGGAAAGCATGGACTGTGACGTCATAAAAGCATTATTACTATTTTGGTTTTAAATATGAGCTTTATAGCTGATAGTTAATTTTCATTCTAAAAAGTCTATTAATAACCCAGTCACATAGGGCCTACATCTAAATATCACAGTGTTAGGATGTTGCTCCAAGTAATTAGAGATGCAGAGAGTTGGGAGATGAGATTGGCTTTGGCTACCAGTATAGATAATATTCTCATAGAGTTGAAGTTCCATTGCGCGGTGGTTATCATGGTATTATGCTTCAATCTAGAGGTTCTCTCAAAATAATTATCAAAAGCAAAGGCCTCTATGAGACAGTGAACAGCCTTCTGCTAACTGAGACTGCAGGAGACTCAAAGAAGCAGATTGGAGCTGGTTATACATCTTCTCTTCTGCCCAGAAATAAATCCTACCTCTGGTGTTCCTTATTTCCCCGCTTCTAGTTCTACTGGGATTGAGACAATAGCTCATTCCACTCCCAAGTCACTATCAAAATCAAGGGGTGACTTAGAAAGAGGTGATCATAGAGGCATGGTGTCTTCTGCCCAAGAAGTGGGAAGTTCTTAGAGGGAAGAAAATACACCCAGCAAGGCTTTTTCTCCAGTGTCTGCAGACAGAAAAAATGGTAACATCTTATCCTAACCTAACCTCAGAGACAGACAGACAGACACACACACATACACAGAGGAAGAGAGGAAGGGAAGGAGAGAGAGATCACAGAAATACACACATAGACAGGAGACTAAAGAAAAGAAAATAATTTCATAGCTTGACTTTAAGTAGAAGAATTGCACTTCTGGACCACAGCACCAATACACAATACACAATGCATATAACTATTTGATTTCTTGGGCATAAGAGGTAGCATAAGAAAGATTCTGATTTGTGCAGTGTTTAATAGCCAAGTTCATCCATTCAACAGATAGGAAATGAGCTTGGAGATGCAGCCAGGGACAATAGAACAAGCAGATTTGGGACTGACTGTTTGTGATGGATAGGTATACTAGCTCATAGGAGGCCAAGGAGATACACTGTGGATATAATTGTGGGCTTACCCTTTCTAGGAGCATGGGGAGCAAAACAAAAAAATGTGGCAGAAAAGAAGAAGGTGCTGAGGTCTTAATGAGGGATAAGTCAGAATCCCATGGAGTAGTTGTAAGGGAAAGCATTCATTCATTCATGATTTATTCTTTCATTCACCGAGTATTTATTATCTAGCATATACCAGGTGTATTTCAAAGTATCTCAGCCTCTGCTGGAGAATGAACTAGAACGAAAAGAGAATAAAATCAAGTTCATTTAAGAGAAATTAAAATAATGGCCAATCTACGCCTCTCTGTCATCTTTCGGACTGCGTTATTTCCATTGTCATTAAGAATAAAAGGATTATCATTTCATAATATCAGAAACATAGGGTTTTATGAAAAACCTCAGTTTGAAGGGGCATCACAGTGCTGATGCCTTGGCCTTCTATATCCTGGCCACCTGACTCTAATGCCTGACTCTGTCTGGGTGAGAGAGACAGTTGTAAGACTGGGCCAACATGGGATTTTCTCCACCTCCAAATATTCTCAGAACTTATCTCTATGATCACTCCTTAGGCTATCTAGTCCCAGAGAACAAGTTTTTTCTTTATCTTATTTTTTGGTGTGTGTATGTATCTGTGTGTGCATGTTTGTATATGAGTGTACATGGATGACAACCTCGGGTGTCATTCTCAGGAATGCTATTGACCTCATTGGATATATTCTCTCAAAGACTTAATTCTCACCAGTTAGGCTAGGCTGGCTGGCCATAGAGCCCAGAGTTCCACATGAAGTGTTGGAATTATAAGTGTGTGTTATCACCCTTAGGAGTTGAACTCAACTCTTCATACTTGCAAAGCAAGGGCTTTACTAACTGAGGTAACCTCCTCCCTGAGACCAAATGCTTGTAAAAGTTATACCTGTAAATAGTAGTCAGTGCCTTCTTCCTATTCTATAGATCAAACTGTCCAGAGGCCAGGGGAGATTTGGGGAAGTAAAAAATAGACTCCACTCTATGAGAGAGAGAGGTGGGGGGATAGATAGATACTGCTTACACTTTAAATTTCTTATACCTACTCATATCCAAGTTGGGAATTTCTTTTCCATATGTTCATTGGAAACTAACTTGACTCCAGATCCGCTGTGCTGTCCTGTGCTGTGCTTGACTTACCCCAGACCAGCAATGACATGGTGAAAGAGCCACATGGCAGCATGTTCTGGGTTATGATGTATAATATAACATTTTGATCTACTCTGCTATTGTGGACATGGAATGCACTGTCTGGACCTCTCATTAAAGGAGGATTGCCTCCCAGTAACAGGGAAGACAGACAGCACTGTCTACCTGCCAGCATCATCTGGGTCTGCCTGCACTTGAGGGCTTTGTCTGCTAACACCACCAGATCTTATCTGGTTGTCATAGTCAGGGATGGAGTGCAGCAGACATCTCAAGGTCTGGCCATTTTGGTCCAAGCATTTCTATCTGATGTGAAACAATACAGGCCAGCAACATTCAGTACTTCTCCAGCGAGTGATGAAGGCAGCCTTCACTTCAGCTCTTTCTTCAACTGCTAAATAAGGCTTCTCCCTTTTCCTCTTACATGTGCTGTTCCCCAGGAACATCTTGCACACCAAACTGTCTCGGCACTTGCTTCCAGAATACCCAGCCTGTGACATACTTCTGCAGCTTTTTAGCAGAGAATAGGTAGCTGCTCATGTGTGTCTGTATACATACACATGCATGTGACCATAGACACATATGTATATTTTCATAAAAATACACATGTACACACATGTACATATACAAAACAGACACCCATTTCAATGTTAGAAATGAGGCTCTGTTGCTTCCTATGCTTACTCCTTCCACTTGCTGCTCATTATATCTGCCTGGTGCCTCGTTCTTTCTTAGCCTATTGGTCAAAACACTGCCCCTATTGACAGGGGAATGAAGAGGATCTGCCACAACCTTCTGCTTCTTTCTAATGTGGACTATCAATGATATCTTTCTTTTCCTTCTTTCTACAACTATAGGGCCTGGCATAATATTTCTATTGACTGAGGAAAATCAGAGTCACTATTTCATTGAACAGGAGCTAGAGAAGAGCACCCTTTTCTGATAGAAAAGTCTGGAAGATATAGGTCCAGCAACATCCTATAGAATGGTCTAACCCAGGCCTTTCCTTGTAGAAGAATATATCAGTTACTGGGGAGCACCTTCAGTGAGACCACAGACCCCAGTGCACCCACCAAATATTTGACCATGATAGCTATCTTCTGGTGTGTTTCTGTCTTGCTGGTTATGGAGGTTAACATAGTTCCATTTTCCTAAATTTGTTGACAGATTACTACAGATTTCTACACTCTCTATTCTTCTTTTCTGCCCATTATAGCTGTTTCTCTTCAGCCTTCCATTGTCTGATATCTTTACTGCATCCCCTTTTAACAGCTGCTTTTCTTCACACAGAGCCCAAAATAGGTCTCAAAGGGTAGACCATCTACTATGGAGTCCTCAGCCTCTCTGGTACATTCCTTTTCTAATCTGCTGCTGCATGGCTAAATTTCTTCAGCTGTGGCTGTACACATTCTTCCCTCTTCCCTCCTCTTGCCTTAACCTCCCAGAGTCTTCTCTCAGTGTTCACTTCTCCACCAAAGTCGGTTATCTATAAATGACCAACCTCTTCCTTTCAACCTCAGTGTCTGGGATTTATTTCTGACCCGTGACTCTCTCATCAATCACCCTCTGCCATTGCATGTTCTTGAGGTCCTGCACACTACATTGGCGTATGTACGGAGCACGGTGGGATCATATTCAAAGTATACAAGGAAAAGAAGGCTCACCTCTATTTTAATCCTAGGAAGAACAAAAAAGACAGGAGAGTAATGGATGGAATTTTTTTAATAGAGTCAAGTTTATTTTTCCAGATGTGGGAGATTAAGTGGAAATGTAACTTTTGAAGAAAGTAGATACATACTGAGAATACTAGCAAATATGAATGAAATAGATAGTAAAGGCATAAACCAGCATAAGAGTACAGAATAACAAATGGCTTAGATTCTGTCACGGTTTCATAGCTTTTGCAGGACAGTTTCAGGCTTGCAGGTATTATGGAAATGGCTGATCAAGGCCCACACATAATTAAGTTGAGACCTTTGTATGGTTGCTATGAACCCTCAACCTGACAGACTGTACAATCACCTGGGTTATAGTCCTCTGGGCATGCTGTAGTGGGTTATGTTGGTTACATTGAGGATGGAAGATCTGCCCATTGTGAGTGGCACCATTCCTTGGCTGGGATCCTGGATTGCAGAAGTAGAGAAGAATTGAGCAATAGCAAGTGTTCAGCAGTCTCCACTTGCTGACTGACGCAGGGCGGCTCCTGCTGCGGGGACTCCCCACCATAACTGACCATAACTAAGGACTGCACGGCAGACTAAATCCTCTCTGTCTTCGGTTGCTTTCATCAGGGTATTTTTTATCACAGCATTAGGGAAAGAAACGAAGAGAGGTCTGAAGAAGCTCTATAGACCCCACGCTATGCATGATAAATCTCAGAGGAACTAAAGTGGTGATGAGAAGCAATCAAAGCAGAGGGATTTTAGGACAGACACGTTTGAACTGATGGCATGAGCCATGGTGCATTTGTTCTTGGAACTATTAATCCTCATATAACCCAAATCCTCACGATTATTCAGAGCCTAATAAATCATATATTGCTACCCCTTCCCCATGGAGACTATGAATGAGTCTAGGAAAGAACCTGAAAATCAAGATTTCTAACAAGTTTTCAGACTCTGCTGATGCCATTGGTCCCAAGGACCAAGTTTTGAAATCCATTGGCTTTGTGGTTAGAAGCAGAGGGGAAATGAATGGCATTGATGTTGAGTTGATTGAGACACTGAGAGGCTAACTGTCAATCAACACAAGCTTAATGTACTTAAGGAATGCAACCAGGTGTTCAGTGTATTAAAGGCCAAAGGACTCATCAAGGAGTAAATAAGAGATGTGAATGGAGAAGACCTCCTGTGCCATGGTTGTACAACAAATGCCTTGCAAGTGTGGTTGAAAGCAAGTGTAATTGTCCATGAATTGGGACTAGAGAAGAAAACCAGCTTATTTGAAGGGGATGTGGGGAAAGCAGTTAGAGATCTTGTATAATTAAGGAAAAGCTGTGTTTCTGTTTAGATGGTGGGTGGAAAGAATGCTTGGGTGAAGGCTTGGGGCTCCATGGAGATTCAGTCATGAAGCCGAGAACTTCACAGCACACTGAAGAAATGGTTAGCGGAAGGGACGAGAGACAGAGAGGTACAACTGGGATTGACTAAAGGGGATCCTAGGGG
The DNA here is from genome assembly GCA_004025045.1 of Sigmodon hispidus. NCBI lineage: Eukaryota > Metazoa > Chordata > Mammalia > Rodentia > Cricetidae > Sigmodon > Sigmodon hispidus. The sequence continues at coordinate 268,558 of PVIH01000407.1, read as the reverse complement.
GAGAAGCTGGGGAGGTGGAGCCTATGCCTACCCCCAGGTGTAGGTATTAGGAAAGAAGGAAAGTTTATGTACGGGCTGTGGTTGCTGACCCAAGGTCATCATCAGGAAAGGAGATTGTGATTCTACTTTCACTGGAGAAATTTGAACCACCCATCTGTTGTGTTAGATGGCTGTCTGTCCATGTCTGGTTTTGCTTTGGTAATGCTTTCTCAGCTTTTACAATTATAGTGTGATTAAATACAAGGTACACAGGGGAAATTGTGAGAGAGATCAGGAGGATGGGTTAAGACTGTCTAGAGGGATTTGTTCTTAGCCAGAGGACATTGCAGGTGTGTGTGTGTGTGTGTGTGTGTGTGTGTGTGTGTGTGTGTGTGTACTGAAATGATTGGTCTTCACAATTGATCCCCTTTGTTTCACCATTGCTTCATAGTATGACTTATGTCTGAACATACGACATTGCATTAAAAGCTATTAAGAGAGAATGTGAGGCTAAAAACATCAATAGAGGGAACTATAGATATGGCTCGGCAGTTAGGAGCACTTGCTGCTCTCACCAAGGACCAGTGTTGGGTTCTGAGAATTCACAACCACCTGTCAGTCCAGCTTTGGGGATCTGGCCCTCCTCTTTGGGCTTTTGTGGGCACCTCCACACATATGCATGTGTACACATGCTGGATAGAAATAAAGCTATTTTTTTAAAAGAAAGAATAGATATTGTTTTTAAAAGTCATTAGAAGAACCTCTTTGAAGTGGATGCATGTGTCCCTTTCCTTTGATCAAAAGGTGACAGAATTAAGAGTCAAGGTTTCCTTTTCTTCACTTAATTTGCAAGTTAGGTAGTGCGTGACCCTATGACTTCTTAGGATCCAGCATGCAATTAAAAATTGTATTGTAAAGCAGAAAGAAAATGGCTTCAAAATGATATACATTGTAATTTTAGCCCCATTCATTTCATTTGGATTTAAGAGGTTCTTCAACTCATCTGTACGTGAAAAAGGAAAGGATACAGGAGGGAGGGATTTAGAAGATGGAACTGACCCTATAGGATTATTCCTAAGATTGGACAAGCAATATCCATAAAGTTCTTAGCATCTTCTTTGGCCCCACAGAGGCCTCAATAATGAGCTTGCTCCTCCCCACTATCCACTTTCATTTGTATTGCTCTATGATAGATTTTTTTGGAGGATGGGGGTGTCACAGAACTATTTTTACCGTGTGGCACACGGGGTGTAGCCATGTTTATCTAGCATCATACCTCTCAGCTACTGGAGGTGTGAGTTCCTTGTTTGACAGGAAAGTTGCCTTTACATCACCAGCTCCTTTTTTATGCTCTGTGTCCTTTCTTCATGCTGTACTTGCTTGTAAAGTAAGGCTTGAATGTTCTAGAAAGGGAAGGAAACTGCTCAGAAAACACAAGGTTGTGTTTCTCCGCACTCCCATCTATTTAAGTGTGAAATGTGAAGGATGAGACTCTTGCCAAATCTCGGTTCTACCTGGGCAGTTGTTCTGAACCTAAATGTCCCGGCAGCTCTTGCTGTACACTTCTCTTCTCACGGGAGCCACATAGGATGTATATTTCCTGGTTCCTCGATTTTGGGCAGTCCCTCAGTAAAAAAGTAGAGGACCTGTATTTAGAACATATAGCTACCCACTAGGAGTAGCTCTATGACATTGTAATTCTTTAAAACTTTAAAGAAGGGCTGGAGAGATGGCTCAGAGGTTAAGAGCACTGACTGTTCTTCCAGAGGTCCTGAGTTCAATTCCCAGCAAAACCACATGGTGGCTCACAACCATCTATGATGAGGTCTGGCGCCCTCTTCTGTAAAAACTGCATGCATAATAAATAAATAAATAAATAAATAAATAAAAATTTTAAAACTTTAAAGAAAACCTTATGGAAACACACCTTGCACATGATAGCTAAACTTTAATATCAACTTGACCTGGCCTAGACCCACCCAGAAGTCACCACCAGGCATGTCTATGAGAGCATCTCCAGAGAGCTTTAACTGAGCTGGGAGGACCCACCCTGAATACAGACAACACTATCCCATGGGCTGGGGTCCAGGACTGAAGAAAAAACAGGAAAGAGAAAAACAGCTGATCACTGGAAGCCTTCCTACTCTGGTTTGTCTCTGTAGATGCCTAGGAACAGGCTCCTTCGTGCCTCTGTCCCTCTGCCTCACCTGCCATGGTGAACTGAATCCCCACAACCTTGAGCTGAAACATCATTCTTTAAGTCTTCTTTGTCATGTTTGATCACAAAATGAGGAAAGCAAACAATATGCGGCATATGCTTTGTGCCTCTTGGATAAACTCAGAAACCTATCAAAATGCACTGAGGAGGGAGGGAAGGATGGAGTCCTGTTTCCTTCTGTTTATATTTCCTGCTTTGGAACCACAAGAGAGTTGGGTTATTCCTTCTATGGCAAACATTCCTTGTGAAAGGGTTAGAAAGATGGCTCAGAGGTTAAGAATTTCTTTTTTTTTTTTTGTTCCTCAGAGGGTCTGAGTTCAGTTCTTAGCACCCACCCAAGGTAGCTTACAATGGGCTATATGTTCTCCAGCTCCAGGGGATCTGATGACCTCTTCTGGCTTCTGAGGGTACCTGCACTCACATGCACAAAATTACACACACACACACACACACACATACCCGCATATACATCATTAATAATAATAAAAAATCTAAAAGGCCTTCTGCACACTTAAGTTGAAGACAGCATAAATGAAGGCAGTGAACAGACATCCTTTCCCTTAACATGTAAATTCTGAAGCTGGTAGCACAGGGCTTGCTTAGAACCCAGAGCATCTTCTTTTTGTTTTAAACCATTGAGTTAGCCACTTGCAGGCCAAGAAAGTGAGTGGGCATGAGAGAATCACCTTTCTGGATCGATGCTCCAGTGGACAGTTTTCAAACACTGTCACCTTGAATCTGTGACACTGTGATCCCTGTATGTTTAGATGAAAGATGGAGCTCAGTAGAGGAAGTGGGAGGAGCCAACATTTTAAAGATGCAGACTTATTTTACAGTTTGAATTCAATTCATCATTCCTACTCACACCCTTTTCAACTTGCTATATTTCACAGCAAAGAGCTGGGGTTTTTATCCTTCTTTGATATGCCCAGTATGCTGCCCCATGTTCTTCTTTTGACAGAGGAATTCAGAGAACTACCATGTCTACTCCTACAGCTTACAAAGCCAGAGACCTAAGGATCTCAGGGTCAGCAAGGCCAAGCTGCACAGTGCGTGTGATGTCTATACCCAATGCCAACTTGGTAGGATCTGGAACTGCCTTAGAGACAAACCTCTGAGCATGTCCAAAAAGGTTATTTTTTGAGACTAATATAAACAAGGTGGGGAGTGTAACTGCTTGGCTGAATACAGACAAGAGAGTGAGCTGAGCACCGGTCAATGCCCTTGGCACACTGCTCCCAGAGCAGAGATGTAAGGAGAATAGATGTTTCATGTTCCTCCTCTGCCAAGATGGACTATAGGTTCAAGGAATGAGCCCAGATAAGCCCTCCCTTTCTTACGTTGCCATTGTCAGGTGTTTTTGTTGTTGTTGATTTTTTTCTGCAATGAGAAAGTGTTATAAGAACGGCAATTGGGATGCATGGCTTGCTGACTTTTGAAATTGCCAAGCCCACAACATTTCCATGTAAGAGGCTCACAGCAGAGACCTATGCGATTGAGGTAGTAAATAAATAAAAATCACTAATATCTTTTCAGAAATTTCACTTTATTCATTTCTGTTGGGCAGCATTCATAACTACACTGGGATGTAAGAGGATGTCTGGCTGTGAGTTTGGCATACCTGTCCAAAGTGTGGATGCTCCTTGACCCTGGCCTTGTTTCTGCTTCTGGACTTCTGCTTCCAAGTTCGTTTGTGGGCATGATGAATGAAATGATCCCCCAGAGGCCATGGTGGCATTGAAAGGTGAACCTTGTCTTCTGTCTTTAGACTCTGCTCCTAGAACAAGTGGCCTGTTTCTGGGCTTCAGTTCAAGAGCACCCACTATGTCACTCCCAGCTCTCAAAGGCGCTTTAGGTGGGCTAGGTAGTGGCCAGTTATTGTCCTAAGGTTCTTTGCTGTGCACGGTCCAGCAAATTCTTCTTCCATGACTGTTGCAGAGGGGTGGGGGTGGCAGAGGTAGGAGAGTAGGTCATGAATATTTAATCATGGCAAAGCAGGAGCATATTATTTAGATAAACTACTTAATAGCAACACTAGCCCCTCCCTAGATGGAGGTGGGGGGTACTGCCTTACCAGCCCAGCTCCAGACTTATGCATGCTTTAATCTTGGTTTCCTTTGAGAGGGAATGTAAGAAGGCTCCCGTCTCTCCATCAAACTGCATCTCTAATTTAAACAGCTGTTAATAAGGGTTAAATCTGCAGGCTGAGCTAGCTCTTCACTTGTTACTTGCAAGGAGGGGGTGCGGATCAATGGAGCAGGAAGCCAGAGGGGCGTCCATTTTGAAAAGGCGTAATGAATTACGTTTCCTTAGTAAAGCTGGCAACCCCCAGTCCAGCTCCCACAGCCTGCCTTTCACATACCCAAGCCCTCTGTGACACATCAAATTTAATGAGACTGCACAGATCTCAAATAAAGAAGGGAAGCAGTGTTGCTACCGCTGCCAGGGCACTTTATTAAGGAGGATCAGAGAGAGCTCTCTGGCTTTAAAAAGAGCCCTTAAAGGCGAAGGATATTTTGGCGCGAGTGGAGGGAGGTCCCTAATGCTATGGTTCAGATCCCCTCTGGAGCATTTTAACAACCCAAGTTCAGTGTGAGCTTTGGGATCATAGCATTAGCCAACAGGTCCTCAAACCTAAGAAACACTACAAACCAAGAGGATTGTGGTAGGTAATTAGGAAGGTTTTGATTTAAGCTATTCCCCCACTCTGAGGCCATTAGAAGCACAGAGTGAGAGAAGCCTGTAGCTGTCATCTATATGATGAATCATCTTGCTAACCATATTTTCCAAATCAATAAATAAATCACTTGTTTGGCTAGTGGGGCTGCACTTAGGCAGATAGCAGAGGGAACATCTTGTCAAGGAGAGAGGCTAGAAGGTTTGTTGTAGGTTTAGAAGACAATGCCTTATCTGGGTACCAAAAGGCTTTATCTCATGTGTCATACTTGTTAGTAAATCATAAAGCTTCTGTGAGAAAATACTATAACCTGGATCTGCAATAGACTGGATTATAATATGAGAAGGGTGGGGTAAGCTATGAATTGACAATGAAATTTAGGTTAGAGTTCTGGCCAGGCTCAGAACAACAACAACAAAAAATGACAGTGATGAATTATGCACAAAGCCAACAAGTTTTGACAGGCATGCATGTCTCCAGAGAAAAGACTGTTCTTGTCTAGTTTCTAAAACTCTAGATATTATATTCACCCCCCTTTACCATCCTAATCACTGTTAAGATTTTTTTTTTCAAAAATGGTAAAATAAAATAAAGCAAAAAGATTATTGACCCTTACTTTAATCTATTGTCATTTGCCAGATGTGAACTGAGTTATTTATGATCCTGACATTGAGATGTGCATGCTAAGAGCCCATAGTAGGGCCAAGCCATAATGGATTTTGACCAGCACTTTGCCATGTCTAACTGTTCAACCTTGCATATACAATTAATTATCAATATCTAGCATATAATAGGAATGCCCACTGAAACATCAACATGTGTCTATGCTGTAGGTATGGTTATTTTGATTTTACAGACAGGGACCCACAACATAGTAAAGGGCTTGGGGTCATCACACTAGTGGGAAGTAGAACCAAATTAGTTTTTCCTCCTAATCACAATTTTCATGTTCCAATCCTGATCTTTTTAAAAGCCTTGTTTGGGGGCTAGAGAGAGGGCTTGGCAATAAAAGAACAATTGCTTCTCTTTCAGAGAAATCTCTTTCAGAATCCAGGCTGAATAGCCCACTACCTTCTATATGTAACTCTAGCACCAGGGGCTCTGACGCCCTCTTCTGGTGCCTGATGGCACCTGCACACGTGTATGTATACACATACAGATATACCCAGAGACATATAAATAAAAACAAAGAATCTAAAAACATAAAGACTCAAACGAAAATTCTTTGCTTTTCAGTGAATTGAAATCAACCACAGTTGTTGATGTAGGAAACATTTATCCTGCTCTCCTAAGTGTACACCATTTCTCTGAGGCCAGCCAGTCTTTCAGCCTCATCTTTTAGTCTGCTAGGCTTGCCTTAGAGTTTCTGGTTAAGTTTCATTGCCTATCCACATAGTCTCCTCTTCAAAACCATTGCATCTTATCGTCAGGACTCCATCTTGAGAACTCATTGCCCTCTGTCCATTGATTGAGTAAAACAGGAAGCTGAGCAGTGATAGGAATGAGTGCGGGGCAAGAACTCCTAATTGGGAATAAAAGGAAACTAAATCATCATCTCTAGCCCCAAACAAGGCTTTTAAAAAGATCACTATCAGAACATGAACATTGTGATTAGGAGGAAGAAATGATTTGGATGCCCAGCTCTACTTCTCACTAGCAGGATGACCTCAAGCTGGTTACTATGTTGTGGGTCCCTGTCTGTGAAATCACAATAACCATACCTACAGCACAGAAATATGTCAGTGTTAGAGGGGGCATTTTTACTATGGCCTAGACATCATCATCAGGTAGATCTACATCACTTTGAATCCCAAATGTTGATTCTCTGGAACACAGAGGCCCAGAAAGAAAAACACTGCAAAAGAAACATGGCAAAGAGAGTTCATGTGGATGTGTAGGAAACAGCTCAAGAGGACAGGTCAGTGAAACCAGAACATGCCACGTTTTAACATTCGGACTTTATTACCAGAGTGCTTTAAGGGAGAAAAGTGAAATGATACTCTAGGTCTTTGCAGACAGTATCTTTTTTTCTTTTCTCTTGGGAATTAACATGGGTTCTTTGTCCAGAAAAGTTCCCGGAAGTTCTGCCAAGGGATGAAGTCAGCTCTCGTGTCCACTCATCGTCTTTGGCTTTCTGTGTTGCTGGCTCTTAGTCTGGTTCCATCTTACGTTGATAAAGTAGAGAGAACTCACACTCTGAGTTTGCAATCAACCTATTTCAAATCAGCTTTGGTTGTGTCTCAGGTGCTGCCTCACATTCCCCTGCCGGTTCCCATCCTTTGTCTTAAAGCTTCTGACCCATTATGGCTTGTCTCCTGGGCCCTGTCTCTCTGACTCTTGCAACCACTTACATTTTATCTTCATTGCTAACCTGATAGGATTTAGAAACACCAGCAAAACACAGCTCTGGGCTTGTTTTTGAGGGTATTCCCAGGACAGTCTAACAAACAAGGGAAGACCCACCCTAATGTGGACAGCATCATCTCCCGAGCTGGGTTCCTGAATGTCACAAAAAGAAAAAAGGAAGCAGTGACCGAAGAAGAACGCATCTCTCTTTGCTTCCTGACTATGGGTGTTGTAGTGCATCCCATTGTCTCCCCTGAGAGGGTGAGACTATCTAACTTAAGAATAAATCCTTTTGCCATTAAGTTTCTTTTTGTCACACAAAAAGAAAAATAAGGACTATACTGTAAAACATAGTAACCAGCACTATGTACATAAACCATGTCTCAGAGGAGCCTTCCTTGATATAACTAGGTGTTCCCAGAGATGCCCTTCTGATTCTTCTGGTCTCAGCATTCTGTTCTTGTAGTCAATACTCTGACAGTGGGTGGAAGCAGACTTAATCATTTTGGGACTATGTCACTCTTTGTTAAGGGTAAGACCATAGCAGATTTCAGGGGAAGACCTCAACTATTTACAGAGTTAGGTGTAAAGCTGCTTCTGAGGTACAGTTAAGAGATACACAGAAATCTGACATGTATTTCAACAATACCCCAGCAGCTATCAACAAATGCATACCACATGGAGTTCACAACAGCAGCATCACTATTCAACTGGATGGGTTAGGGTTAGGGTTAGGGTTAGGGTATCTGGATGACTCTGGGATTTCTCTGGTTATTGTGCTGGCTAGTTTTCATCAGCTTGATATGTCAAGAATCACCTAGAAGCAGAAACCCCATCTGAAGAATTACCTTCATCACATTGGCCTGTGGACATATCTATTTGTAGGGCATTTTCTTGATTCATGACTGGTGTGGAAGAGTATTGTGTGGGTGGTATCACCCCTGGGCAGGTGGTCCTGGGTTATGTAGGATATCAAGATGAGCAAGACTCAATGGACAACCAACCAGTCAGCAGCATCCCTCCATGGAGATCATTCATTTCTGAGTTTGAGTTTTTCCCTTGACTTCTCTTCGAGATGGATTGTGGCCAGGGCGTTGTGAGATAAATCCTTTCTTCTCTAGGTTGCTTTTGGTGAGTGTTTTATTACAGTAATAAAAAGAAAACTGATTTGTATTAGCCCAACTTCTAGCATAGAACCATATGTCTGTGCCCTAGAAAAACAGAACACCTAGCATTTGCTTATATTAATGGCTTCTGTAAAGATACTACACTTATCACATACTTCCTTTCTCACGTTCAGAGCTATATCATTTGGGCCCCAGAGAGAGGATGGTACTATTTGCATCTTTCTTTCATAATAATAGCTGTTGGTCCAGCCATGGCATTCAGATCTGAGGTGAAACACTTTAGACTTTCTTCACTGTCTGCTTCTTGCATAACCATCATCACTGTCTAAGCTGGAAATGTTTTGTGAATCTGAATTTGAAGAGACATTCTCCCCTTTTAATGAAATGTCCACTGTGTGCAGAGCTGGAAATATGTTCCATGTAGTGTATAGAAGGGCAGAGAAGACCTTTATTCTTTCAAGGCACTGTGCTGTAAATATTAACTTGGGCAGCACTCACTTTGTAGTGGTTGGTATTGGGAGGATGGTATGGATTAGGCCTGTTAGTTAAGTGCCTGATAAACAGAGTATTCAATGACTGCAATCATATCCAGGACAAATGTGACAAGCCAGTTGCAGAAAAATCCCATGAAATTCTTTTGTTGTTGTTGTTGTTGTTGAGCTCTGTGAATCCTCAAGATCAACAAATCAACAAGTTCATCAGAGGAGATAGTCAAACAATACAAACAAAAAGATCTAGACAATAAACAAATTGACTATGCTTTCTCAACGTATTGAATTGTGAAAAATACTTATATATGTTAAAAGTGCACTTGTTACTTATAATAATTGAGACAGTGTTTAGAGGAAGACACAGTCCATGTGAAGCTAAGAGTTTTCCATCCTCACAGTCATCACTATAATTGTGGCTCCTGACAGGCCCACTGGGCTTCTCACACATCCAAACAGAAACAAACAAACAGACAAAACAGTGCTAGCCTGCAGTCAACCAAACAACTTGACCATGGTACACACAGCCAGGAGAAGAAGGTCCCCCGAAGGACATTCCTAAAGACAGTCTGAGATTATTAGACAATAAGCCCTCTTTGATACTAAAAGGTAATACTTAAAGACTGAGTTTGATGCCAAAAGTGGGACAACACTAGGGATAGGGATTCTATTTTAACTTTCTGAAGATGTTTCAGCAAATGGAGTTAAGATGAACTGGGAGGGAATTCAGTTCTCTGGATGTAATTGGCTGAACCATACCTCATCACCCTTTGTTAGCTCCATCTTGGTGATGACATGTTTCTGAACAAGCTCAGGGGCTCTGACTTGGCTTTCCCACAACCTCCTGAGAAAGTAACAGAAAGATGACAGGGACCTGCCTTGGAGCTCAGTAGTAGAGCACTTGCCTAGCATATGTGAGGCCCTGGGTTCAATATCCAATGGTGAAAAGAGAAGGAGGAAGAAGAGGAGGAGAAGGGGGAGGAGGGCAAGGAGGAAGGGGAGGAGTAGGAAGATGGGAAGGCAGGCAGGTAGATAAGCAGAAATGATTGGGGTGGGAGCAGGGAAGGGATCTGAAGCCAAGCAATAAGGCATTTGAGTGACATGAAGCACAAACCAGAGAAGGGGAAGTTAAAGGTTCACAGTCTAAGAAGAGAATGCAGAACAGTATTACCCAGAGGTTAGAATGGTAGAGAAGCCAAGTGCAGCTGGCTAGGAGTCTGCTGGGGGAAGCATGATTGAGTTCAGGCATTTCAATCTGCAGCTCCAGATGAACTCAAATAAATCAGTGCAAACTAGCTGTGGTGTAGATCAGTGCTAATGTGTCAGAAAGTCCTGCCTCCCATTCCCCTGGGTCCCACCTGACCCTTCCCCAAGCAGGGCAGGGAAGGAATGTAGGTGGAATCTACTAAGGCTGGGGCTCTTCCAGGGGAAAGAGAACACAGAGCTGTGCAGGAAATGGCTTGGGAGAAGCTTGCAGAGACACAGGATAGCAAGGCAAGCAAACGTTAACCACTGTGGTTCTGCGCTCTGGATCTGGTGGGGCATGGTGTGAAGTGAGGAAGAATAGCCTGAGTCCTAAGGAAGAACTCAGGACTTCTCCTCCCTTGGCTGGAATTATTTTGGAATAATTTCAGATTCCAAAAGGGCTGTGGTGAAATTCATCATGGAGGGCCCCATGACTGACTTTTTTTCCCTGCACCTGGGTCTCCCTTTCAAAGTGGTGAATCTGAGGGGAAAATGGTTTCAAAACTTTTTTTTTTCCTGCAGAGAGAGAAATGGCCTGATCCTTACATCAGCAAAAGAAAGGTTGTATTATGAGATCATAGTCAGTTACGGCTGAAAAGATTGCTTAACTAATAAAGTGACCACCAGGTAAGCACGAGGGACTGAGTTCAGATCCTCTGCACCCATGTGGAAAAGCCAGGCACACTGGTGCATGCCTGTAATCCTAGCACTGAGGGTGTAGAGACAGGAGGAGACCTGGGATTTGCTGGTTTCCAAGCCTAGCAAATCAGTGTTTACCAGGATCATGAGAAACCCTACCTCAAAAAAGAATGCACACATGAACGAGCATGTGTATATATATATATATATATATATATATATATATATATATATATATAGAGAGAGAGAGAGAGAGAACAAAGAAATAAGAGTGTTGCCATATCCCCTGTAATCCTCGCAGTCCTGGTGGAAGCAGGAAGACCAGAAGTTAGAGAATTCATCCTGGATCATATAGTAAGTTCCTGGCTAGCCTGGTCTACATGAAAGCCTATCTCATCAACACAAAATTAGGGAGGAGTAGGAAATAAAAGTGGAGGGGGTCAAAGGGGGAATAACAAAAAGAGAAAAGATGGCGTAATGGAAAGAAGGGAAGACTGGGGCTTAGGTACATGTCTCTGATGACAATCTCTGCCTCAAATGAAAAGATCCGGCATGGAGTGCAGTCTGCAGTATGACATTTGATTTGGTCAGTATCTTGAACTCTCTCAGTTTACCCAATAAAAGCCTGAAAGTCGACTCCCGAAATGTTTCCATCTTCTCTTACATGGTCTAGAACTATACATTTAGGGCATAGATGGCTGATATTGGTAAATACCCTGAGGCATGCCTTATGTATACACACATGAGACTACAGGTGCATTTGTACCCCTGGGTAATTTTTCTCTGTAAATTTCTGAACCCACAGATGACTACACCATGAAAGCATGAATGAGTGTACCAGATAAAAGTGACCAGAACTCCCCAGGGAAAATGCCTTTACAGTATTCTAACTTTCCCCTCAGTACTACATGAAGATGAAGACAGGAAAAAATGTGGAAGAAAATGTCCCAGTCCTGGTGTGAGCACCTACCATGTGGAGTGGAGTGGGCTAGGAATCCTTTTATGTTTAATCTTACAATTCATTTAGATTAATCCCTGCTTTTAGAATAGTGTTTCGACATACTGTGCAATTGAGACAATCCCTTCTGGTAAAGTGTCTTAGAGAGGGGCCATTTCTATTTGAAAAGCCAGCTGTGGGGAGCTGGAAGGCACACAGCTGCAGACAGCTGGGGGGGGGGGGGCTGGTACTGAAACAGGATCCTGGGAGAAGTGAACTTCAGTTTGCAGGCCCCCGAGGCTGTCTGTGAGGAGGTGTGTCAGCTCAGAGGCTCAGCTTCTATGTTTGCTTGGCCAGGGCATCCTTCTTGGTCACTGGATGGACCTCAGCTGAGAGATGCTGGAAAATTTAAAGATCAGAACAGGATAACCCTTTTTTATAGTTCACATATAGACACTCATACAGACACAGAGATACACGTGTGCAACACACACAGAGATATGCACAGAGACAGGTACACAAATATAAACACATGTAGACATCCACACAGATATAAACACACACCCACACATATATACACACAGACACAGACACACACAGAGACATACAAACACAGAGATACACAGAGACAGATACACAAAGATAAGCAAATGCATACACACACACACACACACACACACACACACATCCTTAACTCTCTCTGACTTGGAGAATAGACTCTCTCACAATTTAGCAGTTGCTGCTTAGGAACTCCAGCAGGAAAAGATTAAAATGTGTTAAGGTCAAAGCAGTTTGCAGGAGAGCATTTGACAGAGCCAAAGGTAGCCCTGTCCTGATGGCTGGTAAAAATGTTTGCCCTCAAGCACCCCTAATTTGAACATACAGGTTCATTAGAGAAAAACAGTGTTCTTTTGAAAACATGATTTTTCCTCTTGGGAACCCCTTTATTATGACTAAAGCTTCTCAGTGTGATGCTCTCAGCCTTTGCTTTGGACTCCTAATACCACCAGGAGAGTTCCACACCAGTCTATCCCGTCTGGACCTTGAGTGTACAGCCTCCTTGTCATTTGGGATGTGTCCAGAGACACTGCAATTTCTGTCATGCTCATCATGGCCATGCTGGAGTCAACAAACACAGACAGGTACAGGGTCGGGGGACTACAGACTGCTAGTGCATTCGGGAGTCAGCCTGAAGCAGCAGCAGAGTAAAACAGGAAGCTTGTGCGCTGTGAGATGGGAGACACACAGAAAGGTTCCAACTGAGCAAGACTAAAATCATGTCTCCTTCCCAGCCGGCCGCATGGCCAGCTCTGTGCATCTGTCTTCTGCAGCAAGGGGAAGTTGTGAGCTTCCTAGAAAGCAGGGAACGCTAATGCTTCCCATTTGTGTACTATGTGCAGTTTGTAACCATCTGAACTCTGCAAAGTGTATCAGTCCCTTACCTTGTGGCTGTGACTAATTGCAACTTTAAAACTTAACATTGCAGAGGGGGTAGTCCATCGTGGTGGGGACTTGGTAGGTCTGTGGCAATAGGAAGATGTGATGGTGTCCACATGGTGCCAATCAGGAAACAAAGAAAAACAGACTGGAACCAAAGGGGGGTATAACGTTCAGAGGCCAGTCAGGAGTGATCTACTACCAACCAGTCCCCACCAGAGGAGGGAGGGAAGGAGGGATAGAGAGAGATAGAGAGAAAGGGGAATGAGGGAGAGAAAATACGAAGGTCAGGGAGTAACTTGCAGAAATCAATTTGTACCTACAGTAAAATCCAATGATTAAACTCAGGCCATCAGGCTTGGTGGCCACCTCCTTAATCTGCTGGCCATCTTGCCAGCCTGCCTTTCCTGTTTTTGGTGATCATATCCTGGTGGTTGTATTTGTTCTGATCTTCTAGACTGCTGATTGGATCCTATTACAGGTTTTGTCATAGAGGCCATCTTTACCCATGTGGAATTTATTGGAGGTCATGGGGGCAATTCTGCTAATGATGTGCCCATTAAGATTTGTTTAGGTGGGAGTTCAGAAGAAGGGTGCTATTGTTTTCATGCAACATAGTTTTATGGTTTGCCAGGCATGGTGGCAGGTACTTGTAATACCAGCATTGAGGAGGCTGAGGAAGATGGATCTCATGTTCAAGGCCAACTTGGGCTCTACAGGATACTCTGTCTCAAGAACACATTTCCTGGGAATATGGTCATAAGAATCTAAGTCTATGTAATAGAGATAAGCAGCACAAATATGTTCATTGTGGTAGTATTCATGCTAACCAGGTTATGGAATCTGACTCAGTGTCTGCCACTGGATGAATGTACAGGTATACTGGAGGCGTAGTACATATAGGCAGTGGCATTTTATTCAGCCATAAAGAAAAACAAATACTTTGATTTTAGAAAGTAGGTAAAATTGGAAATCATTATATTAAGTTAAACAAGCCAGATTAAGAAAGATAAAAACCATGTTTTTTCTCATAATGTGGATCCTTAGAAAGCACACACACACACACACACACACACACACACACACACACACACACACACACACACCAGGAAAGTGGAATGGGGACTATTTGGGGAAAGGAAGGTAGTGGGTAGAGAGTAGGGAGACAGAGAGGGTATGAGGATGAATGTGGTCAAAGTCCATGATACATATGAGGGAAAATGTCTACAAACAATAGATAGATGCTAAGTAATAAAATAACAACTCCTGCTCTACAGGGTACACTTAGGTCTCCTAAGCTGTACTGCTGTCACCATCTTCCAAATGCCTTTGGAAAGGAAAGATAGGCATGTTGAAAAGCTCCTAAGTACTGTGGGAAGGCAACCTATTGATAGGTACCACGACCTCCCATGGATCTATGTCTTTATTGGATTTTAAAATAAGCTTTTGCTTTTCAATAGAAGTGTTTGTTTTTCTGATGGGTTGGGAGGGAGAACCATGGACTAGGAGATACTGTAGTTTGACTGTGTCCTCTACAGGTTCTTATGTTGGCAACATAATCAACACACATGTTAAGGAGTTTATCCAGGACATATGGAAACAGACCATTAAATATATAATTCTCAATCGATCTGAAGAGAGGCCTGTGGTCTTGGGAGCAAGCCTTGGTTTACTAGGAGCAATGGATGCATCTGTGAATGTTGTCTTAGTAATTTCACTTGAGTGATAGAGATTAAGAGACAGTTAAACAATGCAAATCAGGACTTAATAAGAGCATCGATAGCATTCTGAGATAGTTGTCAATGTTTAACCAGACCCAGCACTTGCTGAGTGCCTGAAAACTGAGAAATACAATGGACAGAGAACAATACTTTCTTTTTAAAAAAAATTTAAATTTATTTATAAAATAAAGTCTATTTTCTCCATATATCCCCTTACTCTCTCTCCCCTCCCCCTCCCAACCCCTCCTGGTTAGCCTTTATCCTCCTTCCTCCCCATCCTCCCATCCCTTTTCCAGAAATGGCAAGAAGTCCCAAGGTGGATCAGCTCAGCATCCGCTCCAGGCAGGTCTGATTTCCTCATCCTAATGTTAAGACTGGGTTAGGTGTTCCTCTGGAGGGAATGGGCTCAGAAGTGCTAGTCCACACACAGAAACACAATCTGATCCCTCCCCTCTAGGGATCCCACATACTGCCCATGTCAGTGGACAGTTGTCTATCCTTGGAGGGGGTACTTTCAAGTGGTGGCAGACTGTCCAGCTCGATGTCACAATCCAAGAAGAGTGAGGTACATAGTGAATAGTGAGTTCATCTATACACCTGATGGATTAAACAATGTATGTACAAAAAT
Organism: Sigmodon hispidus; assembly: GCA_004025045.1. Taxonomy (NCBI): domain Eukaryota; kingdom Metazoa; phylum Chordata; class Mammalia; order Rodentia; family Cricetidae; genus Sigmodon; species Sigmodon hispidus. The sequence continues at coordinate 253,116 of PVIH01000407.1, read as the reverse complement.
CCTGGACTGTAGCTTTTCTTTCAGGGGAGATTTCTAGCTTTTGAGTTAGAAATCTGAGAGAATTCCCAGAGTTCAATTGGGTGGTTCAAAGTCAAGAAGAGAGCTGAAAGAGTGAGTCAGGGGGTTAGGAGAACTCAGCCTACAATGGTTCTTCTGGGCTTAGGTTTCTGCCTCACTAGACAATGTGGGAACCCGGGACTGGACCACAGAAGGGAATGGTTGGGTCTTCTTATTGTTTGAATTCCTGTTCATGTTTAGGCTCTTGGCTATGGGTAAAGGGAGGAAGCTGTTGGGACACAGGCAAACTAAATGCCCTTGACTGTAGGAATGGGCAGGGCTGGACCACTCTGATCGTTAGGACAGCTGCAGGCATGATGCCATGAGAGGACCCAACAACCAGCTTTGGTGAGACAGTGAACACTTCACCTATTACTGAACCAGGTAATTTCTGAATTTCAACACCCCCCCATAAAACTCTGTCTTAAGAAATGGAAAGCCCCTTTTCAGCCACCACAATGCTATGAATAGGCTGTTAATTGCCACCAACTTTTGTTCTGAATTCAATTTAAAAAGTCTATTTGCCAGACACATAGTTTGTACAAGCTGTGGCTCACAGCTACAGCAAATCGTGATGCCAATGGAAAGCATTCTGGGATTGCATTCTAGTTGTCATCTGCCAAGCAGGCTGTCTTTACAAATCATCTCACTTCCTTTGGCCTTTGATTTCTTTCAGTTCAGTGAAAGCAAGCAAACAAATAGATTTGTGTGGTGACATAGGCCTCATGTCCAGGCCCCAACTATTCTAGTGGTTGGAATAAGAATTATCCCATAGGCAAATCTATCTACATACTTGGTTAAGTTACAACTACTAGGGAAGAATTAGGAGGTGTGATCTTGTTGGAATAGGTCTGTCATGGGGAAGGCTCTGAGCTTTCAAAAGCCCACACCATTCCCAGCTAGTTTCTCTGTCTCCTACTGTGGATCAGATATGAGCTCTCAGCTAAAGTTTTAGCCTCTCCCTGTCTGCCCCTCTACTTTCTGCCATGGTGGTCATGGGATATAGCCTTCTGAAATCTGAGTCCCAAAGTAAACATATTCTTTTATAAGTTGCCTTGGTCATGGTGTTTTATCACAATAGATGAATAACTAAGACATCCATGTAGGGAGTTCTAGGGCAGCCTAGGCTAACTCTTATAAAGGGATTAAGACTTTACCTCAAAACCCCTTTTCTCAAATAATTCTATTATGGATTATACCACCAGGCAACATGCACATGCATGTATTTACATATGTGATTAACACAACACCTACTGTTCTATTCATCCACTCACATGAAAATATTCCTAGTGACTTTGATGACTATGTATGTTAACTTTTTATTAACTTCTTCCAATACTGTACACTTTCTTGTCTCATGCACAAAACTCTCATAACTTATTTTAAAAAGTTTTCATCTCCTTTAAAAACATCAGTGTGCATTCATTAGAAATCCATTACTAAATTTTTTTTTGTATATAATTTTATCTCTTCGTGGAGCTAGCGTTTCCTTATGTAAAAATTGGAGGTGTAAAGTCATTGGTTTCTTATTTGCTTCTGAGCAACAGGAACTAATCTTGAGCTTACAAAGACACTTACTAGAAGGATCAAGTGTCATTCTCAGACTCAGGAGGCCATCACCAAGCAGACCTCAGGAAGGGCAGGCTTAGCACAGCTGCTAGAATTTTAATACCAGAGTTGGCGAGGTTTTCCAGCAATGCCGTCACTAACGAATTAGCTGTACTCTATCTCTTTATTAATTATCCAAGATGCAATATCACCAGAAATAATCTAATTGGTTGCATCTGATCACATGTTCCTCCTTGCATTCAGAGTAATGGTGTTCTGTAATTGGCAGCCTCTCAGATGTACATGAAGATGGAGTAAGATATTTATCTGAAGGAAGTAAGCCTGAGCTTGCCTTCTCCCCCCTGAGTTAGGATAAGGAACCCTGAATACCACATTGGGAAGGTCCTTAAAGAATGGACTGACTTATTACCCATGTCCACTCATTTGCTATGTGAACAGAACCTTATTCAAAGTGCTTACACTGCATTAGTTACTACGACAGGTGCCAAGAATACTAAGATGAGCAAAATATGTAGAACTGCAAGTATGAAACAAGAATAGCGAGTAGGCTTGAATGCAAAAGTCTTTTAGTCTTTGTTATATCATGAAGACCCAGGTATTATTATTGTCACTTTACAGAGAAAGCCCAGCAGTTAAATTTTCTACCCAGATGTCCTAGTTAGGGTTTCTATTATTGCTGTGAAGAGACACTATGAACACATTAACTCTTATAAAGGGAACATTTAGCTGGTATTGACTTACAGTTCAGAGGTTTAGTCCATTGTCATTATGACAGGAAGCCTGACAGCATACAAGGTAGATATGGTGCTGGAGAAGTAGCTGGGAGTTCTATATCTAGATTGGGAAGCAGCAGGAAGAGAATGCCACACAAGACCTGGATTGAGCATTTGAGACCTCAGCGCCTACCCCCAGTGTCATACTTCCATTAACAAGGCCACACCTACTCCAAAAGGCCACAACTCCTAATAGTGCCACTCCCTATAGGCCAAGCATTCAAACATACAAGTCTATGGGGGACATTCCTATTCATATAACCATATCAAATAAGGAGAAGTATGGAGGGGAAGCCCAGCGTCCCATCTCCAGGGCAAGTGGCCTTGCTAGTGAAATGAATTTTAGTATAGTAAAATACACTGACAGATGTTAGAGCTAGACAGGTGGACATTTGAATGCTGATAAGAGATTAGGAGGCATCATGATAGCAAGAGGCTCATCCCAGGCTGAAGGATGCACAAAGGATAAATTGAGAAGCAGTTATGTGTGAAAGTGCTCAGAAGTAAGGACCACAGGGGTCGGGCATCATTTCTTCCTTCCTCCTTTTCCAAGTTAATTTCTTGCAATTTAATATTAATGCATAGCAAACTTCTGTTTCAAATTTTCATGTTTATCTTTTCACTGAGTAATAATTCCATTCAAGAAAAATTCTGGGTGGTAACGCGGGTTCAGGATTTATTTACTTAAGATGTGGGCAAAGCCCTAATCAAAACCTCTATCATCATCTAAGCTGGCATTTCCCCCAATGTGTTTTGTGAAAACTCTTGCCTAAGGCTTTCAGATTTGGTTTGCTGGTTATAATAATATACTTTGCCAATTGCTGAGGCTTTGTGTGCATCTGTTGTGTGTTTAAAGTGGAACCTCATAGAAGATTTGGAGACTCAGGTCACAAAGGCAGATTAAAAGCTGCCTCCCCTAAGACTTATGACGGGACCCCATTGTTTTCTGTGACCATTTTCAACACAGGGTTAAGCATTCCTTATCTTAGCTGCCACTTTCGGCTCTGGGGTCAGAACTTCCACTTCACAGGCCCATGATGTTGTGCTGTCTGGGGAAAAACCTGTTGGAGAGTGTACTGATATGGCCAAAATGAAATAGGTTGATTTGTACCCAGGCTACATAAGAGAAACCAAGAAATACTGAAATCAAGTCTGAAGGTTGAGCCTTTAGAAAAGGTTAATTTGCAGAAACCATCAGACAGGCCCATGGGACATAGAGTTGAATGGGGAAGCAGACTAGCATATTTGCATAATTTATACCCTTATTTCAACTTCTACAATTAATTGTCAAACTTGGTTTTAGGCATTTATCACTTGAGTGTAACATTTTTAGAAGAAAGAATGTATATCAGAAGGGCTTGGGCATACCTTAGAAAGTCCTGGTAAATGGTTAATGGTTCTCACTTTTGAAATAAAGATCTCCCTCTCTCTTTTCCTCCCTCCCCCCCCCCCCCCCCGTGGCTCTGGCTCTCCCCTTCCTTCCCCCTCCTTTTCCCCTTTCTCTATCTCTTTCTTCCTTCACTGAGATAATTAACAGAAAAGGATGAAGCTAAAACTCTGCCTTTTATGATGTTGAACTTCCCGAGTTTTACTAGAGAGCCAAGCAGCATGCATCATACTCTTCCTCGTTATGGAAACCCCTTTGCAGAACACAGGATTTCAAGTGGAAACGTAAGGGGCAGAAGATTTCCATTTTCATAAGTAGCTTATGACATTGACTCCTGAGGAAAGCCATATATTTTAAACAATCCCTACCAGCCATGCTCCAGTCTGTTGAGCAGGTTTCTTGTCTTCACAATGACAAATAAAACAGAGAACACATCTCAGCAATCCTTACGGTCTCCACTGACTCAGGCAGGGCACTGACCTTCAACTGGTTCCTCTTCCTTTCTGTTCCCTCCACCAGTTGCATGTTCTTAATACTGCAGCATAAATGAGTCTAATTAGGAACATACATCTCAGACTGAAGAAAACCATATACTGCTCTCCATGAACACTACATTTAAAAGAAACGGAACAACACAGAGGAGACTCAGATTCTGCCCCCTTTCCTGCTCCCTTCCTTTCTCTCTCCTTCCTTCTTCAATTCCCTCCTTCCCTCTCATTATTCTCTACTTTCTGACCACAATAACTGTTCTGACTCAGTATTTCAGGATCCCTAACCGACATCTTGCCTGTTAAGTTTTCATCTCAACTATTCTTCTTACATATTTCTTTCCAGCGCCATACAGATAATGTGAAGCAGATATTCCCTGAAATTTATTTCTAGTTTGTGTAGTAAATTATTTCCAGAAGTTAGCTCCTTTCTTTTGTTCTGGAAGAATTTTCATGTCCTGGCTTATGTCGATCCATCCATCCACTGCATACCCATCTTCCTGCCCTGTCTATCAGTCTACACATTAATACAGTCTCCAATCCATTCGTCCACCACCCATCTACCCACCCACTCATCATCTGTTCATATGCCCACCAACCCACCTACCCATTCATCTACCTGTCTAACCATCCCTCCATGCATCTACCTACCCATTCTTAATAATGGCTTATCAAGAGCAGACATACACAGAAAATGTTTATTAATGCATAGAGAGCATAGGTTACCCTTTCCATTCCTAGTTGAATCTGGAAAGTTTTATTTAATTTTAAGCAGAATACATATGGCATACCCTTTTAAAAACTGTGGGAGCTCATGAGATGGGACACTGGGTAAAGACATTTGTCACCAAGCCTGATGAGCTAGGTTCAATTCCCTGAATTCACATGGTGGAAGAAAAGAATTGATGTCTGCAAGCTGTCCTCTGACTCACACTTGTACAAACACACACACACACACATGCACAGAGAGAGAGAGAGAGAGACAGAGAGAGAGAGAGAGAGAGAGAGAGAGAGAGAGAGAGAGAGAGAGAGAGAAAATCAGTACTGTGTATAGCATCTGTTTCCAGTGGCATACCCATCTTGAGAAGATATTTAAAAGTTGGCTGGTTTCTATTCCTTTTTAGAAGATTGGCCTATCAGGAAAGTCAGGAACCAATTTGAGATTGTTTATAATACACAATTAGATGTCAGAAAAAATGCATACTTGAAAGGTTATGCATACTTAGGGAATGATTTCACTAAGCAAAGGAAATTTATTAAAGAAATAATATAGGCTTTAAAAACAGGTCATGTTTAAAAAATTGAAGAGGAGAATGAAGATTGTTAACCATAGAGAATTAGCCAGTTTCTCCATGGTTCCTGGGGGCTCTGCATGTATATAAACCCATCTAATCTCTATAGAAACCTATGGTGAATCCCTATTAATAAATTATTCTGTAGATAAGTATAATGTAAAACAGCAAAGTTAAGTGAAAATATAATTGGTAACTGCCACAGTCAAAATGTAAACATACCCGACAGCTACAGGACAGGTGCTCCTAACCATTATGTAGCTGGACTCTGCCTACCAGAGGTGTGTGTATGGGGAACTCAAGGAAAACCCTGGAAAAGAATCAACCGTGAATGCATGAGGGATAGAGTACTAACATTCTTCATTTCATGAAGTCATAAATTTATTCAAAGGTAAATAAAATTTCTCTCCTATTTGCCTGCTTCAGCAAATGAATGTTTGATTATTATTTTTCATGAATTCTGCCTGAAGGAACCACAGCAATGGGTTAATTTTTTTCCTTTGGACTAAGTTCCCCCCAATAAAAATAATATTAATACAGAGTTCAGATCCTATGATTTACTGCCTGTTTGAAAATCCTTTTCGTCACTGTATATTTTACCAGTAAATATTTAATCTTTGGCACCAAATGCCACCCTGTGTATTAACTATGGACTTCATATTTTATATTAAGCTAAATTCTAATGTATTCTATGAAGGCTTTTCATATCAATCATCCACTGACAGATTATGCCAAAAACTATTCAACGTAATACTTTTTGGTCATGGTATCATTTCGACAAGCATGCTCGATAATTGTAAAAGCAAACTTCCTCTCTGTCTTGTCTGTATTCGATTACACTTGCTGCACAATCCCAAATTCTTATCCTAAACAGTTGCCTTGTGTCCAAAGACATGACCAAGAAGAAATAGCCTGGCTGGAGGCCTCCAGCTTTTGCATGGGTGGCCTTGTCCAACTGACGATTTTCTTTTCCTGTCTTTGAGGCTATGGTTTCAAAAACTTAAAACCACCAGACCCAGAAAAGATAAATCTCTCTTGGTTTGCTACAGAAAATCTAAACCCAATAAAATCCACGTTGGTGGTTTCTGGAGACTACCATTCATCTGCCCTTCAGGGACAGGCCTTGGGGCTCTCCTTCACCCTCCGAGTGCTGGAGTTTCACTCTGTTTCGTGATCCTAGACCATCACTCCCTGCTTCTTCTGCTGTCTGCTTTCTCAACACCCTCTACCCCAAAACGCTCCACCCTTTCCTAGTCAAGTCTGTTCATGCCATTCACATTGGGAGAAAGTCCTTTCCTTCCATGCCACCCCCCCAGTTATCAGAGACACATCCAGTTTAAATGTCTGACCCAAATGAACTTTATTTCAAAGCTTAGTATAGAGACTTAGTCTTTCTTAAAGCCTTCCCTGATTTCAGGAATATGTTATTCCATACGATACTCTTAATTGTCATCACCAGCAATTACTTAATAGTTTAGCTTCCTATTTCAGTTATTCTTACTCTCTTATAATTTATTAGGAACATTAAGTTGAAGATTTCAAGGAAATTGTTTGGGTGAAGGCTAAAGGAATAAAGATACTGAAAATGAAGTGAAAATGAGAACTAGTTGGAAAGAGAGACAACTGTTTCTGACTCAATTGTACTTTAGTTCTGGGCTCTGTTTCCTTTGTGTCGCTGTGACAAACACCATACCCAGTGAACCTTAGGGGAAGAAAGGGTTTCTTTCAGTTTACAGCTTAAAATCCATCATGGAGGGCAGCTGGGGCAGGAACTCAAGGAGGAGCTTGAAACAGAAACCTTGAACAAATGCTGCTTCCTGAATCCTTGAGAGGCTCATGCTTAGATACTTTTCTTGTATAGCCCCAAATTACCTGTCCAGAAGATGATCTGGCATCTCAAGAGCTGGGTCCCTGAACATTACTTAACAATCAAGATGATCCCACACAGACACGTCCCCAGGCCAATCTGTCTGGGAAATCCCTCAACAGTGACTCGGTTCTTGGATGATTAGCCTGTGTTAAATTGATGGTTAAACCTAATTAGGGCATACACATTTAAGAAATGACACATTTCTCTGTACCAGTACTTGTAGAAAATTCACAGGAACTTCACTTATAATGTTCAAAAAAGAGAAACCATTGATGAAAAAAGGGGATGTAAGGACCTCTGAAAAAAGACCTTTGAGGTCCATATATACAGAGTATACGGATTGTCAAGTAAAGTGAATGAATAAAAAAAAAATCCTAGAGGAAGCTATGTATGTCTGTTTGTGTAACAGTCTATACATTTTGGGAGCATGACTTTCATATCAGTGTGTTTCTGTCAAAATGGAAGAAGCCTGAGTACGAAATAGAAAGCTTCAAAGATCACTTTGGTGGTGATCGACTGTTCACTATTTTGATTACGTTAATGATTTCAAGGTCACACACATATATCAAATGCTATCAGTTTATAAATTTTACACACATTCCATGTAAATGACACCTTAAAACAACACCAATGACAAATGAACAAAAACACTTTAAGGGAAGCACTCACGGAGAATGGTAGGTATGTGTGCCTGGCAGCATGTGAACGCATGCTACAGACTGTAAAATATGCTAAGAAATTGTCACTGGCTATTGCTATTATATTCTTTACTTTTCTTACTGTGGCTGACTTTGCTGGGACAAACTACCTGAGGAGAAGCGGCTTAAAGGGGAACAAGGTTTGATTTTGGCTTACAGTTTGAGCGACTACAATCCATCGTGGCAGGAAAGGTCCCTGGTGGCAGTAAGTGAAGCTACTGGTGGTGTCGGCATTTGCAGTTGCAGACATTGAACACAAGTGTGTGTGTGTGGGGGGGGCTATTACACCCCAAGTTCTGCCCCTAGTGACCGATTCCTTTAGCAAGGGACCACCTCCTAAAGGTTTCACAGCCTTCCCAAATAGTGTCAAAAGTTACAGACCAAGCGTTCAGACACATGAGTCTGTGGGGACATCTCACATTCAAACTCTAGTAGAGCCATCACTATGCAGAGCAAGAGACTTATAGGGATTCTTAGCTGATGTGATGAATTAATAGGAATTCTTCATTTCTCTACAACTCATGCTAACTAATGCCCTCAGCAAGCCAGGACTCAAACTACCAGAACACTTTCTAGTCTGCTTGGGTAAGTCTGCTCAGAAAAAAAAAAAAGAAAGAAATTGTTTGCTTATCAAAAGTCATTTGAAATGATCCCCAAACCATTTGGATCCAAAAATGTAATTTTTTAAATTTGACTTTACATGAAAACAGTGGAATGTAAATATAAAAAGATATTTTTTTCCATATAATTGAAAACAAAGCTGAGGCATTTTGGAAGTAACTAATAAAGATAGCATTAATTCCAAAGTTTATCTTTAAAAACTGCTATTGATTTTATTATAGACTCTAAAAATTTTTATTAAAAAATGTAAAACTCTGGTAGGCCGAACTTTGCTTTCTTAGTAAATGACATTAAGCTCTGGATTCACTTTGAGGGACAAAAACTGGAGACTGTGCATAATGCTTAGAACTATATTATTTAAAAAGTAAAGACTAGGTAAAACTCAGATCAGAAGATTCAAACTAAAAGAAGAAAATTTGAACTTATTATTATAAGACTGCTAAATAAATTTACTCCCTATTTGCTTTCAGTGATATTTAAAATTAATATTATTTTTTGAAAGTCTTCATTGACATATCTTCATCTTCAGTGACTATTTATGAACTATAAAATGGAGAATTTCTATGACAACACGTTCAGGTTAGCTATTTATCTTGCATCAGGCTTGATGCTAATGAGGTTAGCACCATTTGATTATCCTTAGGTCCAGGAATATTTGGGCACTGACAAGACAGAACATCAAACTTGGGAACTTCAGATCTAAGAACAAAAGCAAAAACTCTTTCTCTTATAAAACAGCCCTCTTTATGTTGTGATACTGTTTAACTCCTCAGACAAGGTCTCCATCAAAATTAATAGGACCCTTGTCAGCCAGGGAGGTGCTGATTTCTATGAGCCCAAGTGTCAAGAACAATCAGTGAGATGTTGACCCAGGATGATTGAAGGCTCTGGTACTGGAGGAACTCTATGAATCATATTTGAAGAGGGAATCAAAAGGTCATATCCAGGGATGTGTGTACCAAGTGTTGGATCTAATGACTGAATAGGATTATAAGTGGGAAAGATGAGTCAAAGGTATAAGCCCATGTGATTGGAAGCAGGCGAAGCTTCATGAGATTAGTCAGGGCTAAGGTTATGAACAGATCAAGGCAGGAGTTTTATAGAGCTAATTTTTTCTTTGGGCAGTTTTGCTAATACATTAGATAGGTTAGAGAGGAAAATAGAAAGTTTAAAATTTTCCATCTCTTTCTCTCTCTCCCTTCCTTCCCTCTTGTGTGTGTGTGTGTGTGTGTGTGTGTGTGTACGTGCATGCGTTTGCATATCTGTTTGTCTCTGTGTGTGCTTTATACATGAAGCTCAGTCATTAGCAAACTACATTTTTGGGAGATGGTACATTGAACTGATTGTCATTTTCCCTGTCATTGTCCCCTGTGTTGTGTCAAACTCACTTTACATCCCAGATAATGGCTCTCAATATCTTGCCTTGGTTCTAAAATGTCTAGTTAGTCCTCTTAGTTGCTTAAGTGGCCCTATATGACTTTTGAGAGCCAATGCTTTCCTATGAAAACTACTGCCCTATGTTATTATATAAATGGATCTTTTCTCTCCACCAATGTTAGGCTTTAGCAGTTGGAGTGAGATGGTTGTAGGGTCTGGCTCACAGGTAACTTCTTCTGGATTGTGTTAGATACTGGGACAGCAGGAAGGTGGAAAAGGAGGAGAAAGGGAAGTGGCCAGCAGCATTGCAGACAACGATTTTTGTTCTTACTCCTTGTGAACAAACTGTGAGTTCATAAAGAGTCTCTCTAACATGTCTGGCCAATAAAGACCTCTCTTAAGAAGAGAGATTCCCAAATGGCATCTTATAGGACTTGGCTTTTCTTTCCTCTGGTTCCTAGGAGGGAGCCTAGTCACACTCTGCTTCCGCTGTCTGTCTATTTGATCCTGCTGTGTCCATCTCAGGGAGATGGCAGCTTTTTGACTCAACACAGGGTTGTTATGTGATGAGATCAGCTTCCCCACTGTGCTGACATTCTCAAGCCAGACAAAGTAAGTCTCAGGTACTGAGCAAAAATGTTTCTTAAGATGAGACCAAGAACAGCTCTCTCTAGAAGCCCCAGTATCAACTTCTCCCTCAAATGACTTATTTCACCTATTTCTTTTCCCACATTGGCAAGACTGAGTGGGACACACATTTGAGTTTAGATGGTCCTTTGGGATGTAACCCTTGGGAGTACTAAACCATTCTCTAATAATTCTCTGATGTGTTGACTAGAAGCATGCCTGTAGCCCCCTGTAGTGTCAAGAGTGGAGGAGGCAGGAGGAAGAATGAGGTTCACCAACTGCCAGCATAGCAGGATGTCCTATGTGCTCCTCTGGCTTACACGCGCGCTCGTGCACACACACACACACACACACACACACACACACACACACACACTGAACATACTTGTTTGTATTCATTATGTACATTGCTTGATTCTTTTATTTCTGTTTAGTTTCAAGTTTAGCCAGCAAATAAAACAAGACTTGATTTTTGTTGATGGTGATTGAATTAATTTTGTCCCCCACTGGCACCAGTGAGTTAAACAGATTTTTAGTTACACACAATTTGGAAGTTTCAGATTATCCAGGCATCTGGAGAATCTAACATATGCATATTTCAAGAGAATATCATCTAAGAACAAACAAGTATAAATTTATGGGCACAAGCCAATTTTGCCTGTGTTTTTAAAGACTCACTTACATATGGATGCTTCTCTACTATATCAGAGCACCATGGCCAGAGTCATCATCTCAGAATTCAAGGTATTCTAGGGAGGCAGAAGTCATTGCTCACAAACCTATAATGTGGTACTTTAGGAACAGTCGTTAGATAGGTCATTGTGATCATTCACTTTTTTTTTCATGACCATTTCCAAAATTTGTGAGACTGGCACTTAGTGAGTTGCATCAGCTTTGTGTATCAGGTCTAAGATTTGTAAGGTCAGAGGCCTGAGTACTGCTATCTCTAGAGATTTAACTCTGATATTCCTTAATAAAATTCTATTTTGAGAATAGAAAACTTTCTCCAATCATGTCCTGTAGGATATTCTTTATCCTTTCGAATGCAGATTGACGTATATTTTTATAAAGAGAAGCATGCCAGACTCTCTGAGCCTCTCTATCTTAGGGCAAGAGATCAAACCCATGTGCTAGCATGATTTAGCAATATGAGAGCATGAGTGAATGAGTGTGTGTGTGTGTGTGTGTGTGTGTGTGTGTGTGATTTGATTGATGGATGCACAGAACACTAATGTCTTGCTAACAATGGCTAATCCCTTGTGGGTTAACTTTCCTTCTCTACCTTTAACTGCCAAGTGTTCTACACTGAAGGATGCTGGAGAAGGAGCCAAGAGATGGGCTGATACAAGAGGGTAGAGGAAGAGAAGATTTCAGCAACACATTCATTTCAGAACCTGACTGCCTGTGAGTACAAAGATTCAAGAAGTGACCTGGGCCCGAGGCTATTGAGAATGACAAGGTTCTGTGTGGAGGTTAAGGAGTGTCTGTGTGGAGACTGATTGACAGTAGTCATGGAGACTGCATGACCAGTGGAACACCTGACTTCCTCTGATAGCTGGAGTATCTGTTACAGACATGGATGGCAGAATTTTCTTACACTTCTTATGGTTTCTAGTAAAGGAACTAACTGTGTGAGCATTTGGTACAAGCTGATTTCTGGCTGGAGCCTGTCCAGCTCTGTTAGGGGTTAGGAGGTGCTGGTTAGAGTAAAGAACTCACTTAGCTCTAAGTTAAAGTTGTATGGTTACTGAACCATCTCCAGCACACACGACCTTGAGAACATAACATTTTTATCTTTATATCACAAAGTAGAAAATGTGATTATATATGTGTGTGTGTAAAACAAGTATTAACAATAACTATTTGATTATGTATGTGTGTGTGTAAAACAAGTATTAACAAAAACTATTTTTTTAAAGTGAATAAACACCTCTTGAATATTAAGGGCCAGATACAACTTTAGGTGGTATTTCTAATTTTTATTTTTCTACTCAGCACCTCTTGGGTATGTCAATATGGCATCTTCAAAATCTGGTGCAATTTTTGATATCTTTGACCTTCTGTGTATTTACTTCACTTGGTTCAGAAAGCTTTTAGTTTCTGTATGAGTACAGCATTATTGGTCACATCAAACAGAATGGTTTGTTTATCAGCTTTAAGCCAGCAACAAGGTCAGGCCACCTAATTTGTCAATTGTGATGCACATTTAAAAGCCAGATAGTTTCTTTTTCTGTTGTGATAAAATACCCTGACAAAGGTAACTTACAGAAGAGTTTATTTTATCTCACAGTTCAAGGTCCATTCTACCATGGAGGAGTTGAAGATGCACTCCATCATGGAGGTCTAGAATGTACATTCTACCATAGAGGTCTTGAAGATACAGTCCATCATAGAGGTCTAGAAGGTACAGTCCACCATGGAGGGCTTGAAGATACAGTTCACCATGGAGGGCTTGAATGTACAGTCCATCATGGAGGACTTGAATGTACAGTCAGTCCATCATAGAGGAATGTGCAGTCCATTATGGAGAACTTGAAGGTGCAGTCCATCATGGAGGTCTAGAAGGTACAGTCCACCATGGAGGGCTTGAAGGATAGAGTCCACCATGGAGGGCTTGAAGTATACAGTCCCTCCTTTCTTGGTGGGAAAATTAAGGTAGAAGGAGCATGAAGCAGCCTGTCATATCACACCCACAGTGGCTGTAAAGCAGAGGGCCATGTGTGCAGGGCTCAATTCATTTTCTCCTTTCTATACAGTTCAGGATTCTAGCCCAGGGAATGGTGCTATCCACAGTAATAAATCTCCCCACCTCCATCAATACAATCAAAGTAATCCCTCTCAGTCATACCCAAAAGCCCACCTCCAAGATAATTCTAGATTCTGTCAAGTTGGTAGTTAATGAAAACTAACACATAACATGTTTTGTAATGGAGGAATTTGAAAACAATTTTTTTTTTAATTTTTATGTTTGACTTTTAAAGACACAAGGTTTCTCTCTATAGTCCTAGCACTAACTGTCCTGGAACTTACTCTATAGACCAGGTTAGCTTCCAACTCATAGAAACCCACCTGCCTCTGCCTCCCAAGTGCTGGGATTAAAGATATATGCCACCACCCAGCAGAAAATGTTACTTTTTTATTTGCCAAGAAAGTACCTGGTGGTACCAGAAAAAATGAAAATAACACTGCCAGGCTTACATCTCTCTACATGTTCCTGTTCTATCCCCAAGAGTTAGAAGTTTATGCTCTGTGCAGGCATGCAAAATAGAAAAGAACACTCTTAAGAAAGTACCAATGCCCTCATCAGGCAGACATCATCTCTTCTCTCTTGTGACCAACTGTATAATCAGTGCACTTAATAATCTTTGAAAATTCAACCATCATTAAAAGAACTATATGGCTTGTCAGGAAGAACACAGAGTTGTACTCTAAAGCACTCAATATCTTGTGCCTTAAAGAGAATTTTTAGGCATAGACATACAGAAGTGATGAAGTTTGCCATGCAATGGACTTCCTTAATTGTAGTCTGGTTAGTAAGAGTTAGGAGAGAAGACAGCAACATCCTCAGCAATGACAAGTAAAGTTGTAGAGGCAATGGTAGCAGGTGATGGATTCTGAGATTTAGATACAAAAACACTGTCCCTCCACAAGAAGCCTAAGAAGTAGTCCTTTTGGTGGTGTGTAATGGTTAGTAGAATTTTGTACTCTTAATTCATGCCACTAACTCCTCTGAGTCAGTCTGTGGGGACTGAATACGTCTCAGAGGTAAAGTATCTGACTTTATCTGAAAGTAGACAAGCAGGGTAGGAGATGTGACATGCCGTTATCAGTACTAAGTGGCCCAGTTCTGATCAGAGCCTGTTTTTCCAGGCCATTACTTCATCTGCAGCACTTGCTGATTTTCCACTTCACAGTGGCAGTTCATAACACTGAATAGATTAATTTTTAAAACGTAGCCGTTATTTTCTTAAAAGGCTGGAGGAGGTGTGGTAAACAGCAGAGTTGTTAAATGGTGACATTGATGAGCTGGGCTTGTGTGACTCTCTAAACAACTTCAAGTAAGACTTTAAGTCTTTTTAAACTCTGAGTTTCCCTTTTGTAAAAGGGGGTAATTGAGACTTTAGTAAGATCATGAACACAAAATGCCAAGCCCAATCTGACACACATTTTCTCTTTCAGCGTGTTATTTGTGTGCATGCAACTGGTGATTCAGGATGGCTTGGTGCTCTGTGTATTTGTTCTAAGGTCCCAAGGGTTTATCATTTCATAGTTAAACACTTCAATCATCACTCACTTTTTCTTCTTTCTTTCTTGTATTGCTTAATTTTCTTTTCACTGGTTGCCTAATCATCTACTTGTTCCCACAGAACACCCAAAAGGATCTGAAACTGTATGAAGCCATTATAGGCAGAAGAGCAAAGGAATACTGAGGACTGGTCCAGAGTGACTGGTTTATTTTTGGCATTTATCAGCCCAGTCACTATGTAGGAAGTAAGAGGGTCCACCCATTAAATTCAGCTCAGTAGGAAGAAGCCTTATTTTTCTCATGTGTGTCTACAGGGGCCATTGGGACTTTAAGGCATTTGCGAATTTGACTACAAGTCTTCCTTCTTGTCCAGGGATTATTCTTATGCCAACCTAGGACCGTTGCTTGTCTTGGTCTTCTCTCTATCTCTGGAGCTATTCTGGCAGGTCCATCATCTACATCCTGGCCTGCCTTGTTCAAAGTTTCCCTTACATTCTGCTTCAGGCTCACATTTTTCATGCTATGGAAAGGTTTTAACTCACTTGCTCCTGCCTTTTTTTTGCTGTCCTGCTTTCAGCCACAGTGACACATGGTGATAAATCTTAACACAATTCCATTTCTCCCTCCTTCATGGGTTTTCTCTCTTTGGCTGGTGGCAAAACATTTTCTTTGAAAACAAGTTCTGGAACATCTCAGCCCTTTGCCTCTGCTTGAATCTGAGCAGCCAGTCAATTACTTGTGGTCCTTGGTGGTTTGGGGGTTCTGGCATCACTGGGGATGATGGAATCTCACTCAGAAATGCTTACTATGAGACATCGCACAAGTCCCTTTCTCTCTTCCAGCCAACGGCAAAAGAAGTCTCCATTCCTGTGACATTGCTATATTTGGGACAGATTCTTTTAGAAGAGAAGTGTCGCAAGTGGATTTACAGCCATGTTCCTTCTCTATATTTTCATCAACAAAATCTTGAATTCCTCTTGCTCTGCAGGGGTCTTGTGGCTCCTTTATATCAGAACTTCACATTCTCTGGTGTTTTCTGGATTCATCCTGAATACTTAGAGCCAGCCCAACTTTGCTTAAGCAGCTTTTCTGTGTCTAGCATCCTGATTTTCACTGGCTTGACCCTTCATCTCTCCCTCAAACTCTTAGTATGGTACTATGGGGACCTGAGTGGAGCATTAAGTGGGTGTCTGTATAACTGTGTGACTTCGGGCATGCTAAACCACTGCTTTTTTTTTTCCTAAACACACGGACTGTATCAAATTATAATTTAAGGGGCCCTTCCTACTGGGAAAGCATGCTGTGAAGTGTAGGGGACCTTCAAAAGCCCTGGAATGCTCAGCGGAAAATTAGTTGGACCAGTTTGTGGTAGACTGTGATAACAATTTTGATTTTCTGACCCAATAGGCTGATTTCTTTCTTCAACGTTCTTGGTAATATCATCTTAAGATGAACTGCATGAGTTTCCCATACTCATGTGTTGCCATTTTCAGCCCTTTCTTATTGTTCAGTTCATTACCAAACACTGAACAAGAGCTTTAAAACAGTCATCCATAGTCTGTTTTCTCTTTAGATCATATAAATCTTTCACTTAAAAAAGTGGTTTATTCATTCATTTACTCATTCACTAGATGATTGTATTAGACACTGCAGCCTCTAGGAATTTCTGCTTAAACTAATATAATTTTATTGCTTAAATACTATGTAGAAAGGGTAGTTTTAGCTGGATTTGCAAGTATAGTTTCAGAAAGCAAGTGAAAAAAGTTAGAGCTTATAAAAAGATTTATTCAATTTGGAAGTTAGTCTCTCGGGCTGGCTGCAGGTTCCTGGATTTAACATTAGGGCTTCAACTGGAAATGTGGGCCTCACCTAAATCTCTATTGCTACACTTTGAGAATGTTGTATCTTACTATTGCTATCATGAGAAAGGGACCAACTAGGGCATGATTCTCATAGTAAGGAAATAAGGCAGGCACTGTTCAGGCAGATTTTTCTTGTAAGGCATTCAGTAAGACATAGATGAGAAAATTTACATTGAAGGCAAAAACCTCATTATCATGGTCTTCTGTCTTGGTCAGTGCTCTATTGCTGTGAAGAGACACCATGACCATGACAGCTCATATTAAGAAAAAAGAATTATGGCACTGGTGAAGTAACTGAGTGGTGTATGTCTGGAACCACAAGCAGCAGGAAGAGAGAGCCACTAGGCCTGGCTTGAGTTTTTGAAACCACCAGTAACACACTTCCTCCAAGGCCACACCTCCTAATCCTTTCCAATAGTGCTACTCCCTGGTGGCCAAGCATTAAAATGTATGTGCCTATGGGGCCATTCTCCTTCACACCACCACATCATCTAAACTTTTGTGTCTTACAATACAAGTGTAGCTGAATTTGAAGGCTTTAAAACATTTGGCAATGGTAAAAGGTTTCTGAGCATGAGAAATTAATTTAAAACCAATCACAAAATAAATATAGGTGTTTCTTGCAGCATTTGCCTATATTATATCACATGATTTCACTTTAGACTTTGCTCTAAACACATAACATAGTCATTTTGCACACAATGGCATGCTTGCACATGATGTCATACCACAGACCACCAACAAAGGCTTCCTGAAATGCCTAGATCATATTTGAGATTATCATGTTATAAATTGCAGAATTTTTGCTGCTCAAGCAACATTTTCTGGTCTTATAGAAACATAGTCAATTGATTATTGCAAATAAAGACTTTAATATTTTCTAGCATCATTCCTTAGCATGTATGTTCCATGTATGTCTTTGTGCTGTTAGTTTGTTGTTTGTTTTGTTTTCAGTGTTACCTTGAATCTCATTTTTAAAAAGTCATGAAATGAATTTTGACATGGGAGTAGAATATTTTCCAGCAGTTTCTGAAAGAGCCCTATAATATTTTCGTATTATACTATATGCCTATGGGAAGCAGATTTTTACCACTGATAATTATGAAGTTGAGATTGAAAAATTTCAACCCCCTGAAAGTAACACTGCTAATAAGCCAATCAAGCTGAATTAATAAATTCAGGTTTAATCTGAGCAGAGCAAAGCTCCTCTTGTCTCAGGAAGGTAGGGGAGAGAGAGAGAGAGCACGCACAATAGCTTGGGACAGCTGAAGAGCCTGTAGGCATGGTTTTGAGCACCTCCTCACCCCCACCCCCATCCCCTGCCCCAAGAGGCTGACTTTTAAGGGGCTTTTTGAGGGAAGGGGCTCACTGTTGGGCTGGCTTCCTGAGGGGATGGAGTCTGGAATGAGAGGAGTGTGACCCATGGAATGCCCCCCCTCCAGGTAGAGATTCCCCAATATCTCAACCTTTGTGTATATGTATGGACTCTGGTTGGTCTTCCACCTAAATAGAAATATCAATCAACTCTGAAAAACATTGAAGATGTTGAACATCCCACAACACCAAAGATTCAAACATTCAAGCATGACTTAATTGTTCATGTAAAAACAAAGGCACATTTATATCATTAGTACACTAATTTCCTTCCATCTTTAAAACATGCAACAATGTGCATAACAAAAAATTGTTATGAAAATTTCTTTATGATTTGTTATCAGTAGATATTTGATCTGTAGATTTATTCTATACACTCACATCTCAGGCTTATGTACAATAGCCAGTGAAGAAAGCTATTGGGTAGAATGTGTAAGAAACCCTGATACAAGGCCCTCCCTATTGTCTGGTGGAGGAGGATCAAAGTTGCTTAGGCTCCTCTGCAGAGTCCTGGACAAATCTGTACTGGGGTAATTTATACAGAGTCTGACCCACAAGTCTCCATGCATCCCTTAATTCAGAAGACTTACTTTACCCTTTTTGCAAGAAAGGGAAGCTATTAGACTGGTAGCCTATATGAATTCATAGAGTTTGAGAGTCAGAAGTGACCTTTTCAAGCCGACAACACATTTGTTTTAAGGTGCAGTAACTTTGACATGGAAAGAAAGAAGCCAAACTTGACAAAAGACATAATGTAACTGGAGAGCTATCTGGTGAAAATGACTCCTTGCCTCTCAGAGCATCAAACAGTAACCATGGCTTTCCTTCTACCTGGTCCCCTGTTCATCCTGTCATCCTCTAGGGCTGGCATTTCTGTAGTCACGCCACACACCTCCAGCCAACTTTGCTGGCTTTGGCCTCTGAGCCTCATTTTATCTCGTCTGATGCTGGAATGTTCTCTTTGTTTCTAGTCTTGGCTAAACAGGTTACCATTCCTAAAGAAGCCCTCTAAGAGACCCCATGCAGGAATCTCTCTATGTGGAGTTGTGGGAATCCTTCCTGGGTATTCGTCTCATCCAGACTTTTAAGTTCTTGGAGAGACAGGGCTATTACCCTTCTTTAACACACTTGGTCCTTTTGCCTGATTTTGGTGCAGTTATTTGGCAATATTTTTTGACAGAATAGCAGATGCCTAACCAGAGCAATTTAGTTTCAGCCAGATAATAATCCCAGGCTACCCAGGGCCTCACAATGCCTGCCTGTGGAAAGGAAAAGGCATTTTGGGAGTGACATTTGATCCCTCCCATATACTCAAAATACAAAGGAGTCTAAGTGTCGACCAGTTTTAGGTTACTTACAGACAAGCTTTCCACTTCAGTGATTTCAGAAATTGGGTGGCTTGTTCTTTGTCTCATAAAGAATTCATTTTTAAGATGCTGATGGTCCCGGTGCTGGCTTGTGGCCAGCTTCAGGAAGTGTGGTTCACAAGCCATCAAGGCCTGCGCATACTCGGCATTCCTTCGGTAATGCAATTCTGAACCCAAATCGATTCCAGAAGTCTGATCTTCTGAGAGGGGCCAACACACCAGGCTTGTTGAACAGTCCCCTCCGGACCTCCCTGCCCACCACCTCCATCAGCCTATGAGTGTTCAACAGCCAATCACAGAGCTAAGCGCAGCGTTTGGGGAGACTAACATTACAGAGATCTGGACACGTTGATGAGTTTGGCAGTTTATGTTGGAAGAATTTGTTTCATGTTTTGGATAACGTCTGAGAATTTATCCTTCAAAATTCCTTAGAGTTAGTAACATGCCAACGCACCATGTTAATGGGGTGATCTCTCTTTCTCCCCGCCTCCCCTTTTCTCTTTTTCTCTCTCACTTTTTTTTAAGGTTAAAAGCCGCCTTCCCTTTTAAGTATAAGTAATCCATCCAAATCCCGCCTAGGGGAACAAAGAGGATGTTGGTGATTTTCTCTTTCATAAAATGCAGAGACTTCCTCTTGGTCCTCTCCAAGCAGCAGTCTACAAACTGAAGGGAAATTACTCTCTTTTCCATTGAGGAGATTATGCAAAACAAGAAGGGAAAGCCAATTGCCATGATACCAATAGAAATTCCAGCTTAATTCCATGCCTGGCAGAGTCTTGTGCCTTTTGTTTCCAGATGTGGGTGCATACCCACATCTGTGGGGTTTTGTTTTGTTTTTAATGAAAAAAAAATCTATTAGCTGGTATGGTACTTTTGAGAGTTCACATGCCATAGAAGTTCAGAAAGACTCCAGTGACCTTCAGCCCTATATCCTAGACCTGACTAAATCTCCTCTTCCTCCTAAATACTCAGCCATTTCTCTCACTGGGAACACCAAAGCCAAGGCTAACTCTGCCCAGCGGTCTTTCCTCCACTGGTCTGGGGCAGGCTTATTTTGGTCTCCTTCACCCCCTTTTTACATAGCACTTAGCTAGTTAGGGGCATTGTTTCTTTGAGAGACAAGGTGGCTGAAGTCTTCTGTTTTGTCTCCAGATGCTTGAAGAAGAGCTTTTCTGTGCTTTGAGGAATGTCTTGAGGGTTCATGCCAAGATTTTAGCAAGGCAAGGAGAACCTTTTGGAGCTGAACTAATGAGAGCATGCCTGGCAATCCAAAAGAATTGAGCCTTTTTTTTTTTTTTTTTTTTTTTTTTGGCAAATTTAGCTCTCTGTTCTGTTTTTCTGGGGTCAATATCAAGTCAATATGCAATTCTTCAGCGCTGACACCAATGTGCTGACAGAAGTGATATGTAGTACCTGGAGGCCAGCATGGGGTACATATTGGTCCTAGATTATTTGAGATATTGATTCTCACATTTGTGAGTTAATGAATTCATAATACTGGTTGAATTTCCACTCTGCTGTAGACCCTGTGCATGGCTTCGGGAGAGTTCTGAACCTGAATTTCTTGAGTGCAGTGGAAAGGACTGTGGTATGTAGGCTGTGGCCTGTGCCACAGTGCAGCACTGTGTCTGAAAGAACACACAAACAAAGGTGAAGAGTACAGGCTTTGAACTGCACAGGCCTTAGGAGAGCGAGTCAGCTGACTGACCCCAAATGACTCAAGAAAAAAGTGGCTTAAGCTAGATGTGAATTTCAGGGTTTTTCTCCAAAGATAGTTGAAAGCTGCATCTGTCAATAAGTCTGAGTTACTTTAATGTCTTTCTGGAACTGGCTTCTACTTAATCACCTGAGACATATACTTTAGTCTCGGCATGGCCACCTAGCCAACAGTATGAGACCAAGCCATCAGAGAACACCAGGAAAAGATCCATGGAGATCATCATTAACAGTTGAAATATATGGAGATTTTATTTAGGTGAAAATCCCACATCTCAGACTACAACATGTGTACAGTTGTTTTTCATAAACGCTTGTATCTCTACTTTGGGGGGGTCTCTTCAGCAGTTCATGTCTATGAGGTGACTCTCTAGTGGCTTTCTCCTCAGTCTCATTCTTTTATTTATCATTATACTTCTCAAAACTTGTATTATGGAGTACCTAAGATAGTACATGAGACATTTTATCTGTGGCCAAGACAATTTGCAATATAGTATGGCCTGAGAATCCAAAAGCTTAGATAGATGCTCCTGCCTCTTTTCCAGTTTGTTTGGATTTAACCTTATCTTTTCCTTTCTCCTCACTGGGAAGTGAGCAAAACGCTTTGTTGCTGTTTTTGCTGTTGTTGCATTGTGCGTTTGTTTGTTTTCTGGGACAGAGACTCATGCTGTAGGCTTTCCTGGAGCTCATAGGCTGACCTCACATGACAATCTTTTTCTGCCTCTCAAGTACTGTGATTATAGAAGTGAACCATCATGCCCACCTTGTAGTGTTTTCAAATGTTATCGTTAATTTTTCATATTTATGTATGGTCTGTCTTGAGTTAGTCTTTGGTTTTGTGGACACTGAGGACTTTATACATGGTAGGCAAGTGTTCTACTATGAAACTACATCCGTGGCCTGAACTTAGCTATTGCTTCCTGAACTATGAGATGCATTAAAAGCATACACAATGCTGCATCTTTTTTATTTTTATTTTTATGATGCAGACATTTTTAAGCTTGGTATATCATCTTTAGGAACTGTTCATTTTATAACTGTATAATATCCTTAATTGTCTTTAGCAATTTTCTTTGTTTTGATGTCTATCATTAATATAGATACTTTAGTTCTTTTGATTAGTGTTTGTTTGATATTGTCTCTGTCCTTTTACTTAATTTTTTTTCCATGATAGTGTTGTACGTGTGTGTGATGTGCTTATATGTGTATGCATGTTTGCATGTGTATACACAGGTGTTTGGAGCGGTGGATGTACATACCTGTGAATGTGTATGTATATGGAGGTCTGAGATTGATATG
This sequence comes from Sigmodon hispidus, assembly GCA_004025045.1. Classification (NCBI taxonomy): domain Eukaryota; kingdom Metazoa; phylum Chordata; class Mammalia; order Rodentia; family Cricetidae; genus Sigmodon; species Sigmodon hispidus. Next base: position 230,493 of record PVIH01000407.1, on the reverse strand, counting down.
GAGATCACTTTCAATTGATCTTCTACCTTAACCAATAAGAAAATGCCTCTCAGTGAAACTCAGAGCTTGCCTGGCCAGTTGTGTTAGGCAGCTTGCTCTAGACCTCCTTCTGAGGCCACAATTATGGCAGGGCTTCCATGCTTACCCAGCACTGGGTTTGGAGATTCAAACTCTGGTTCTCATGCTTACTCAGGTGCCACCTCCCAGCCCTTTTTATTTAAATTTTAATCTACTAGAATAATTGTGTTTAAAGGTGTTTTTGATGAAGAACATATAGTTGGATTACATATATTATTTCTTCAACCCTCAATTTAATTTATTTTGCTGTTTTATCTTTTAATTGAATCTCTATAAAACTTACGTGGGGGGAGGGAGGCAGGGAGAGAGAGAGAGAGAGAGAGAGAGAGAGAGAGAGAGAGAGAGAGAGAGAGAGAGAGAAAGAGAGAGAGAGAGAGAAAACATGCATGTGTGGTGTTGGGGATGAAATTCAAAGCCTTGAACGTGCTAGCCAAGAGCTTTTACCACTGAACTGAACAACCCCAGATGTGTGCAATTTACTTCTATTCAATTTACTCATATATTAGGATTGAATCTCTTTTTTACTTTATTTAGTTTTTATGCTTCTTGTTTTTCTTTCCCCTCTTTCATTTCCCCATTTTCAGATAAAATATTCAAACTATCTGTAGAAATCGATTTTGATTTATTTTATACATGTTTTCCATAGTTTGTAACGTCTGCTGTAGGGATTACAATATTCATCCACTGTGTCATGTCCCGGCCGCCCCCTCCCCGCAACCTGCCCCAATCAACTGCTATCAGCATTTTCCTTCTTCAAACAGAATCTACCTCCAAGGCAATCACCCAAATCCTCAGCTTCCATTCCCATTTCCCTCTTACAATACAGCCAGTTTATTAGTTTGTTTGTTTGTTTAATATAGTAGATGATATTACACAGTCCAGAGGTGAGAACAGCCTGACACTTAACCCACGTTAATCCTGGGATGGCCTTCCTACCTTTTCCTTCCCTCCTACAGGAAGAACTTTATTAACCACTCTTTCAGGAATTCTACTGACAGCAAATTTTCTTTGCTTCCAATTGTCTAAGGAGGTTGTTCATCTCCATCTCTGGAGGATATTTAACTACAGTTCCTGCATGATAGCCTTCTCTCTGAGCACTGGAAATAAGTTCCCTTTCCCTCTGGCTTCCATGACTTCTTAGGAGAAATCTGCTGTTATTTAAATTGCTTTTCTCTTGCTACTAATGCACAGTTCCCCTCACAAAATTTTTCCTTTGTGTTTGGTTTCCAGACATTTGATTACAATATGCCTTGACAACAGTTCTCTGGTTTTATTTTGTTTGGCATTCTCTCAATTACTTGAGACCCAGGTTTGTGTAATTTGCCAAATATGAGACGTTTTTTAGCAATGCTTCTTTAAATTTTTCAGTCCTCCTTTTTTCCTCCTCTCCTTCTATGGCTTTGATATGTAGATGTTAGATTATTGGTTGTGGAAGCTTCCAGTTTTCAATCCCATAAGCCATAGGCACAAGTACTTTCCAAATGAATTCAAGGAAGAGATAATCTTTGCGTACAACTACATACAAGGGCAGATAGCTTTGAGAATCCTGTTTTAAAATGAACTTTACTCTTAAAAATGATATAAAATGTAAGAATGGTCAATACTGATAAAATGCCATGTGTACATGAAACATACATACATTTGCTATCTAATCATTATAATTCACAATTATTTCTCCTTGTCACCCTATTGGGCTATAGCTTTTAAGAACTTCCTACTGTCATCTAAAATGTGATGCAATACTAATTAATCATTAATCAATTCTTCATCCTTTTCCACTATCTCTTATTGCTCCAACTCAGGTGCCACTCTGCTCTCAACAAAAATGAGATCGACTTTTGTATGCTCTCTATACAATGAGATCAGGTAACATTTGACTTTTTAAGTCTGGTTATTTCATTCTTTCTATGGCAATTGTGTGTGTGTGTACCATACCACCTGCTTATCAGTTCATGTAGCTTCATTTTGTGTATTGTTTCCATTTCTTGAATATGGTTGAAAACGTTCCAAACACCTTATGCATGAAGTTGTCTTGTCCACATCCTGATATCATTTACTTGACTGTGTAATCAGGAGCACAGCTGACAGATCATGTGATCATTCTTTTTTGTGGGGAGGGGGTTGTATATCCATGCTCTTATCCATAATTATTGTACTAATTTACATTCCTTCCAAGTATGCCAACATTATTTCTCTACATCTTCACTATTACTTATTAGCTTTTGTTTTTTTAATAAAAGATATTCTTATTGTGGTTTTATTTTATATTTCCACAATGAGTAATGACATTGAACATTTTTATATTTGCTGGCCATTAGTATATGTTGAGAAAGATCTATTTAGGAACATTGCCCATTTTTAAGCCAGTTATTTTGTACCTTATGAATTATTAGAGTCTTTTCCTACTCTGGATTTTGATTCTTCATTAGATAAATCCTTCACATGTCTTTTCTTCATTCTGTAGCTCGACTCTCCATGCTGATGGTTGCTGGCACTGTGAGAACTTTGAGTTTGATGTAATTCCATTTTTCCATTTTTGCTTTTGTTTCCAGTGCTTCAGGGGTCTTGTCCAGAAAAAACGTTGTTCATTCCAATGTCCTGCTGTGTTTCCTGATTTCTTTGAGTAGTTTTGGGTCTTAAGTTTCACTATGAGATGTGAATGTCTAGTTTTTATTCTTTTTTTGTATAAATACACAATTCTCTCAGTACCATTTTAACAAAAAGGCTATTCTTTCTTCAACACGTACTCTTGCCATCCTTGCAGAAAATCTGATGGATATATGTGGGTGGCTTTATGCCTAGTTGCTTTTCTTTTCTGTTCTAGCCATGTATGTTTTGGTCTTAGTTCCATACCACGCTTTTTTGATGACTCCAGTATTGCCACATAATGCGAAGTTAAATATCCCTTCTGATTTGTTTTCTTTGATTATCATGGCTTTGGCAACTCAGATTGCTGTTGTGTTGTGCAAAGGTTAGGATTCTTTTCTACTTTGGTGAAGAATGTCCCTAATATCTGGAGAGGAAGCCCACAAGATTGAGAGGTTGCATTGGACACTGTAGACAATGTAGCAATATGGATTCTCCTAACCCAACAACATAGAATATCTTTTCATGATTTCTGTTTCTTCAATTTCCTTCACAGATGTTTTGCAATTTTGTTATAGATATTGCTTACATTTTTGCTTCAGTTTATTTCTAGGCAATTTTGTAGCTGTTAGAAATAGACTTGATTTCTTCATTTTTTCAGATCATATTTAAAGGGAAATACTAACTTTGATTCCAAAATCCTGTTAAATATGATATCAGAAAAGATTTTTACATATAGTTTATAGAGCAGGACTCTAAAGAAACTGTAAGCTAACTGAAATAAACAATGTATTAAAATTTACTAATAATATTTAAGGTTTTTTATCTGAAATAAGAGGAAAATCATAATTATCTCAGATTCACAAAATATATATGATAAAGACGGAAACTGATTTATAACAAAGAATTACACAAAAGTGCTGAGCACTGTAACATATATTTTAGTATTTGAAGCATAATGTCTATTTGTGAAACTTTTTTAATGTCAGGAATCAAGCAAGGATATTGTTTTCTTTGCTATAACTTAGCAAAGTAATGAAAACTGACTCTACAATAAGAAATAAAGAATACATTGGATGCTCCACGTCAGGGAGAAAAGAAATGAAAATATTTTTACTAAAATATAAGATTTCTATACAGAAAATATTATAAACTTAGGAATAGAATAAGTAACTTTTATAAAATGATAGCAATGTTCCACATGCATAGTAAATAATAATTAAAAGGTATCATAAGATACCACTCAAAGGGATACAAAAAACTCTGAAATATCTAAGGATTAATGGAATTCTGGGGCATCATGTATTTGAGAGTATGTATGTGTACTATGTGAGTTCAGTGTCCACAGAGGCCAGAAAAGTGCATCAGATTTCCTAGAACTGTGGATGCTAAAAACTGAACATAGGTCTCTGCAATAGCAGCTTATGCTCCTAACTGCTGACTCACCTCTCCAGTTCTCTCTCATTATTTATAATTCACATTGTAAAGATTCTCTTTCCATATTTGTATCCATATTTAGTGAAATTAGAGTTTAGTAAAACATTTGTAATTGTATTTTTAATTTTCTTTTAAATCAAGGTTAATATGTAAAATCAGAAGTTCACAAGACATCATGGTGATCACTGGAAAAGGAAGGATTGGGTATAAAAATGGATGATCAAAGGTAAACTGACTCGTAAATGTAAAAGAAAATGTTTCATTGTTGTTTTCTACCATTTACAAAGATAATGGCAATAAGTTAGAAACCTAAGTGCAAAGAGCAGACTGTAAAATACATGGAGAAAACCACCGAGGAATAATTTCATGTCTTTGAAATGAGAAAAAATTCTTAGGACCACCAAAGTGCAGACAAATACAGGAAACTTCATTGACTTGAGTGAAACCATAAAAAGAATTGTTGGGCAGTTTTCTGTAAACTATACACGTGACTGGCATATGACCTAACATTCCTAATTCTAGATACATTTTCCAAACCATTTAAAACCTATATCCACCCAGTATCCTTCCATAAATGCTCTTGGGCATTTTTTTTTTTTTTTTATAGATGACCCAAACTGGAAACAACATAAATGTGTGTCAGCAGAAGAATGGATAAGTGCATGGACATAGGCAATTTGAAAGAAATTCAAAACAAAACAAAACTTGCACTTTCTCTTGAGGCCCCCATTATGCTCATTCCTCCATTGCAATTCATTTATTTTCTGCACTTTAACAAGTTGTGAGTTTCTGTGTTAATCACTACACAAAGAAACTTCTCTGATAAGCTTTGAGAACTGCACCAAGCTACAGATACAGAGAAGAATATAGAGGACAGTTTGACATATGCTTATTTAGGAGAATGATGGGAGTGTTCATCCTGGGCCTGTGACCTCCACAGCCAGAGGGCCAGGTTTACAGTACCAAGCATGGATTTTTTTTTTCCTGTGGAATGAGCCTTAAATTCAATCAGAAAGTGGCTCATTATCCCCTATAACTTTCATGCCAAGTTTGCACTCATGGATATATCTTGGCACAGTAGTCATTATTACAGTTCATAGGGTTTACTGGGTAGGACTATTGATATCATTTTTTCATAGCAGCTTGCATAGCACCTTCTTGTACTATGGAAGCTAGCCAAAAGTGGGGAGGAAGTTACCTGGTCAGCACCAAATCTATTTCTCCATATTCTGTGACCAGACTGTATGGTATTTTCAGCCTTTATATCAACTGCCAGTCGGCAACAGAAAGCAATGGCTACAGTCTATATTGTTTGGGATCTCTAGGACACCCATGACCAACAACTCAAGGGGAAATAGCTGACATCTGGCACTGGGCTCATTTGTCAATATACAAGTTTCTGAGCATTTTTCCCATGTAGGTTAACACCAATTAAACATTTTTACATATCCACAGCCTATAAAATTGTAGATTTTCATATGTTTTTTTCTAACATTGTTAGTGCTACCCTACCATCTCTCTTCCAGAAGCCTTAGATTGGGCTTGGCCCCCATTTCAAGGTTTAGGCTCTACAATTGCTTGAACTTGCATTTCCATATCTTTAAAAGGGGGATAGACACAGCATTTCGATCCACTAATAGAGTTTTTCTAAAGAAGAAGTAGTTTATACTTGAGATGGCTCTCACTATCACTGTCCAAGAGAAACACAATGGGAACCATCTGAATATTTTATATTTTTCTAAGCCAAATTAAAGAAAAGGAAAAAGTCAGTATAACTACATTTAATTTTAATGCTTTGTTATTTAACTAGGTATAATCAAAATATAATGTCAAATGTTAAAAATAAATTATACATCCTTTTTATAGTATGTCTATGAGATCTATTTATTTTATGCATACTACGTATTTTAATGTAGATGCTGTTGTAAATGATTTCTGGCCTCATTTGGGACAGAGGTCTGACCTGCACCAGCGGCTTTTATCCTCCAAAAAATGACTCAGAAGCTTATACTAGTTTCATACTGTTTGAATTATGTCTCAGGCACATTACTAGCTAGCTCTTTCATCTTAATTCAACTCATTTTCATTAATCCACCTGACTACATGACCATGCCCATGGCCCTTCGTTCACTTGGTCCTACATGCTTCTTGGGCAGATGAATGGAGTCTGACTGACTCCACCCTCCTTCTACTGGTCTCTACTCTGGTTCCTCCACCCACTTCTACAGTGCTCTACACAGGTCAAAACAGCTCTTTATTTACAGAAATGCATACAAAGAACAGTCCCACCACACTTCCTCTTTTCTGTCTAATCAAAAAGGAAGGTTTCAATTTCAATACAGCAAAACTCCATACAACAGAAGAGCTATCAAGCAAGAATTACAGTCACAATATCCAGTCTATTTGTATTAACAAAAGTAAAGACAATATTCCATTGTCTACCTTATTCTGTGAGTCTAGAATTTCCTATCTAATATACATTTTAAAACAACTAAGAAAAACTAAACCTATAGTTATTAAACCTTCAACCACATCAAAGACCACAGAAGGATATAATATTACCCAAATAAACAGGAAATGCAAGCAACTTTCAAAATCTAGGAATGACACAGATGACACCTGTCTGCCTGGACAGTCACCCAAAGTTTCTTTTTAATGTTGGGGCATCATCTTCAGCCTATAGGCCCAGAGTCTCTGGCATATCTCTCAGTGATGCAGGAAATCTGTCACAGTCTGTCAGTTGCTTCTGCTTGTGTCCTGAAGAATGTCTGACAATTTTCTCTGCAAAGCAGGAACCTAAAGCACCATCCTGACTTTTCTGCTAAAGTTCAGAGATCACTTTCCTATGGAACCTGCATATTTAGTTTATACAGCATACTATCAATCAGTCAATACCAGAACAGTTTCTTTCCCAGTGGCTAACTGTTGCCACAAAGTAAATTCCACATGAAGTCTCTTCAATGTCCATCATTCTTCTGAAATATATTGGTGCGGCCAGGAGCAGACCTGTCTCACTGTCCAGAAAAGTCTAAGTTCTTAAAACATTTTAAATGCCATATTCTGCATGTCTTTGAAGTGTTTGAAGTCTACCTATCTAATTGAAATAGATCTTTGCATACCTATAAAAACCTAACTTGACTATAGGTTTGGTTATCATAGATAACTATTAATCTGCATTTCTTACACATTAGAATTTTAAATGAGTTACATAAATATACCTTAAACAAGAGTAAAAAAGTACATACAGCATAACCAAATTGACCTTAAATTTGTATCAACAAACCAAAATCCATCTATCTTTTTTAATCATTCCTATATCATATTCTCCCCCGCCCCTGTTTTTTTAAAAAAGAGATTGACTATGACCATTAACCATTTATAATTAAAATGAACATTAATTAACAATATTTTGGGGATTTGGGCATAGTTTTCTTTCTTTTACTACTTCCTGCTGATTAAGAGGCTCTGGCAATCTTATGAGGGTCCTGAGGCTGGATTATTTTAGCCTTGATGCTGATGTGACCATCTCTTTCCATCAGAAAATTTTCATGTGGTCTTGGTTAATGAAACCATTTTTGCCTAGAAATAACCCATGGATTTTTATCTTCTGTGGAAACAAAAGCAAAAACTCTTTTCCCAAGCAACGTATTATTATAAACAGATTTCAAAGTCAAGATATCTTGATATACATATACATATGTTTAACTTATCAGCCTTTGCAATCACTTGTCTTTCTGCAGTTAGCTCATTAAAAGTTAAAAAATTAAAAGAAAACACAAAAACCATAATCCAGACCCTTTGTTTATCTTCCATCTTTATGTGGCCTTTTATATCTTTATTCCTATTTTTCTTTTTTAAGGGCTTTCTTTTCTCCTTTTTCTTCTCTCTGAAGCCTATGCACATTTTACACACACTGTACCCCATTTAGAGGTTTTGTGAGTCTAAATCTGTTTTATTGAGAATCCTCAATCATTTTCTAACCAGAAGAGCTTTTAAAATGCTAGTATTGCTACGATTGTGAACTCCACCCCTTTTGATGGGTTTTCAATAGAGGTGCCCACTGCGTCTCTGCTCACTGCTAGCAAACAGAGCAGACTCAAGAAATGCTGCTACTAGAAAAACTGTTTTTGATTCTGCTCCCTTTCTGTTCAATATAAGCAAAAGCCTTAAACCAAAATAACCAAAAAACATGCAGTTTGTTGTTTATACTAAGTCTTCTGTGAGATGTACAGGCCTGCCACAAATGCGCCATTTTTAAATTCCAGCCTGAATACTGCTCTGTCTCTGTTCCATAAATCAATTCAGATATGTAATTCACAAGCCACTTTTGGCTTCATTTTAGTAGTATAGAGCACTTTTTAAGCTTTTTAAACTTTCTCAGGCTTTATGTGGGTGTTCAGCCCATTTTGGGACACCATCTATTGTAAAATGATTTCCGGCCTTGTTTGGGCTAGAAGTTTGGAACTTGCCTGTGATGGCTTTTATCCTCCCCAAAATGACTCAGAAGCTTATATTAATTTCATGCTGTTTGGCTTATATCTCAGGCACTTTCCTAGCTAGTTCTTTCATCTTAATTTAACCCATTTCTTGTAATCTACCTGCCACGTCACCTGGCCCATGACTCACTTGGGTTCCTTATATGGTTCTTCTTTGGAGGCTGAATGGAGACTGACTGACTCCACCCTCCTTCTACCTGTCTCTACTCTTAGTCTTCCACCCACTTCTACAGTGCTCTGCACAGGTCAAAACAGCTCTTTATTTACAGAATTGCATACAGAGAACAGTCCTACCATAAGATGCTAAATTCACATCAGAAATACTTGATACATATTTACATTTCCTATAGTTGATTAAGTAGTTTTGTATCTCCAAATGTTTAAAACTTTCAGGCTTGTAGTACAGTTACAAAAAGAAAATAATTTAGTTTAAATTTTTTCCTGTGTGTTTCTACTCCTGGGAAAGCATACTCTTGGAGCTGAAGAGCAAATCCAGGAGTAGAACCTTTGCTTCACATGCATCCTAAACCCCAAATTAAAAGAAATTTAAATGAGATATTCAGTTTCTGTATCACACCAGCTGTATTTCCAGTGCCTAGTTGCCATCAGTGGTTGGTGTTCATGCAGACCAGAACCAAAGGACAAGCTGTGAAGCTCCTGAATACCCATGAATGGTTTCAGTGCAGTTCCAAGCCTCAGTTGCATGTTACACTTCAGGTCCACCATGTGAGAGAATTAAATGCTCTGCTTTGACCTACAAAATATTTCTCAAGGAAAACCTTCCAGCTTTCCCGACAATGGGACAGCAGTTTGCTTTCATTTCTGTAATCAGAATTTATTTTGTCTAAGAGTTGCTACATATTCTGGGAAATAAATATATCTAAGAGTCAGGGAAAGATGACCAAAATAGACTGTGTTTAAAGAGCTGAGTGATCGATTCCTGGTAGTAATGTGATCTGGAATACATAAAACCATTAGCGAAGGGGAGTCCATGGTGAGGGCAAGATCTATTCTGAGCTGTGGAGAGTTAAGCTTCTTGAGGCTTCAGAGCATCACTAGAATGGACTGCTATTTGGCCAGAGCCAAACTCATCCTCTCAGGGGGAGGAGAGGGAGCCCTGGAGTCATCCTCTGTGTGTGGGAACTGCTGGCAGAGATGAGTAAGGACACTGAGGAAATAACCCAAGGTATTCCATCCAAGCATTACTCTTTCTATAAATTCACTTCAGAATCAAGTACTAAGGTTAGAGAAGTGGAACTGCCTCCCAAATTCCTCAGTTCTTCAGAGGATCTTTATTAGAAGAAACCCACAGGCTGTAGTTGGCACTGCTGTAACAAACACCGTGCCCCAGACATCATCATCATCATCATCCCGAGGGCTTTACCTGTATTAACTTACTTAACTCTCTCTAAATAAAATGGTCACATGGATACTGTTTTCATCTCTGGAAATGGAGTCAGACATGTTATCTATGCTGTACAATATTACTCTTAATCAGAGGTGGAAAGTGGGATATGAACGAATACAATCTGTTTTGGATCAACCAGTAAAACTCTGGTCAAGGCAGCTGCTGGGTATCAATCCCAGGATGGGTTGCCCAAGTCCAAAGCAGGATGGGGAACTATACCTGATAACTAAAGATGCAGGAAACATTTCCACAAAACCTATAAAATCAGCAGGTGGTTCAGAAACCTATCTGACTTTCTAATTGTGCTCTTGGCTTCTATAATGTCTTCTGTCTCAAAGGTCTCCTATGCAAACTGTATCTGTCCTTGAAGGCTCAGCTCAAACCCTTCTTTGTTAAGACACTAGCGCCTCTGTCATAGTTATTCTCTGGTTGATCTCTTTCAACTGTTTGCTGGTTAATTGGGGATACTGGAGCTATTCTATTCTCCCTTAAATGGTATCTCTGAGGGCCTAGGTCCCTGGAGGATGGGAAGTGTATCTTCCCCATTTTCTTTCCTTAGTTTTATTTAGCAGCATGGCTTCGGCTTTGTTGGCATCCCTAAATATTCATTGACCTAATTTGAATAGAAATATAATATATTGGTAAATTAATCCTAGTAGGCTCTGAAAAGTTAAGTCTTAAGACTAAATTCTGATACCAATTAGTTTTATACTTTCAGACAAGCTTTGTAATCCCACTGAGCCTTGGTTATCTCATCTGTAAGCAAATGAGATGATCTTTTAGACCCCCTGACTTTTATGGAGGAGGCTACTATTTGCTCTGAATTGATGTTCCCAAAAGTCTTAAAGTAAGTACTTACAGGATGTTTCATATGTTCTGAGATCACCCTTGGTGAAGACCCCGATTGAAGTGAAAGGGACAGTTCACCATCTGGGGCAATAGACAACCTTGGATTGTACTGTCTTGGAAAAGATTATTGATTAAAATGTAAGAGAATAATGATAAATTGCAAGGCAATAGTCTAGCCAAAGAAAGACTCACACATATAAACTTTGATGCAAAATAGTACATAAAGAACTAATTGAGGGGTGAGGGTGTAGATCAGTGCCAGAGTGCTAGCTTTGCATGTATGACTTCTGATTCAACTCCCAGTTTAAACACACACACACACACACACACACACACACACACACACACACACGCACACATGTGCACGCACACACATGCACACACACACATGCACGCACACGCTAATAATTTGTTGAAATGTTCCTCAGTTACTGTTAAGATTTTTAAAATAAAAAGTATGCTGAAGTAGTTCACAGTGAACAATATTAGACATATTTAAAACTTTCACTGATGTTGTTTATTTGACCAAAACATTTTATTTTATTTATTTTTTTAAACAACAAACCTTGTTAGCTAATCTGTCATTGTACAATGTGGACTCCCCTAGATGCTCTCTGTGTATCTAGAAACTTAGGTCCCTCCCCCCACAAATGCATATATTGTAGCTAGATGACAGAGGTACCAGCATTTTGTTGAGCCAGTTTATGAGGCAAAGATGGAATTATTACCACACTGTAAAGAATGGGATACTGGGATCCACAAAGTTTCCATTATGACCTAAAGGAAAGCTAGGAGAATTCAGTAGAAAAACCACTGACCTGGCCAGGCCCATTCATCATCTTCCAGGCTAACATAGTTCCCTTGAAGCAGACACACATTGCATTCCTGGGGGCTAGGACAGGTTTACCTAGGAGTCCAACACCTGCATGTGATGGGGCCGCCAGCAGGAAGCCAGCTTCCCCTCAAGAAGTAGTAGGGCACAGGTTTCCCCCACCCCCAGCCTCACCTTGTGTTTATGGAATCTCTCAGTTACAGACCTGACCTCACTCCGGGTCCCTGGAAGGAGGGGTTGGCTGACAGAGCTTGCAAAGTTGAACTTTGTTTACTCTTGATAAGAGGACCAAAGGGAGATTAACATTTTACCCATTCTCCTCTCAAAGCTATCGAAAGAATTATGAACTCTTTTCAAGATGAAAGGTTCTGGCTCTTCACAAAGATGTCACTGCGTGTGTGTGAACTTGTCTCTTTTTTCCTTCTTTCCCCACTGTGTGGAGTGAATGGATCACTTCACCTCCTCACGTGTCTTTCAGGGCTGCAGTGTGACCTCCGCTCCCTTTCCCCACACTCCTTCTGGCTGCTTTCTGCTCCTCCACACTCGGTCCACCTGCCAGAGTCTTGGGAGCCAAAACTGAACCTGAGGCATTGGCCATCTGTTCCGTCTCAGGAAGAGACTGGATGGATGGATTGAGGCTCTGATCTAGAGAAAGGCACGCATCTCCTGGTGGCTCCAAATTTACATCTCAACTTTTCCCTTTTCCGGAAGTGCCTCTGTCATTGGTGTCAGACTCCTTTACAGCAAGCTTGTTAGAGCTGTATGCCAACGCGAGGTTCCAACTTTCTCTGTGTAATTAGGAGGCTTAGGAATATGAGAGTTGTTTTAGAAACTGTTCTGTGGGTGACTGTAGGGCTGGGTAGGTCACTTTTGAGATGTTTAATGCTTAGCTGTTTTCTACTCTAGACACGGGGAAGGAAGGAGCCATTTGTTGTGACTGTATTTTTACTTCTGGTCTTTTTTGGCACAGCAGCTTATGTACTTACCGCTACTTCCCACTTTCCTCCCTTTAAAAACAGGAAGGAAGTAGAATGTGGAAATCATTGTTCTTCAGGTGTGGAGTTGAAAAGAGTGTTATTAAAATTACTGAGGCAAGACCTATCTCCAAATGCCTTTAGAAAGGAGAGCCATGGTGATGATTTATTGCAGGCAAAATCCTTGTCATCCAACAAATTCCCCGTTAGCTCCCAATATTCCTGCTTTGCAAAGCGAAAGCGAATGCAGGAGACCACTACACTGCAGTCACCTAGCCAAGACCTTGCATGCTCCCTCATCTCCCTGACTATGCCTTGGCTGCTTGACCTCCAGGTAGCTAAACTAATCTTATCCTGCACCTTACAATGTAAGTGTCAGATGGACACTTAAAGGCTGGGTTTGTCACTCCCAGGAAACTTCTTCAATTCCCTTTTTCACTTAGTTAATTTAGTTACCCAGTAAATGTTTATTGTAATCTCTGTGAAAGGTATTAGTTTTCTGCGCTGGTTAGTTGTTTGTTTGTTTGATTGGTTGGTTGGTTGGTTGGTTTTTGAAAGCTTGACACAAGCTATAGTTGTTTGGGAAAGGGGATCTTCAGTAGAGAAAATGTTTTTATCAGACTGGCTAGTAGGCAAGTCGGTAGGGGTAGTTTCCTGGTTAATGATAGATGTGGGAGGACGCAGCCCACCATGGCAGGTGGTCCTGAGTTGTATAATTCTGCAGCCCAGGAAAGTTATGAGGAGTAAGCCAGTAAGCAGTTCTCCTCCATAGTTCTGGTTCAGGTCCTGCCTCCAGAGTCCTTCCCCATCTGTGTACCTTCCTAGGCTCCCCCCAGTGATGAACTGTGAATGGGACATGCAAATGAAGTAAACCCATTCCTCCCTGAGTTTCTTCTGATCATGGTGTTTATCAAAATATTAGAACACAAACTAGGATAGTGCTACAGGATAAACAAGGCAGATATTCTTCATGCCCTTTGCTATATGGTTTAAGCTGGAAAATGATCATTAACTATGAAATGTGTAAACAGTGATTATGCTGACATATAGGGAGCTATGGGAGCCTAGACTACACACAGGGCAGCAAAGTTATCCTTGACAAAAAAAAAAAAAAAAATGACATTCCACAGGAGACCTTAAGAAAAACAATGAGTAAAGAAATGAATGTAGGTACAGAAGACAGCTGTCAGGTATTAGAAGACCAGTGAGGTCAGAGCATAGTAATAGGGAATATTAATTTGGCATCGCAGGCATCTGGCAAAGTAACAGTTTCATTTGTTTACCATCCACACTGCGTCTATGACGAGGAATCTGAGCACACCGAGAAGGTGAGTGGCTTGCCTCAGGTCCCAGTTTGGAATGCTCTGTCTGGGTTATGAGCCAAGACAATCAATCAGGTTCCATCCTGTCCCCTGAACATTGCACCAAACTGTGGAGGCACCAAAGGGACAGCTGGAGGGGACCATCTCATACCATTCGGAAGAAAAAAGAAAGTCATTGCACTCAGTCAATGCAGACAGTGTCATGAGCTTGCTACAGCACCCAGATCTCCTAATCAGCAATTTCCTTCATCATATGTAACACTGGGAGACTGTCTTGAAAGGTTAGTTCTAGGCATGGTGAGGAAATACGTGGCATCACACTGGTCCTTGCTGTCTGGAGAGGCAGAAGAGACTGTAGGGGAGAGAACTGCTGATAGGCTGTACATGAAGTGTTTGGGGAACAATTTCTATAGAAGCCAAGAGAGTTTTCAAACTTTGGTTCATCCTTTTGTGGTCCTTTCTACGGCCAGTATATATTTAGTATGTGCCATCCAGATGCCTGGCTTCCTGCCGGAAGTTGAGAAATGAGCAGGGATTCGGACAAGTGAAGTAGAGATAAGCACAAGCAGAGAGGTAGAGTGTGAAGGGCTGTATCCTGGAGAGACACTGAAGAGGGGTGTCTGATTACAGCTCCATTGCTGGAGCTTCCGGGACAGGTGGGGACAGGGGAGAAAAGCAATTGCCTCAAATAATATCAGAATCGATAGTGAGGTTTTTCATGTGGCCTTAAATATGTAAGATGAAGCCATCATCGTACTTGAGCAGAAATGATTAATGAATGTAGCTTGTAGACTGGTTGGCAACTGTATGCAGACTATTGGCTGTCTGCCAGAGTTGTAGTGTGAGTTGTCTACAATTAGGTAAGAGTGGTCCTCGGGAACAGAAGAGTTGGTCCAAATGTCATTGAATCCAGCTTCTCATTTGTCCCAAATGTGCTACAAAAGGATGCTACTGGCTAAAAGAAGCTCTCTTTCTTCAAGACCAAGGAAAACTAGCTTTTCCCTATCTTTTGACGCAGACAGGATTTCTTTCTGACAATCCAGGACAGTTTTATTAACCAAAACTTGCATTCAACTTGGCATCTCTTTAGCCAGAAACAAAACTATTATTCACTCTGGACTGCCCTGAAAAGAGTAGGAGAAATTAATGTAACTGAAGGAGACTGTTCTTAATTAAAGGAGCTACTTGCTAAGTTTCCATGGCTACCTTGTGTTAAGCAGGACCTCCTTTTCCTCCCCCCTTCTTTTTTAAATGTACTTTCTCAAATCCTCCTATCGTTGGGAAGTTATCATATCTGGGTTTTACCTGGTCAGTCTTTATTTAATATCCAGCAGATTCTGGTTCAAGTTGACTGAATTTGGGGGATTGGCATGCACATTGTGTTTTAGTGCCAAAGCATGTGGGTCAGCGGATGGCTCTGGAGCAGTGAATGCAACCGTTGTGTGGCTCTGGATGACTGTGCTGAGCCATGGCATTTCAGAGTAGCCAGAGGGTCACATGGGTGAGTTTCTCTCCATCTCCAGGCATACTGAGTTTAGACTGTGCCTCTTCCACTATCCCCCAAAGCCTCCTTCAGCTGAATTTTCTTCATTCCACATGTATGTTTTCCCTGTTGGCCTAACATCACACATTTTTCTGGTTAGCATTATTTAGTGTGTGGGTAGAGGCACTGTGGCAATGTGTAATGCCTATAGTTAAACAAATCAAAGCAAGAATGAGTAAGGTATTTTAGGGAACATCTGCACTACCTAGTTATTTCTTACACACATACAGAGAAGGGGGAGGGGGAGAGAGAGACAGAGAGACACTAAAAGGGTGTGGGTTGCCTTCAGGGATTTTTAAAAATAGCACACCATCGTTCTAGAATTAACAGGTACTTTATGGATGATAAAGTTCATCCCGATTATGTATAAACAGAGAAACTGTAAGGGGAATGGATGCCCAGTCTCCCCAGGTCTGGTGTTCTTTGTGTATCTATCTCACCAGCTAACACCTTCACACTGACTAAAGGGGAAAAAGAAACTCTCAGGCCTGCTAACTTGTAGTGTTAGATGGAGACCAATCAGAAGTCATTTGCATCTCTGGATTGCACACCAGCATCTTTTTTAGAGGAAGGCATTTCTGGGAAGATCATAGTAACTTAGAAAAGCAAAGGAGCAATGAGAAGAACGTCACCATTCTCCAAGCCCTATGCTCTGTGAGGCTGGTTTCTTTGAGCCCTGAATTCTACCATCCCCAGGAAGCTGCTGGTTATACAGTCTTTAAAAATGTCAAGAGATGCAGAGACAGGGCTGGCCTGGATCTGACCGAGCTGAGACAGCCCAGCAATGGATGTGCTGACACAGCACTTCTGGTCATAGAAGTTAATTACTTTGGCTACACTGTTTAAATGCAGCCCATGCATCAGATCAGAACCAGTTCCTGGAAACTGACAATGAGAGCTGGGGGAGGCAAGTGTGGATGGGAAGCAGGCCAGTGTTCTTTCATTCCCCTAATATCACACCCTCAGTTAGCTGTAAGCAGTGGGGGTTCACAGACTCTATTGCCCCATTCACTCATTGTATAAGCCCTATAGCTGTCTACACAGGAGCTGCCCAGGGCTGTCCATGTCCTGTCCGATGTCAGTTTCCCATTTCCCTTTTTCCCTCTAGAGTGGCCTCTGTGTGCTTGTTGGCTGTTCTTACTCATTGGTCCAATTGAAAATACCTTTGGTAATATATTTATGATAACATGGGGTTACAGATTTGGTGGCTTAAGAACAGAAATTAACTTCCTCATAGTTTTGGGAGTAGACAGTCCAGAGGCAACGTATCAATATGCTGTGTTTCTTAGCTTCTGGATGTCAGACTTCTTGCTCTGGCTCACATGGCCTTTGATATGTGAGGGCACATCCCTAGTGTCTACCTTGTATAAAGCAGTGGACCATATGGAGTTCCACATTATGGCCTAGTTGATACTTAACCACTCCCTTCAAGACCATATCTCCCAATGGCACAATGGGATCAGGACTTCCATGTGTGAATTTTGGATAGACAAAACTCAGTCATAATGCCACAGATGGCTCCTTGCTGCTAAAGCTACATGTGGCTTTGTCTCAGGACAGTAACATTCCACTAACAACAAGTGAAGGCATCTTCACAGACAATGAGGGAGATATTTTCTATAAAATTATCTATCTGTTCATTAACTAATGACTCTTAGGAGGTCTATTTAATTTTAGAAAGCAGATGAATATGTATACACATACATAAATAGGTATGTAAATGCATATAACATGCACGTGGGAAGATTTCTTCTGCCACAAGGTTTGAGATAGTAATGGAAAGTTCACAAGTTACACCGATGCTGAAGGGGAAAGTCAACAAAGTTGGAGGTTTAGTTTCATGCTGTGAGGCTATCCTACTGAGACAGTGTGCCAGATACTCCTATCTCAGGCACATATTAATGTGGGTAGTTTCTGATACTTAAGGAACAAAACTTTGGCTGGAAAGATGGCTGAGCAGGTTTGGTCCGTGGAACCCACTGTGGAAGGAGAGAACTGATTCTGTAAGGTTGTCCTCTGACCTCTGCAAACAGTTACTTTAGTCAGGCCTTGCTGCAGCTCCATGAGGTTTTATATTATCATCACTTTATATAATGTAAACTGAGGCATAGATAAGTAACTTTCTCAAAACCACTATCTGAGGCCAGTGTGTCTGTCTGATAGTAAAACCCAGAAACATTTATAGTCTATTAGAGAAGACAAAAGCCAAACACCAAAAAGTGAAAATCAGATGATCCAACCCATGTAATTGATTCAGTTGCCAGGCGGTCAATTTTAGGATAAGTTGATGGATAAAACAAAGAAATATACTACTGGGATTGAGCTTTGAAGTCTAGATATATTTTAGAGAGAGTTTGAGGTATGGTAGGTTTGTTCCTACACAACAGAAGGTTTCGGTCCTGATCCCAGAGGTGAGGGGTTTTTGTTTGTTTGTTTTAAAGAAAAGCCTATGTAAGGGTGGTGCTATACGTCTTGGCATTTCAGGATTGGACAAAGGGATACAGGGTACAGTAACTATTGGCTACCTTTATAGAACAAATCCAAGCCCTGAATCTAGTGGCTGAACTTTCAGTTTGAAACTAAGTTTTTAATCTAATGGCTGTCAGGCACGTTCCTGAGATTCTTCCCAGTTTCTCAGACTTGGGCACTACCATTAAATGGTCTTTCCCTGAAATAAAGTTTTGCAACGATAAATCCATGTTTCACAGTAGGTAGCAGTTCATCTGGATCGAAAGTGAGTGCTTAGGTCAGCTGGTAGGACTTATATTGAAACTGTATTAATAATAAATAGGCAATCACATTTCTGCCTACTGAAAATAATAATTACTTGTTAGGAGTAAAAGAGAACTCTATTTCTTACATTTTTGTTATTTCATGCTTGGGTTCAGATGGTCATGCATGGAATTGTTATTGATGATGGAGATACTCTCTTGGATGGAAATGTTTCTCAAATGGAGACACTTCATGCCTGATGATTCATATTAGGTCCTCACTGACAACTATGTTTAGCTCAGTCTTGGAGACTGCCATTTGTACATCCAAGCTAACTCAGTGTTACTCAGCTTCTTCCTATCCACAAAATTAAGATGTGCTTATGTGCATGTGTGTGGCTTCAGAATTAACTAGTTACCACCCTGATTGTTCTCTTCTTTTATAAACTTTACACAATCAACATGTTTTGTTATGTCCATAGAAATAGATGATATGTTTTTGTATTAGTAGAATCCTCCAGGGAATTGTTATTGATGATGGAGATACTCTCTTGGATGGTATTAATCTAATCCTGACAGCCATTAGATTAAAAACTTAGTTTCAAACTGAAAGTTCAGCCACTAGATTCAGGGCTTGGATTTGTTCTATAAAGGTAGCCAATAGTTACTGTACCCTGTATCCCTTTGTCCAATCCTGAAATGCCAAGACGTATAGCACCACCCTTACATAGGCTTTTCTTTAAAACAAACAAACATCCAAACAAGCAGTAGGTATAAGCAGATGATAGGTAGATAGACAGATAGACAGACATAGAAATAGACTGGTGGATAGGGAGAAAGATGATAGATGGAAGAGATTAGATAGATAGGTAGATAGATGTGTATGTGTGTGTGTGTGTGTGTGTGTGTGTGTGTGTGTGAGAGAGAGAGAGAGAGAGAGAGAGAGAGAGAGAGAGAGAGAGAGAGAGAGTTTAAAATTGGCTTATGTAACAATGGAGTCTGAGAATTTCCACAATATGTTGGTTATGACCTGAGAAACAGAAAAACCGGATGGCATACATTCTGGAATCTGAAGGTGTAAGAAATAGAAACTCTGATATCTGAGGGTAGGAGGTAGAAGATGAATGCCTTAACTCAAGAAAAACAAGAGGGGAATTCTTTCTCCCCCATCTTTCTGTTCTCTTTGGAGTCTGCCTGGACCAGAAGATGCCTGCCCACATTGAGAATGGTCTTCTTTTCTTGATTTACAGACTTGGAGCTAATCTCATTCAGAAACACACTCACAGACACATCCAGACTGTTGTAGTCCAGTGAAGATGATAGAAAATTAGTCCTCATTGTTTCCAAGCAGAGGCAGTTTTTATGTGCCTCTGGGTCTTCATGTGGCCCAGTGCTTGTGTTGCACTCTTCCTTTGCTCTAGATTTAGCTTCTCTGAAGAGATGAAGTGATACAGAAGAATGGTGGACTTAAGTGACAATGTTGTGTTATGGAAATTCTTAGCATAAGCAATTGTTTCACCAAGGTAACAGAGGAGGACAAGAAAGATGCTGTTGGGAGTGAGAGAGCCCTAATATTATGTTTGCAGTGGGGGTTAGGGTTAGGGTTAGGGTGGGAAAACTAAGAAGATCCCCACATTCAAATCCAGTCTTTAGGGCAATTTTTCAAGGACTGAGTGCTTAGGTCTGATGAACTTGATAACTCTGCTCAGATGGACCCAGGTAAAATTGACTTTAACAGTTACATTGTCAGCTTGACACAACATAGACTTCCTAGAAGAGAACATCAATGAGGGTTTGAAGGGGTTTGTTTGTTTGTTTTGTTTTATGTTTTACTCTTCTATGGGTGCTTGTCCCTGATCAGGTAAAAAGACACAGAAGAAGGAAAGCCTTTTTTCCCCCCTTATTTGGCTCTTACATTGATGACTTTGCCTACCCTATTGCTATTGTTGCTGCAGATTCATTTGCTGATAGTAGAGACAAGTTCTTGAGTCTTCCAATAGGGACTGAAGACCAATGGCTCCCAAGGATTCCTCCAGTTCTTTAGCACCAGGCTAGGACTGCTGTGACATCCCACTATGTGGAACAACAGCTAGATGGTTCTCAGTTTCTCTGGTGTGAGACATCCCCTGTTGGACCACTTTGACCATATCTAGTAAATTCCATATACATTCACCCTGTTGGTAACACACAAGTCACTATACCAGCCTCTAAAACTGAGAAAATGCAAATGATCACAGTATCCCCTATAGCACTTCCCCTTGTGCCAGAGATGGGAAATATCAAGAAGAGTATTTTATGGACCCTGTACATTAGACGTTCACCATTATCTTCACTGATTAGATCTAACTCATGAAACATTAGCATTTTACTAAGTCCTCAGTTGAATTATTCATTCTCAGATAACAGACCTCAAAATGAGCTGTGGACTGGAAAATATATTGATCTTCCAACCTTTTTCCCAGTTTAGTCCTTTGCATTATGTCCTTTTTTTAAAAAAAAAAATGTTGTTTGCACATGTAACATTAAATTACACTAGAAAATTTTTTAAATAAAATTTGTTTTGTTTTGTTTGAACTCTCTTCTCCACTCCTCCAATCCCTTCTCTGCCTTGTATCCCTCCCACCCTCATAGCCTCTTTTTTACACTCATGTCACTTGTGACAGTGCCTTCAATACCTCCCTTCTTAACACCTCTTATTTAACTTTCATGTCTTCTATCTAGTTTCAAAGTATATATCCATTCTCACACTCTCTTATTTATATCTATACAAATATCAAATATTTAGTTAGGCTCTACAAAGTTAAGATTTACATATGAGAGTGAATAAAAGATTTTTCTCTTTCTGAATCACTTCTGAGTCTGGGTCACTACCATTAATAATATAAGATTTTCTAGATCCATTTAGTTCCTTGAAAATTTTATTTTTAACAGCTAGATAAAACTCGATTGTCTGTATATGCCACCATTTTCTCTATCAGTTCATCTGTTGATTGAACAAGGCTGGTTCAGTTTCCTTGCTATTGTGATTAGTAAAGCATTAAATGAATGTATAAGTGTTCCTCTGGTAGGATACAGAGACTTTGGGGTATATGCCCAGGAATAGTATAGGTGGGTCAGATGGTATATATATTTTATCTTTTGAGAAAATACCATATCATTTTTCAGAATGGCAATACTAGTTTACCCTGCCATCAGCAATAAATCTGGATTCTTCTTAACCCACATCACAACTAGCATTTGTTGTCAACTATTCTCTTGATTTTTACCATTCTGATTGGGTTGAAATAGAATCTTAAAATGGTATTAATTTTTATTTCCCAGAGAAGTACAAAAATTAAACACACACATTTATATACACACCCCTACCAATCAATAAATGACCCAATGAAGTGAACAGACAGTTCTCAAAAGAAGAAACAGACAATACTTTGAAAATATATCTGGGCTTTTAACTGGCTCCAACTACACTGAAGAACTATATCAAAGACTATGTTGTATGGAAAGGACTGGAACACTTAGGGAACCTCCCTATAAATAGTTGGTTTTTATTGTTAACTTGACACAAACTAAAGTCACTTGGGAAGAGGAAACCTGACAAATTACCTCCATCACATTGACCCTTTGGCACAACTGTGGGGCATTTTCTTGGTTATTGATTGAGAGGGCCCAGGACACTGGGTAGTACTATTTCTAGCAGAAGGACCTGCACTGTATAAGAAAGCTGAGCAAAACCAGACAGCAAGTCAGTCATCAGCAAGTCAGTTTCTTCCATGGTTCCCATGTCTGCCCTTGTCTTGGGTTCCTGCCTGACTTCTCTTGATGATGGAAAGACTCTAGGGTGCTAAACTAAGTCCCTTCCTGCCCAAGTTGCTTCTGTTATCATAGCAACAGAAAGCAAACTAGAACATTCCCAACCCTAAGTGCAAGCAGAAGGCTCCAGTTTATGAACCTGAGGGTGTGTGTGTTTGTTTGTGTGTGTGAATGATTTTAACAGGTGAATGTCCAGTGGGTAAACTCCTGTAGGGCCGATAAATTAGTTATACTCTATGACATGAGGAAGATAAAAATGTCTGAGTCCTTCCTATGAGAGACCCGAAGGACAGGTGATTGGTTAGGAGGCACCTAGTGGGTGGAGAAAAGTAGGTGTTAGATCTTCTGTTCAGTAGTTAGCTAATGAATGCTTTTGGGAGATAAGAGTTCTTTCCCCCATCATCTGCCTTAACTGATTTCTAGCCCAATACTTGGTGCACTTAAAACAGGACACTAAGATCAGCCAATCCACTTACCTCCCCCCAAGGATTCTACTCACCAGAGGAAGCCTGATAAATGACCATGTAAAATATTATGCTTTTAAGAAGGTCCCTCCTATCTTTCTGAGAGTCAATACAGTCCATTATGTCAGTTCCTATCCACCAGCGTCTTTCTCAGCTATTTATATTTCCATTTAGTTCGAGCTTAGGCAAAGCTCATCCAGGCCTAGAAAATTAAACTTATCAGAGACTCATTTGTTATCTTTTTTTTTAAAAAAAAAATCATCTATATTTTTCATTGCTCTTCCTCTGAGCCTGGCGATTTCTTCCTTGTTTCTCATTTCCTTCTGACTCTTTCCATATGAAATACCTACTTCAGTCCAAAGTCTCCATGCTTGACCTTTAGCTAGTATCTTTTCTTCATGAGTTTATTCTTCTTTGTGGGGTTGTGAGATGAAGGTCTGGAGAAGAGAGCCTGCTCTGTTTCTCACCCCCAGTCTTCTCTTACTTTCTCCCTCTTACCGTGTCATTTATATTTTATACCCTGCACACCCTGGCCAGTCTTTCTCTTACCACCACTGCGAGCATCCAAGGAGGAACGAGACAGGCAAATACTGACACTGCTCCTGGTAACTTGAGAGATAAACTTGGGGATGTGAGAGGAAGCAAATACTGGGAAGAAAAGAGGGGGCAGGGAGAGTGCCGAAACAAGAATGGGGGAGACCAAAGAAATACTATTGATAATTGTGATAATTGTTTCTGTATTTTAGAACCTAATATGTACCAGGAAGTATGCAGCAATGATCCATTTTATCTTCATAATGCTCCTTTGTCTGTGTGCTGTTTCTTTACTTCAGAGATAAAGATAAAAAAAAATCATCGAGTTTAACCTCATTTCTGAAGGTCGGGCTTCTATTATGAAATGCAGTTGGATTTCACATGCAGTCTTTCTCCTTTGCGTCTCACAGAAGCAAGCAAGCAAATGCTTTTAGATGAAAGCTCAAGATACATTTGAAGGGACTATTTCCAAGATATAAGTATTTTTAAATACTGGCAATTTTGAAGATCCATACTTATACATATACACATGCACAAACCCACAAATCAAATATAAAATATATTTCATTAGGTAGCAGCTTTTTCACCTTCTTTCAGAGAATTTTAAGGTCAAAAAGACCATGAGATTCTTCAGTTCCAGTGTCCAGATCTGTTTATGATGTTCTTTTTCTTACCTGGGACTTTGTAAATAAAGACAGCAGACAGCATTGCCTACCATTGGACTTCTTGGATGTATATATTCTTCCAGGTTCTGTGAGGATAAGCTCTGAATTACCCAGCTATTTTTGTAACCTGCAGTTAAACAGATGCATCAAATCTTTCTTGTATATGAGAGCTCTTTGTGCATAAAAAATTCCTGCACTAGTTGACACATATGACCAATAAGACTATTGTATAAAGTGATATTACCCCATGCAAAATCCTTCTGTACATAATTGACTCTGATGGAATGCACACCAAGATTGTGTTCATCTATGAGAGACTGAATAATTTATCACTGAAAAATTTTGATCATACATATGTCTGATTTAACAAATGTGTTTGTGACACTAGGGAAGTCAGAATATACCAGTTTAAAAATTGTATGTTCTATCTTTTAAAATTGATTTCTTCTCTCAAAAGGCTGATTCCTTTCCACATTCCTTGGTTTGAACCTGCAGTAACTATGTTATTCCCTGATTTCTATGAATATCTGGACCCTTCTTGATTTAAAACTCCTTGAGGGCAAAACCACTCAGTCTATTTTCTTGGTTTAGTGTTGGATCATTTGGTTTGCTTATATATCAACTCATCCTTCATTCCATGCTGTATTCCTGGATTTTGTTTGACTTTGCCTTTTGTTTACAATAATATTTGTAAATGATGTGGATAGGGAGATTCTTCCATGACCTCCACTTAAATAAATGGGGCTGATTAATTTCCTGGTGAATAATTAACAAATCCATTTAGCCAGTTGAAAGCCAATTATTTTTATTTATCTTGGTTCATTGGTAATTGCCTAAAGCAAACATAAATAATAGACTAATTTTGGTGGCAGAGGAATATTGGTGAGCCCTCTCCATCATTACTCATCAAGATCAGCATCGCACTGTGAACTCCTACAAGTGTGGCAAACACTTGACTCCTGATTTCAAGGTGCTTATGAGACAGTTGATAAGATAAGAT
The DNA here is from genome assembly GCA_004025045.1 of Sigmodon hispidus. Taxonomy (NCBI): domain Eukaryota; kingdom Metazoa; phylum Chordata; class Mammalia; order Rodentia; family Cricetidae; genus Sigmodon; species Sigmodon hispidus. Next base: position 205,784 of record PVIH01000407.1, on the reverse strand, counting down.
CGAGAGTGTGTCAGGCTGTATATTAGGGTGTTGGCTGGTATTCATCCTGTAGCTAGGTCATTGTGCTTTGACACAGAGCATCTTATAAGAGTGTGGAGGAGTGTAGAGTACTGTATCTGCAGGTATTAGAACACAATACACTGAAAGACATAGCAAAGATACTCATACCAAGTTCTTTTTTTTCTACACTGTCATTTAAAAGATGTTTCCAGGAAGGGGGAGTATGTGGTTCAGTGAATAAACTATTTCTCTTGATAGTATGAGGACCTGAATTATAATCCCTGAATCCACACAAGCCGGGTGTGGCAGTCCATGGCTATAATGGCAACACTCCTAAAGTGACGTAAGAGGCAGAGACAGTAGAAAATCCTGAAGCTTGTGGCTATTTAGCCCGGTATGTGCAGCAAGAAACAACAGCCAAGAAGTAACCCTGCTTCAAAAAGAGTGAACATAGGACTGATGGCCAGTGTTGCCATCTGACCTCCACAAGTGTGCCACGGCATGCACAGACACATACACACGGACACAGACACACACACAGACACACACAGACAAACACACACACACACACACACACATGCACACGCACAAGCACACAGTGTCTTCATTGCTTTTTCTGTACAAGGCGGATGGGTGGAGAATTTTAGCAGTTAACTCTGCGATGAACATTCAGATAAAATCTCTGTAAATTTGCAGGAAATTGCTTTCATTTTGGTGTCCTCTATGTAAAGATCTGTTAGTTACCCATCCTAAGTCTGCTTTCCTTAGATGAACGTTGTACTGCTATGTATTCATAATGGACCTTAGCAGCAGACACTCTCTGCCACTGCTGGCTGGTAACTGAGGCAGTCAATTGGAAAGGCAGATGCTTCTATGAATCTGGTGCAGCTCTGCCAGTCTCACCTAGAACTTGGCAAGTGTGTTAGCACATCTCCTGCCACTGTGGTGGGTATCCAAGAGAGACAGTTTAAGGGAGAATTTCTTTTGGCCCATTGTTTCAGGGGTTTTATTCCATGATTGGTTGTTACTATTGCTTTCAGCCTGGGGCAAGGAAAACCTCTGGTATTAGGGATGGATGAAAGAGCATCTTGACCCCCTTGCCAGCCAAAAATGAGAGAGAGAGAGAGAGAGAGAGAGAGAGAGAGAGAGACCCCATCAAAGGACACAACTTTAGTGACCTACTTCCTCCAAACAGATATCCATCATCTCCCAAAATAGAGCAACCACCTAGGTGCCAAGGCTTCATCAATTAGTCTGTGGTTCTTCCATGACCTTCATTCACAACACTAAGTCTCTAAAAGGCACATGGTTATTTCTTGGTACAAAATGCATCCAGTTCATCTCTCAGAATCCCTACAAACTTCATTTCAATGCAGTTCTAAAGTTCAAGTTCAAGGTCTCCTGTGTGACTCAGGGAAAACTCTTAGCTGTGACTTCCTGTCAAATCAAGAATAAACCCCAAATTTTCAGTGTGTAGTGGCACAGACTATAAACCACTGGTCCAAAGGGAACAACAGAGGAATAGTGAGGAAAGAGCTAACCAGAACCAGAACAAAAGCCATCAACACAAAAGACCTATAGTTCCATGTCTGGCATGGAAGTGCATACATGGTGATGTAATATGGGCCCTAATGGGCTTCTTGGGGAAACCCACTCCTGTGGCCTTGCTGACTATGGGCACATGGCCTCCCTCCTCTTGCATTGACTGCATTTGCATATAAGAGAGAAAATATACAATATTTACCTCTTAAAATCTGGTTTATTTTGCTTAGCACAAAGGTCTCTAGTTCCTACCGTTTTCATGATATATATATATATATATATATATCTGTATATATAATTCATTAATATATATTACATACATAAATTTTTCTGTCCATTCAACTATCAATGGACATCTAGACTAGTTCTATATCTTAGTTGAATGGGTAGTAGTATGAAAGATAAATATGAATGTACAAACATCCTGTGATTTGCTTCCAGGAATGATAAAGCTGGGCCATATGGGAGTTTTATTTTTAGCTTCTTGAAGTACTTTCATCCTAGTTGCCATAGAGGCTAGACTAATTTTCATCCCCACCACCAGCTTGTAAGAGTTTATTTCAGCAGCACCTCACCAATAATTGATGTCACTTGTTTTCTGAATGAGTTTGGAGAACTTTGTTGTTAGTTCTTATTCTTTTAATCTAATTTTTATTTATGAAATTAGAGGTATCAAACTTTGGTGCAATTATATTTACAATTATGACAACATATTATTGTATTGGTCCCTTTCATAACCCTTGTGTGAGAGACTTTCTGTGGGGAGATGCAACACACACATGTTCACCCTAAAAACTCATGGCAGATCAAAGTAACCATTGCACCAATTTGGTAAACCAGAGTTTGCATTAGGATTACTAATAGGAATGTGTGTGAGACTGAGGATCAGACTTCAGAGCTAGGCTGGGCCAGAAACTTCTGGCCCATCCTCTAAAAGGTTGCTTACAGTAGGAAGCATGATTTAATCAGCTGTATTGCTAAAAATCTCACTCCAACATAGATGATGACTCATAGGAGCTGCAGCTCTGCAGCTCTCTCTGAAAGCTAGACAGATCCAGGTATCTCCTCTCAGTATCTCAGCTGATCAGTTTCCTCCATCAGTGGTTGATTTGTTCTACAGAACAGAGAAGGGACTTCAGAACCTTTCAAGTTTTTCTTTCCCAGTCATGTAAATTTTTGTTTATCCCCTAAAGGGAATATTTCAACACCGAGAAAACTGCTGTGAAGCACCACCCTTAGTTACCTTCTTGATAGCTTCCAGCTAGCTTTTGTTGAAAGTCTACTTTGTCAGGTCTAAGTAGTTTTGGTTTCCATTTGCTTTGTAAATTACTTGCATCTAGTCATTCTTAGTCTTCATGGATCTTTGCCAGTGAGATGTGTTTTTGGTAGACAACAAAAACTTAGATCTTGTTTTTCAAATCCGAACAGTTAGTCTTCATCTTTTAATTGGATAATTAAGACCATGTACATTTAGAGTTATTGTGAAGAGGGGATTCACTAATTTCTTTAACTTTGATGATTGTTTTTGTGGTGGCTCAATTGTTTATTCTTTTGTTTCTATGCGTATTCTTTTGTTTCTATGCGTATTCTTTTGTGTGAGTTTAGTGGGTTGCCAAGCTGGACATGATTGATTTATTCCCAGTTCTCTTTTGTTCAACTAATACTCTTAGAAAATTTATTTTTTCCTGTAGTCTCATGGTTGAGCTTGTCATTGCTCCACCACAGTGCTTAAGTTTCCTGTAAGTATCTTCCTTAGCACTGGCTCCGTGGTCATGAGTTCTTTCATTTGCACTTGTGTTGAAATAGTTTTTTGTTTGTTTGCTTGTTTGTTCTCTATGGATTTTAAAAGATAAGTTTGGCTTTGGAGGCAGCAATCTCTGTTGATACTTATTTACTTTTAGGATTTGAAAGGCATCATCCCATTATTTCTCACATTTTATGTTTTCTGCTGATGTTATGCTGATGTTTTTGTCTTTGTAAATTGAGTATTTAACCCTGAAGTTTTTAATAGTTTCTATTTGTTTTGTAACTCTGTCTTTTTGATTGTTGTTTGTTGCATTATACATTTTTTTGGTCACATCTATTTTGGGGTTCTAAGTGTTTCTTGTGTTTGAAGGCTTTTTTGTTGTTGTTTAAATTTAAAAAGTCTGCCATCGTATGTCAAATTTTTCCTTGAATTCTAATTGGATGCCTCTATGGCACCATTATTCTTGCAGTCTGAATGTCTCCAATTGCAGCATTATGTAAATCATGTTAATATCTGTCTCTAGCCTGAGCAGGACAGGGTTCCTTGAACCACAGCTATAGTAGTTAATGTCATTTGAGTGTCTACATGCTTTAATACAAAAACATTCCATATACATCTGTGTGCAAGGAGAACTCCCTAGAGCTTCTTTTTGAAGAAAAAACTTTTAAGTGAGTTTGAGTTATACATGATTTGGTGTGGCCTGGCAGATTCCTGAGACACTTTGTCATGTTGCCTATTGTGTTAATGTAAAGTATTTGTTTTCTTTTTAATAGTTTTTTTTTTTTTTTTGAGGGGAGGTGAAACAGAGTTTCTCTGAGTAGCTTTTAGAGCCTGTCTTGGAGCTTGCTCTGTAAAAAAGCTGTGCTTGAACTCACAGAGATCTACCTGCCTCTGCCTCTCAAGTGCTGGGATTAAAGATGTGTGTCATCACTACCTGGCTTTAATAGTCTTAGTCTTTTGAATTGCCTAACTCTCCATTTTCACAATTTTTTAAATTGTTCTTTGAGAATTTTGTATGTTTTGATCATACTCACCTTCTCCTAATTTCTTTCAGATCTACTTGATTTTCATGCCCACCTAATTTAGGGACCACTTTAAAATATCAATAACAAAAGCCACATCAGGTTCAATTTATGCTGTCCACTTACTCTTGGTTGCATAGTTTTCCTACTAGGGACCATACCCTTAAAGAGAACTGATTCTCTCTGTCCAATAGGTACAGGTCAGTATGTCCTAAGCTCTATGTGGGACTTCATACCTACCTCCTCTGGTATTTTTTTCTGGCTTAAACCTTCACTGGCCTCATCTCTGCTATTTCAACCACTGTTAGTTGATATGTGCTACTTCCCTGTTGTGTGTGAAAAACACTATTTCCTCTTAATCATCCACCACCAATGTTCTTGAAACCTTTCTGCCTCCTCTTCCATGGTGATCATTGAGACTTCAGAGAAGCAGGTATGATACAGATGTTTCTTTAAGGACTGAGCATTCCTTCATTTCTTATTCTCTGCACCTTATACCTTGGCCAGTTGTGTGTGTTTGTGTTAATTACCGTCTAGTGAAAAAAAAAGAAAAGAAAAGAAAAGAAAGAAAGAAAGAAAAAGAAAAAAAGCTTCTCGGATGAAAATTGAGAAATGCACTAATGAGTTTATTTTCTGGCTGAATTGTTTTTCAAATCTCTTCCCCTCTCTTCTTTGCTTCCAATTGTCATAAACTTGACTAAAATTAGCATCAGTAATAATACTGAACAACAGCCTCCCTTGACATTTCTTCTGCTGTATTAACTCGTTTGTCATACTTACACTCAACTTTGCACCAAGTCTGGGGGAATGGTTTCTACTTCGATTCTCAGTAGAGTACTTATTCTCATCTGAATCTATGGTTTGTGTTTCCATGACTGTTATGATATACTGAACTCCCATCAGAACTTCAGATAAGACCATGATCACAGTGCTTTAGTGCCTTTCCAGTTTGCTTTTCCAAATTTCTCTTACAAATTACTCCTAAAGTCTTCTGAATCACATGGTAAGGAATAGTCATAGCAATGACCTCACAATATCCAAGAGAAATGGTTTAAAAGAGGAAAGATTTGCTGCTTCACACTGTCACAGGTTTTAGTCCATGGCAAGCCTTCTCTGTCACACTGGACTTTGTCAACTTGGGCATGAGTCAAGACAAAATATCCCAGGGTTGGGGGTGGGGGAGCATGTGAGGATGCTTTTCACCTCATGGTAACCCAGAAGTCAGAAGGCATTAGAATGTCCGAGGCCAGACATGACTCCACAGAACATTATTATAGAACCTACTTTTTATAGTTTCTACCGCCCCTCTAGAGTGTCCACCACTTCTTGAATAAAGTCCACCAGCTAGGGATCAAATCTTTGACAGCCCATGGGGTATCTCATATTCAAGCCATCACAAGCAACCATGTCAAGAAGGGAAACTATGGCTATCAAAATGAGCTTCTTCCATGATCTGAGCCACATGGAAGAATAGGTGTCCTGCCATTGGGACCTGAACAGGCAGAGCTCAAGCCTTCTCTGGTTTTTTATGGTCAATGAATGCATAGAGCAGTTTATAACTAACTTGAGGATTGGCTCTATTAATGTGCACACATTTCTGCCACTATTGCTGTCACCTGTCCTCTGTTTTAGTATTGACAGACTTCTTTGTTCAGGTTTCCAGAGAAAAGGTCAAGTGTAAGCCTGACTAACTCCACCCCTCTGACCTTTAACTATATATAACTTCTATTTCCTTTCTTCTATACCAACCCATACTTTAAACCCTATATTAGGAATGATGTCAAGAGTATCCTGTGCTTATCAGGCAGGGTAGAGACCATGATCACAAATGTAATCTCCTAGAGTGAGGCTCATTCATTACAACTCTGGGTATGTTGACCCCTTTAACCTCCCCAAATACAGGAAACTCAACTACCCAATCTGTGGTAGTGAGAGGCAGTGTTCATGCTCTCCTTGTTTAAAAATTATATAAAGATAATCAATTTAACTATGTTAGTGACTGGTACCCAGGCCAATCACACAGAATTCCTACTTTATAGTCAACTATGCCTGTGAAATGAAATGCAGATTTTGACTTAAGTTGAGATGTTTGTAAACTGCTGAGAAAGAAAGAGGGAAGCAGAATTCGAATACCCTGCAAGCTTTTAAAATTTATTGATTGTCAAAGCACTGGCCCATTCATTCTTTTCCACTTCATGAATACACACCTACTATGTGACATGTACTTGGACAGGTCCTAAATAGGAAGTAATTACTATAAAACGAAAACAACACAAAAAACTCAAGGTATGTAGCTGTCAGCTATATTGGGATTATGTTGTTACATTGTGAATAATTGTCCCACCTACTAGTTTAATAAAAAATGCTGATTGGCGGAAGGCAGACAGGAAGTGTGGGTGGAGCTACCAGAGTGGGAAAACTCTGGGAACAGGAAGAACAGAGCAGAGGTGACAGGAGATGCAGAAGAAACAAGGTAAAATGCAGCGGAGGAAAGGTACCAAGCTGCATGGCTGAACAAGACAAGAATCACGGGTTGAGTTAAGATGAAGGAGTTAGCAAGTTAATGCCTGGGCTCCAGGTCAATCAGTATAAAATTAATGTAAGCATCTATGTGTCTCTGTGAGACTGCTGGACTGTGCATCTATGGGTCTGCAGGTCTGTGAATCTGTGGGCCAGAATCTCAGGGCTAGGCCAGAAAGTCCAGGCCAGAAACTTAACACAATAGTCAGCTTTCCTAAGATTTTTGTGCTTACTTACTTCTTTCTCTGGGCCCTTGAATATCTGATTCTACAAAAGTAAGCCTATTTTATAGGGAGGCTTGTGGGGGTCCAGAGAGAATCATTGACTTTTCATGTTCATAATGAGAATTAAACACTGTATCAGAATGAGAAGCCCAAGCTTTAGGATCAGTGATGAAGATTATTGTTTGCCTTATCCTTATTTTTTCTTGTTTTACAGCCCATGTGAGTAAAGCTTTGCATGGAAGTCTGACCCGAGGAGTCTTTACTGTTGACTGATATTGCATAGGGCGAAGTCATTAGTACTAGCCTCATAGTCCAGTGATCAGACACCCTCGTGCACAAAACCAATGGCTCCTGAAGTCCATGTAGATCATATGTTTCTGGCCATGACATGCTATATCAAGCTGTGGGCTGCATTTTGATGCTACTGCATGGGGTGATGAAGTCTGAGACAGTTATGGCTGGGACCAGTTCTCTAGTTCGGAGAGTAAGTACAGCATGATAAGCAGGAACAGGGTGGATTCCTGATGTCTTGCTCTCATGGTAGGGTAGAAGACCAGTATTCCAGTCATTGCTATATCCCCTGTCCACTGGATCACACAATACAGTTGTTATAATTCAGTGACTTTATGGTCTGTCTTAGAGAGTTCTAGCTGGGTTGTTTCATAAGGTCTAGTCATTCACTGTTTGAAAGAGTCTTTAAATGCCATAAAAAATTTCTTAATGAATGCAGATTTCCTCATTATACTGTCTTTCTAGCATCCATGACTTTAAGGACATCTACTAGTGATGCCGTGGATCAAGTCTTGTGTAGATATCATAATCTGAACAGTAGAGGTCAACTCTAGGGGCTTTCTCACTTGGATAAATCATAGGGATGTTGAAAAGGTATATTTTATAATTTGGGTTGATATGCTCCTTCTCTTTAAAATACCAAGTTGTATTTCCCATAGGGTGTTATGTTTACTGGACACCCACTTGAGTTAGACTTTCTAGAAGAGGTCAAACATGAAGTCTCATGGGCATCAGAAAAATCCATATTTGCTGAAGTTCGCTTGCTCTAATTCGGTGTTCCATATTCTACACCAGCTTCTTCTGCAGCCTGGTTTGACTCTACCATCAAGGACTGTTAGGTTTCTGAGGAGCAGGGCCAGCATAGTCAGGGCTCATGGAACCAGATACATGTAGCACAGGCCTCACACCCTTTGGAAACCCATATGCTTTTTGCAAAGAGCTAAGTAATGACTGGAAGAATAGAGTAATTGAAAGAGTGCTCAGTAAAGAACTCTAAGGCAAGTGTGTTGTCTAAATACTCTGTGTCATGCGTTCCTAGTTCCTATGATCACAGCAGAAAGAACGGAACATGGAATCCCCACATCCTATAGGGATCCAGAAAATGGAAATGGAGTTATGGTAATATTTTCAAACTACATGTGACTTGTGGGGAACATTGACCTTTTGATGACAGAAACATGAGAAGTTTTTGAAGGCAGGAATAACAAAGGACCAAAGGCATAGAGGTGAGAAAAAACTCATAAGTGTGAAAGATAAAAGCTAGTGAGGTTACAGGTCTTAGAAATGCTGGGAACCATGGGAGAGCAGTTTATGTGAGAATGATATTAATGGATGGAGGAATTTCAGTGTCAGACTCAAGATGCCATTTGCTATCACGCTGCCACTACAGAGCCTAAAACTTGACTCACACTTAGTACATGTTAATTGGATAAATGGATTTACAAATAAATAGTTATAGGAATGAATTTTATGTACTCACATATGTGGTGATATATATTTACTAAAAATAGCCTAAAATATCAGAGGACAGAGCAAAGCCATGAAGGTCAGGGAGTGGTGACTCATGCCTTTAATCCTAGAACTTGGGAGGCAGAGATTCTCTGGATCTCTGTGAGTTCAAGGCCACTTGGGGCCTGGGGGTGGTGGCTCACACCTTTATTTCTAGTTCTTGGAATGTTGGGCTAGGAAGTAAGATAGCTGGGCAGGGAAAGAAATGTAAGGGGAAGAAGGTTGAAGTTCTTCCCTTTTGCTGGCATGCCCAGTCTGAGGACTCATGGAGACAGGACCTGTTTGGCCTGAGGAGTTTTCTGGGTGAGAATTAGCTGTGACTTGTTCCCTGTCTCTCTGATATTTCTGATATTTTTATTAAATATATCACCACATATCCCATTTTGTTACAAAATAGAAAGGTTATAACTAATATAAAAGCTATATACAATAGGTACAATAACTATATACAATATATACAAGCAATGATTACATCAGTAATGTCCAATCCATTAACAATTAACATATTCAAAGAAAACATTCCATTGTTTATCCTATTTTGGTGAGTCCAAAGGATTGTACATAACTCACTTTCTTTGATGTCTCTCAAACTTATACACTTAAACTCTCTGAGGGACTTGAAGATGAGATAATTATAGTTATAATTTTCTAGTTACAGTTTCAGAAAAGAAGCTCATTAAGAGGTGTAAAGTGCCTATGTTTGAGAGATAACAAAAAAAAATAGTTTTTGTATTAGTTGGTAATACAAGTTAGAATGAACTGAAGGTAGTAGAATATTCTCTATGCCAGGTCAGAATTCTCTATACTCTGTCAGTAGTTTTCCAGACTAGTGGGCAATCTATGGGGTGCCATTTAAAATCAAGAAACTCAAATGAGACCCAAAGGAGAGAAATCTGCTAATGAGCCCATCAAGTTAAAGAGCTAAGAGTGCAGGCTTCTGACCATCTGTCTTGTTCTGGCAGTGCATGCTGTCCAGATCCCCAGCCCTGCATCTCCTCCAGAACCTGCCAATGCCATCGATTTCTATCAGTCTGATGTAGCATTCATTACCCCAACAACCAACCTGCCACTGTTTGCTTAGCTTGCATGAAATCAGAGCTCCACAAAAATCAATGTGTGAAATCTTTGTATCAACATATAAGAAATCCAAAGGTTTGTGCGGTCAGATTCAGGATTTTAGACAGATTAAACCTGACCAACTGGCATATTTCATGATGGAGGCAATGATGAGGCATGGCACCATGTCAAAAGTTTGGAAAATGGTCTGCTAATAAAGAAACAAATGACTGTTACAAAGGAAAGAGGGCAATTCAGCTGGATTATTCAGAGGATGTTTGGATTTCCCAAAGGTCTGATGGCTTATGTTTCAGTGGTGACTTGCCATCAGTAGGGCCAGCACAGCACAGCTGCCTCCTAGGAACTCATGAGTAACGATGAATGGTTACTGGCTTGAGTGAGCTCACCATGTGCAGAGGCTATGCCAAGACAAAGTGGTAGAAGCTTGGCCCCTACTTGTAGCCATCTCTGAACATTCCACACTCAGAGAGGACTCACTTCTTGCTGGCCCCATAGCTTCTGATCCTAATAGATGAGAGTGGGAACTCCTTCAGAAGCCCGGCTCAGGCTCTAACTTCCTCAGTAGCCTAAGGAGGAGGCATAGCTAGAAGTTTCACATGGCTGACTCTTTAATTTGTAAGACATGTATTCTCTCTGACCTCAAGAGTCTTTTAAACAAAGGCAATGGCCAGTGTAGTGAAGAAAAAAACCCCTCTCTTAAAGGCCTCCTACGAATCCTCTGTTCTCATCATAGAAGCACAGCATTCCAAAACCATTACAGAATTTTTTTTTTTTAAATTTGATTCCCATGTCTCACAGCATACTGTAGGCCATCTGCTTCCAATATCATGGGGCTGTGGAATGTATGCTTCAGGAATGCAAACTCTTCCTTTAAGAATAGTAGCCAAGAAAGGTAAAGAGCTTGCTCCTGAAGGAAAATGAATCCACAGCAAACAAGTCAACAGTGGGCCTGTGGAGGCAGCACTGTAGCCAAATGCTTCCTGGCCAGCACTCCCCAGTGCTGAAAAATAAAAGCCAGTAAGACACATGTATCAAAACCAACATGAAGTAACCCAGGGGCAAACATGGAGGATGATGTATAGGACAGAAACAAAGTAATGAGCTCAGGCTTGAGTTTGAATCTTGTACCTGGCACACATTTGTTGTATATTAATCTTCTTGATGGGTGTAATACTCTAGAGGAGTTTTTTTCTTAATTGGTATTTGGTGAGATAAAGGATATAAAAGGTCTAACATCTTGCTTAAGACACAATAAGTAGACTGTGTGTGTTTTTATCAGATCATTTGTCTATGCTTCATCACCCTAAGAATGTATATTCTAATAACAAGATGGTTAGAACTGCATTGACTATCAGTGGATGCCCGATACATCCAAGCCAAAACGTCTCACTTCTTAGTTAGTAGAAGAGTAGTAGAGACATGACTGAGTAAGTGAGGCTGACTTTTTGCTATCATTTGCCATTGACTGCAAGACCAGCAACTCCTTTTTCTGTTGATTCCTTCTGTGCTGGCTGTCAGCTTTGACATCTGTCTACCACCACATTAAAAATCACCAGAAAACTTAGTAATGGAATCAGGCTTGCTTACAGATTGGTGATTTGGCCAGGACTTTGGTGGGAAACCTTACCTCAGCTCTGCTTTGTGTCACACAGGACACTTCAACTAGATGCTCAAAGACCTGCCCCAGAATGTCTTCCCTAGATAGCTAGTAAAATCACAATCTGTACTGACAGGGAGTCTAGTTGAGGCTCATTTCTTTCTGCGAGGGCCTTTCTATGTGGCTTGCTACATTTTTCTCACAGTGTAACATTAGCTTCCAATGGCTGTATCTTGAGAGGAAGAGAACCAGGTATAACTTGTAGTATTGTCTCTGACTTGCCCCTGAAAGTCAATGTAGTGAGTGTCCTTTGGTCACACCTCATAAGTAGAAGCAGTCATAAAGGTTTGCCCAGGTTCACAGGAGAAGACTTTTATTAATGAAAAACCACATTTCTGGAGGACTGTCCATGGGAAATGTTCTTGTGGCCATTCTGACAGGCATATAATCTACCATACCTCTAATTGCCACTTAATTCCAAGCCTTATTGCTCCCTTGCTACAGCTAGGGCCTGCTTCCTCCTCTTCATTTGAATTTCCAGTTTTTCTTTTCTTACATCCTAAAACAGGGAATCCCAATCTAAAAGTGGAAAAGGAAATTATGAGCACACTCCTATCTTATTTTGTTGTTGTTGTTTTCTATCTATCAACTTGACCCAATCTGGTGTCATCTGAGAAGAACCTCAAATGGCAAAATTTTCCCATTCAGATTCTCTGTAGGCAAATCTGTGGGGGCATTTTCTTGACTAATGATTTTTATGGAGGGGCCAAACCCACTGACTGATGGGGGTAGCGACACTCATGGTGGGTAGTTGTAGACAGTGTAAGAATGTGTTTCGAGAAAGCCACCAGGAACAAGGCAGTAAGCAGCCTTCCTCCATGTTTTCTCCCTCTGTTCCTGCCTCCAGATTCCTGTCTTTAGTTCTTGTCCTTATATCTCTCAGTGATGGACTGTGACATGGAATTATAAAGCAAACAAACCTCATCCTCCCAAAGTTACTCTCAGACACAGTGTTTCTGTCAGCAATAGAAAGCCGACTAAGATAACCCCAATCTCAGCTTCTTCCTAAAACCACCTTTGACTTCTGCCCATTGGAGTAAGCTTCAAGTCTCTTACCCACGTACTCAGTGATTCTGTGGTTTACAAAATGAATGGAGCTTTGAAGCCTGTGCTCACTGCGCTGGCATATACATACTGACAGCTCCATGAACTTAGACATAGTTTATGTTGCAGAGGTAAATTTGTGAAATGGAAAACCCACAGTCTTAATATACTTCAGAACCCATCAGACCTGATTTAAAGTTGCAACTCTACATGAAGAGATGAGTTGAGAAGTTCCATTTGATACATTGCTGTGATGATTGACTAAAACAATGAACACAGTGACTTGTACAGAGTGAGCTTTCAATAAATATGATAATCTTTCTTTTTTATTTTCTCACATGTATTTGGGGGACATCCTTTCCTAGCAGACTGTGGACTGGATTCCCAGATCAGAGCCTATATGTGCTGCTAGCCTTCATACAGGAACAAAATTTAGGGTGATGAAGTCTGTGAAACCCTCTGGCTTTACTTCACTAGCCACAGAAACCCACATCATGACTTGGCAGCATGGAAGCACTGGCTGGATTTCCCACAAGCCTTTAGTCTGGGCACCTTAACCAACTTATCATACAGCCACAAAAAGTGCTGCATGCCTTTGGAAATAATTGTGGCCTTGTGGTTTGCATTCCACAGATCCACACTGGGTTCGGCACATGTCAAAGGTTCTTTTGCCACAGTCTGTGTGATCAATCACCCAGTGGTTTCTCTTTCTGACTCCTATTTAAAGCCTATTAAAAAGTTTCCCACCAATTCTAGACTCTTTATTGTACCTCCTGCTATTTTGCCTTAACACTTCACATATTAACCCATTTAAGTATATGCCTTTCAAATTGGATTTCCATTTAGTAGATGAGTTGCTTAACCAATCAATAGGAGGCATCAAGCATTACAACAGCTCCATTGCCAATAATTTGTGGAGTCTTAGAGAGGTCATTTCTCCCATCTAAATCAGAAGCAACAGGTCTATGGTAAGCAAGTCAAGTCATTAGATTTAACATTTCCACAGTTATCCATACTGATAATTGTTCACTATCCCAGCACACAGCATACTAAAGTGACTCTTCACTCTGGGGTATTTTCTGCTTTAATGCATCTCCCTGGGATCACATAGGCTGACTACCATGGTCTCTGCTGTGACAGGCTGTGTATGATGCACTATGGTGTGTGGAGATAGACAGCGTGGAACCTCACTTTCAAAGGCCAGCATGACATCCCTGTTAGAGGTGGGGGCTAAGCATGGCAGCTTATCTTGTCTTCTTTCCTAAGTCTCAGTCTTTCTCTTTCTTCTTCCATAAAACCTTTTCCTAACTTAACTTCATTCATCTTGCTCCAGAATACGATCATTTAAACCTCTGTGTAGCTTCTCCTATCTGACTGTTCATTCATCATTACTTATTTATAATAACCCTGTGAGAGCATTATTCTTATATTTCCAAAATAGTTCAACTGGAGCTAAGTAAAAGTGAGCTTGCCTGGGGTTGAGCAGTGTGGTGTTCCAGTGTGGGCTAGGTAGCAGAACTTCTTCCAAAAATCTCCTAGAACCACCTCTCTGCCTATAACCCTCTTCTTGTCTTGCTAACCAAATGCTCTGACTAGTTTTGAAGTTTTGAGTGACTGAAAACAAGATATTGTCTACGATTTTCAATGAACTCATGCACTCCTATTTTGCAGCACTGGCTCCTGTGCTTCTTACAGTACAGTCTGCAAAGACAGAACACACATGGTTAGTGATCCCTGGAAAGACACTCTTGTATATTAGAAGGGACACAAAACCTGCACTCTTAATACCATTGCCCCTTTTCTTACCCATTGACCTTTGACTGAGCCAACCTTTCTTTAAAAATCTTTAAAATCTTTAAAAAATGAGAGTTATAAAGCCAGACATAATGACACATGCAGGAGAATTCTAGCACTTTTAAGGCAGAAGCAGAAGAAGCAGGAGTTCAAAGCCATCCTTGGCTACACAGCAACCTTGAGGCCAGCCTGGGCTACCTAAGGTGGTATTTCAAAAACACAGTAAATATAATTGCTAGGTGAAGCACCATAAAGACATTCCCAGCCACTTTGAAACCACCTCTCAGAGCATTTTATTCTCCTTTCTGAAACGACTAAGTCACATATACTGACTTCAGAGCCCTGGGAGAATAGTGTCCCCCAAAGTACTTGATGTCCCAGCAAAGCGATCTCCGAGTAGCTTGGTGTACTGGCCTGAGCGCCAACTAGGTGGTAAGAACCAATCAGCAAAAGCCTAGAGCCGTTCCTCCCTTGAACAATGGAAATGTGGAATGGTGTGACTGGCGTGGTGCCAGGCAGCTGTTCCGTGAGTCCTTGGAGGATAGCGAAGGTCTCATATTGCAGAGAGGGATTTAGTTAAACCTGAGGAAGTATTTCCTGAGCATAGGCACCGTGAGACTCTGGAATGTAAGGTTAAGAAAAGCTAGAATGCCTTTCTTCAGGAATACTGAAAAAAGAAGGGGGAAAAAAAAAACCCTCTCCCAATCAATCTATGTGAATGCTGTGCTGCCAAAAGGCAGAAGATGGATTCATTGCTCTGGGAGCAAGGAGTCGTCGGTACTGAGAAATGAGTCAGCTTCTTGTCTCCTCTCACCTTGCAGGACAGAGATGCACCATGGACCTCACCTGCTCTGATAATCACCCCATGCCTCTCCCCTCCCTTCCCCAAGCATCTGCTTCAGCTCTTTATCAGCATCCTTTAAGTGTGCTGTGTAGCCTCCAGTTTACTCCGGAAGTGGTGCTCCCAGTGGGAGAGACCAACCCCAGTGAAAACTTAAGGTGTCCAAACACACCATGGAATCCACCATGGAAATGTTACCGGAGCTGCCTTCCCAGGCTTGCCTCTGGAAGCAAGCAGCAGTTAAATGTGTTTTTTTTTTTTCTTTGCAGCTACATTCCCAGCATTCCATCTGTTCATTAACAGCAAATATACCATATTGGCTTTGTGAGTAAGGGTATACAAAGCCTTGTACTTTATTGCCTTACTTCTGCCAACAGAGAATCCATGTAATTAAAAGTCATTGGGAAATCCTCCAAATGAACGATAAATGAAGCCTTTGAAAGGTTCGGTATATGTGAGGCCTGGATGCACAGAATCATTAACCTTTCGAATTGCAGAAGTTGCCAACACAATGATAAAGAGCATGGCTTTCTATAAACAATGTGGTGAGCACATTGAAGAGATTTCCAACCCCACATAATCACTCACAAGAAACTTCACTCTCTCAAGGGTTTTCAACTTTCTCAGCATCCCGAGGACACACTTGGTCCAGGCTAATGTTGAGAACAGTGTGCGGAAGCTGCAATTTAAGCCAAAATCCTCAGTTTTCAAGACTTGATCTTTATTTACTTCAAGGTCAGGATCACTTATGGAACAATATTGGTTTGTTGGTTTCTTCACAAGGCCATTAAAGTAGGGATTCTTGGTGAGGGACCTTTGAAAGGTCTCAGGAGCCTTTGAATCTGAAATTCATGCTCAAAGAGAAGTTAGACATCTGTTTTTCAAAACAGCTGGAACTAGAAATGCTTTATATTTCAGAATTTTAAAAAATTATAATATGTCCGTGGTGTGTGTGTGTGTGTGTGTGTGTGTGTGTGTGTGTAGATACAGATGTCTTTGGAACAGCAACTATATCTAAGCATATAATCATTTGTATATTATGTATGCCTTATATATAGTCTAAAGATAGCTTTATATGATACTTTGCATAATTTTGCACATGTAACAAAGTTTCATAAGATTTTCCATTGGTAACCCCATGTCTGTGCTCCAAATCCTTAGATTCTGAAACATCCTGGATTTCACCTTTGGATGAGAGACGCTCAAGCTCCATTATACTTAGATGCTTATTTCTGGAGAGTGTCCAAAACTTTCTCCACTTTTCCTTGATTTGGGTGAAAAGGGGTTGTGATTACAAAGCATAAACAGTCATTGCCTTAGCGGCAAGCTGTGCTCAACTACACCCTTATCAACCAAGCACAAGTCTCCAAGCCACAGACACTTCCTTCCATTGGCTTGTTAAGGGCAGTCCTTCCTCTTCCTGCTATGGGCTAAGCCTGAATTGTAGTTTTGGACACCAAACCAATCAGAGGGCTTGTCAGTAGAAGAAGAAGTACAGGGCAGATCTAAAGGGATACTTTTCCAGGCCCTAAATAGTCTCTTGACACTCCTCCAACTCCAAGTTTCTAGAATTCAGTAAACCATGACCCCAAAGGGGAGTCACTGCCCATGTAATAGGCATTTTCTTCCTGTTTTCCTTTCCAGGGAAAATGTCATTCTCACTGTTTTCCTAGGAATCTGATCAGTAGAACAGGACATACAGTGTGTTGGCTACGGAGTCCTCTAGCTGGGATCTGGGTCTGTACAAATTAGGCGGGATGCCCAAAATTAGTCTTTGAAAATTCAGCTGACACTTTTGTAACATTTCTCTGCTGCAGAATTCCTGATTTTCATCCCTGTTGGGAAAAGCTCCATGTTAGTTATTATTGCTGTTGATGTTGCTGCTGTGATTAAAAAAAAAAAAAATCCTACCAGAAGAGACTTATGAAAGGAAGAGTTTATTCTGGCTTACAGTGCCAGAGGGAGAGTCCATAACAGCGGGAGGGTGAGTGTAGAGGCAGCTGGAGCAGAAGGTGAGAGAACAGAGCAGAAGGAAATAGAACCTGGGCAAGGCTGTAAACTCTCACAGCCCCCCCCCCCAAGTGATTACGTACTCTAGTTCTAAAACCTCCACATGTAGTGCCACCAACGGGGACCAAGTGTTCTATGGGGACCTTTCCTTATTCAAATGACCACAAACTGTATGTGTCTTTTAAATTGGCATCTCCATAACCAATATTTTTTGTACTTTACATCCTCACCACAGTTTAGACTCCTTGCTTTCTTCCCAGTACCTTCTTTCTCACCTCCTTATTTCCCCCACCCCAATCCACTTCTCCTTTTCAGTTTAGGAGAGGGCAGGCCTCCCATGGATATCAACAAACAAGGCATATCAGGTTGCAGTAAGACTAAGCACCTCCTCATGTATTAAGGCTGACAAGGTGACCCTGTTCAAGGGGTAGGGTCCCAAAAGCAAGTAACAGAGTGAGAGACAGGTCATGGTCACACTGTTAGGAGCCCACAAGAGGACCAAGCTACACAATTGTAACATATACACAGAGAGCCTAGGTCAGTCCTATGCTGGCTCCCTGGTTGTTGGTTCAGTCCCTGAGGACTCCTATAAGCCCATGAATAACTACTTTTTTTTCTTTTTCAGGGAAAGGGGTATGAAAAGAGAGTGAATCTCCAGTATTTTTAATATTTGGGAGTCCTGTTGCCTTTTGTCTTCATCAAAGAGCTAAGAATCGATTTGACCATCGTCTTCACCTGCTCACTTTTTTCCCATTAGGCTTTGTTAGGGACAAAGCTTCCATAACAAAATTGTCACCAATAAGCTATTGTAGTGGGGACACTCTGTGTGCATCTGAATCTTCTCTTCCCACAGGCACGATGCTCTGCAGGGTGTTCAAGAAATGACAGAATCTGTAGTCACAGCCCAGCACCACAGGCACAGTAGATCAGTGAAAAGTTACAATCAACCCCTGTTGCTCACTAAAAGAAACTACAAAAGCCCAACATGAGGGAGGCATCAAATAAGGTAACTTAATTATTAATTAGCTAATTTGTTCAAAAAAAAAAAAGTTAATGTTCTTACCATGTAGACAGCTTCATGGCACCACATGAGCCACAGTGGGAGAATCTGTCCTCAAGGTATGCACAGAAGCCTTGTACATAGTTCCTGGAAAGCTGAATTGCAAAAATGCCCAAGGCTAACTGGGCGCAAATAGTAACTGCCATGGACATTTAATAACGGGGAAGGTCTCTGGAAACGGGGATGGCCATGAAAATTTCATAGAGTTCTGAAGATGGAACAGTTTAGATAAACAAAATTGGAGGCAGGAGGTGATGAAGGACAATCCTGAGCCATGCGGGAAAATGGGCCCAGCTGTGACATGCTGGGTAACCCATTGGTGTGGAAGCCAGTGGCATACAAAGGGATGCAGGAAAGAGCACCCCAAACTCTCCAGTAGAAACAATTCAAGTGCTTCCCATTCCCCCTCTTTTCCTCTCTCTTGCCATCACTTTCTTTCATTTCACTCATTTATTTTTGAATAATGGTAAGTTATTTCTATGTTTTGCACAACTGGAAGCACCACATGCATTTTATTCAGGGTTGAGCTATGGGGTATACTCCACATCCATTTTCTTTTATGCCATTTCATTTATCCTGATTAGTAATTGAAATATTTCCCTATTTATTTTAAGCATGCCTACTTCTTATTTACCTCCAGACTATCCCAATGGGCAAAATCTTCTCTGAGTTTTTGAACAAACATAGCAAGATTCTGGGTTGCACATGTTCTTAGAAAATGTCCATGATACCGGAACCCTGTGTTGCTCAGATACCTTCTTCTAGGTCTGCTGCAGACATCTCACTCCTGCTGCTTCTTTCTTTATTGGGTTTTATAATTCTCAGTGTCTCGTGTATTCCCTTTGGTAGGGCACTTAAGACTGAGTATAAAGAAATCACCTTTTTGAGAGCTTTGTTGTCTGGAAACTGGCTTTTCTTGGATACTCACTGATTGTGAGGAGAGAATCTCTGAGCACAAGCCATCCTCTCTGACGACTGAGAAAGGAGTCTCCTAAGGACCCCAACCTGCCCGTCGTGAGGTGTTCATATGTGTGCTCTGTGGTGTCATCCTGGCTGTACCCTGACAAGATGTTCAGATGTTTTCTTTGAGTGAGCTCACTAATTTGGATGGATATTTACAGGCACATCAGGAGACTTGTGTCTTTCTGCTCTGAAATTTTTTCCTGGACTCTTTGTAGGCTCGCTTTTCTCTTCTCCATTCTCTCCTTCTGAAATTCCTGGGTACCCTAATGTTAGAGGGCACAGAACCTTCAGGTTTTTCTTCTAAATTTTTGTCCTCTGCTCTACATGCTCAGCCTCACTTCCACTCTCGTACAGGCTGTCTCGTCTGCTGTCCCTTTAACTTTTGGCAGCTCTTAATGGTTTATTCCTCCCTCTCTCACTGTTCCTTCTGTTGCTCCTGGAAAAAGCATCTCTGTTTCCTTTGAGTCTCTTTGTCCAATTAATTATTTATTTTGGTCTGAATTTTCAGGTGGAGATATAGCACACACACACACACACACACACACACACACACACACACACACACACACACACACACACACGTATGTATTTCCTAATATAAGGTGATCTTTGATAATCTAGACATGACCATCATGCTCACCTCTTTCAAGCATGGAAGGGACTCGTCCCCTGATGAGTTTCCTTGCAGGCTAATAAAAAAAAAATCTCCAAACCTATTGTTTAAGGGTTAATAATCAGAATTTCTCCTCCTTGGAGAGAACTCACCAAGCTCTTTGCTGGTGCAGGGTAGGGCAGTACAGGGCACAACTTATCTTGGAACACTGCATGAGCCTAATAGAAAAAGAAATAATGAGATCCTCATTGTCCCATGTGTGACTTTTTATTTAACTCCCTCTGTTTTCAATAACATCCCCCACACCCACTCTTCTTGTTATTCGTCCATGCATAGAGTCCCCTGCTTCAGCCTCTCAGAGAAGATGATGCAGGAATAGCTCTTCCTCATTCAAGCTTCTAAGGTCTTTTCATCATTTCTGTGCTCTTTCTAGTCCTTAAACCTCAAGTCTATAAAGCAGCTGTGACTCTGCAAGTCTTCCAGTTTAGCCACTAACTCAGCTCCCACTGTCCAGCTTCGGAATATTTGAGGCACTTTTCTCAATCTCATTTTAGTTTTTGTTTGTTTGGATTTTCCTTTGTTTTTGTTTATCTGTTTGTCTTGGGCAGCTCAGGCTAGCCTTGAACTCACTATGTAGCCAAGGATGATCTTGATGATCTTCTCAGTGCTAGGATTAGAGGGATGTGTGACTGGATTCAATTTCTGTAGCACTGAGGATTGCACTAAGAGCTTTGTTCATGCTAACTAGGCAAGTACTCTACCAATGTAATTAGATCCCCAGCTGCAGACTGTAGAGAATTTGAGTACTTTCCCATTCTGGTGCTATACTCTATCACTTTGAACAAGAACTCAGGATTCTTATAAACAAAAGCTTCCCGTGTGAAAATGAATGGTTCAAATAATACAGTTAGAGTCTTCTTTTCACCTGTGGTAAGGGAGGTGTCTTTGTGGATATGCAGACTTGTATTATTGTCAGGAAGTCCACAACATTACATACTGGGGCAGCACCCTCATTCTGCTCTAAGTAATTAGGGACTCCTGAAGGTTTTGAAAAGGACATGGGAAGAGCAGGAGTTTTAGAAAATGGATCTTTAGAAAATGGTGTAAGTGATAAATTGGACATAGGTTGGGCTGTAGGAAAAAAAGACAAGAATAGAAGCTGTTTCAATGGCTGGGCATAAGATAATACAGTCTATAGAGGGAGATGAGGGTCATTCGTTCATTCAACCATTTATATTTATAGAGAGACCATTAAGCGCCAGGCATTTTGCCAGACACTGGATTTGTAACTGTGGCAGGTTGTATTTTCTAAGCACGGCCTCATGAATATACCCCATCCCACATGCTCTTCTTGTTC
The DNA here is from genome assembly GCA_004025045.1 of Sigmodon hispidus. Classification (NCBI taxonomy): domain Eukaryota; kingdom Metazoa; phylum Chordata; class Mammalia; order Rodentia; family Cricetidae; genus Sigmodon; species Sigmodon hispidus. Next base: position 184,513 of record PVIH01000407.1, on the reverse strand, counting down.
TGTGATATGCTAACCCTCTTCTATGAGGTTGAAAGTGGGGTCATGTTCCCTCCCCATCAGCTCTGGGGGTAGCTATGACAGATGGGGCACTACGTGCATGGGCTAGGTAGTAAAAGACAACACAGTACTTACCCTGTTTCAGCATCTCTTGCAAAGACTGCTTTTAGAGCCTCAAGGGGACATATAAGACGTGCTCTACACTGAGACTACCAAGGGGAGTAGCCAGGAAGAGAGGCAGCATAAAAGAGAGCCTCCCCCAAAGGCCTCAGGTGTTTGAGTTATCCCAGTCTGGTGATCACGTGTAAGTGATCAGGGTCTTGGGTGATAACCCAGCGCCCTGGCTGTGATCAGATAATAGTGATGAGTGAGAAGAAGGTAGGCTTGGTTAAGCTCTAGAATCAATTATGAGACATAATAATAGTAAGAAGTACTGGTTTAAGAAGGTTTTCTGAGTGGCTTCTTATATAACCATAAGGAAGGCTAAACTAGTGAATGGGGTTTGGAAGGGTGAGGCTCAGCTCACCTGTGCTGAAACTGTGATTGAAATTCTATCATCATTGGGAGGAAGGTGTTTATAGGAGGGGTAAAGGAGCAGATGTCTGAAGTGCTGGTCAACTGTGTCCTGGGAATGTAGAAAAAGAAGGAAACAGACAAAGGCATCAGCAAACAAGAAAAGCTGAGCAGTGTTTGGAGACCACTTCACTGGGAGGCACAGAACAAAGGAAGAAAGGCTGTCTATCCATGGTGCACACTACTCATTTATTCATGGAAAGCTACCCTAGTGGCATTGGCTATGGCCTGCATAGCCTCCTTTGCTTCAGATAAAATCACTTCAGCTGAATTGGATCAACTTGTGAAGTGGTCAGTATGAGTCTTCATTGATTAAGACAGAGCCTAGAACCTAGAGAAATGCTAGTGATGTCCTCTAATAACTAGCTCATGACCTCTCCTCTTGGGTGATAGCAAAGATGACGACTAGATAGCAAAGGTCTAGTAGAAACTACTAGCATCCCACAGTGTGGGATGACTTTATCAGTGATAGGTGCCTGGGACACCCTCATGACACCACCCATGAGCTCAGGCACTGTGCCTCCCCTGTTACGTATTTTCCTGCATTAAGATTGAAGGGATTCAGACCATAGCCTCTTGGCTTATTTGCCTCTCTGCACTAGCTTACCAATGACGGGGTGAATAAGAAGGGCTGGTAGATGTAGTTACTTCGAGAAGAAATAAGCTTTTTCCTAGAAAGGGGCTTCTGAGTATCCTCTTCCGATTGAAAGTAAGTCAGCGAGATAATTAAGAAAAAGCACCTAATGACAAGAAGGAAAATGTCCCTGATTCCACAGGTCTCTCTCTTTCTGAGTGGAATCTTCCAGCTCACTCTGCCTAAGAGGCTTGACTATGACACAAAATCTGCCACAGTGCATGGCAGGTCAGAAGCATCCATCATGCAGGCACAGCCTGTAACCCTCTGACCATTTTCAGTGGTATCCTACTACAGAAAGTCACCTGTGGGCATGCATCCAGACATTCCTGGGAAATGTAGGTCTTTGCAGGATGGCATGTCCTTTTGTGTGTCCCTCCTTGCCACTTTGTGCATGAGACACAACACACATCTTGTCTTCTGTGCTTACCCCATTCCTTCAGTCTGCCTTTCTCTGATTGTCTCCTTCCTTGGTTAGATGCACTGTGCCTCTGCAGCAGACTTCAGTGCTACCTCTGAAGTATTTTCTAAACTGGTGATAGGAGCAGTAGATAGAGATTAGTGAGGTAGTTTTAGGTCAAGGACTCTAAAAGCAGTTATAATTTGTGTCATTGGACAGAAGCAGGAAATGTCCTTGGTAGTATCTTGCACAGAGTTCAAGAATGCTAGAAGGAGGTTCTGGTCCTTGACCTAGTTTCTTATTATTTATTATTATTATTTTTTTAAAGCTTTTGAAATTAGTATTGTCTGTGAAGGTCAAGGGATAGCTCCATGGAGTTGGCTCTCTCCTTTTGTTTTTACAGGGGCTCCTGGGATCAAACTCAGGTCTTCAGTCTTGTACAGCAAGTGTCTTCACCCATCAAAGCATCTTGCTGGCTCCCTTCCTGCCCCTTTGACGTAACATAAGTCAATATCCCTGCCTGCAGGCTGTAACTGAGGTGGGAAAGGCACTGGAACTCTGTGATAGGCTGCCTGGACTGATCAGCTCATCTCTCACTTCTGTGCCGTATTAACCTGAGGTTGGGGCTTTCAATGATATCCAATTTTCTGGGATTCCCTTCTTCTGTAAGGGAGCTTGCCCTTATTCTCTCTTAAGATTTAGTCTTTAATCCTATAACAAACCTTTCTGAAAACTCACTCTTAAGTGGTCCATGAATTTCTTCAAATCCACCAAACAAGAACCCAGAGAATTGGCTCAATGAAACCTTTGTGTGACTGTGAGCTTTCAGCACGGCAGATCCTGAGTTAAAATCCACCTGAGACTAGGAAGCCTCTGTTGCACTCAAGAAATCTCATTTCTCATGGTTTCAGTAGAATCAATTGCTTGTACCAGACCTTGGCTAGTGAAAACTATGAGCAGTAGATATGTATTTTACATTCATTTAGGAATGGGTCCACATCACAATGTATAAGTTTGTTAACTCTGTGATTTGAGGGCAAGGAAATTGTTCTGTTTTCCCAGGACTGATGTGATAAAACACTTCCCATAAGCATGGTTTTAAAAATAGAGACTTATTTTCTCACAGGTCTAGAATTGTGAAATCAGTGTGTCAGGAAGTTCCTGTTTTCTTGGAGGACCTGGATATTAATCCACCTACAGTCCTGAGCCTCTCTTGCTTTGTAGATGCAAGACTCTGATGTCTATATTCAACATTCACCATCACACAACTGTCTCTTTATTTCTCTCTTTTGAAGATAAGGGTCCTATCAGACTGAGATAAGACCCATTCTAATGACCTCACCTGAACTGACTGTACTTGCAAAGATCCTGTTTCTAAAGAAGGTCACATGCAAATGCACCAAGGGTTAGGACCTCAACACAGCTCAAGAATGAGTTGAGGAGGAAATAATTTAGACCCATAGGCAAATTTATCCTTTCTATATTGGTTCTCCTATCAGAGAAATTGATGATAGTCACAGTAACAAAGTCAAGAACACACTGTAGGCTTTCAGTTAAACAATACATTAGAAGTGTTAGACATTATGGTTGACAAAAAAAATGTGCAAGCCACCTGCACCATCAACTCTTATGCTTCAAAAATACACCTCCAGTCTCAGAAAACCCAGTGTGACCATTTGTGTAGATACACTTCTAAGGCTGAGAAGTAGAGCCAGCAATGACTAATGAAGCATTGCAAAGCATGCTTGAAGCATGACTTTCAAGATAAAAAAGCTATGGGATGTTTGGACCCTTCTCCACCTCAAACTATGTCTTGGCTAGTTTTATGTCAACTTGACACAAACTAAAGTCATTTGGAAAAAAAGAACCTTAACTGAGAAAATTCCTCCCACCAGATTGGCCTATGGGCAAATCTCTGGGGGCATTTTTATGATTAATGAATGGTATTGGTGGTCCCAGACTATCCACCCCTGGGCTGGTGATCCTCCATCATATAAGAAAGAAAACTGGGCAAGTCATAAGAGCATTAAGCAGCAATCCTCCTCTATGACTCTGGATCAGTTCCTGTCTCCAGGTTCCTGCTTTCAGTTCTTGCCCTGACTTCCCTGAATGTGAACCACAAGCTATAAGATGAAATAAGCCCCATTCTTCCCCAGGTTGTTTTTAGTCATGAGGCTTTATCACAGAAATAAGTCCTACATAAGATAAGCTATTATAGCCCAATTTAATTTTATGAATTAATCAAGAAGGTCTCTTTATATAGAAAATAGGTATCAATCACTTAAAGGAGAAGTGTCTGGATGTTTTTATTTCCTGCTTGAGTGACTAATGAAGTATGTTACTTGGGAGGCCTCTTGGAAGCATCTTGGTCCCTATCTTGAATTGCTGCTCAGATGGGTTGTTTGTAAGACTTCTCATGCATGGACTCAAAGTTCATACCATTCGCCATCCTTTGGGAAGTAGCTCAGTGATAGGTTGTTTGATTCACATGTACAGGGCTGTTGGTTCAATCCCTACTATCAAAAAGAAAACAATAGAATTTGCAACTATAAAACCCAGCCACATGGACAGCATACTCATGCTTAGCTTTTCCAGGCTGAGGAAACACCCCAGAGTCCTACATTCTCTTTATGTCAGTTCTCAACAGGAAGCCATCAGCAAAATTTTATTTCATCTAAAAAGCCATTCCACCCCAGGCTCTGCTGCCTTTCTACATGATCATTTATTGGCCTTTGAAATCAGTAATAGTCAAAGCAATAAAGGCTAATTTTATGCCCTAGAACTTGATGGTGAAAAGTATTTCAGATGATAATTTGTGATGACTTGATTTAGGGAACTGCAAAGCTGACAGCTGATTCACTATAGGAGCAGTGGGATGGTCACGTGTTCTGTTTTGCACAGTGTAAGGCAAATAAAACACAGCTCAGCAGATCAAAAGTAACTGTTCTTGACCCTTTATAAAATAAAGACTTTAAACTATTCCCAGTATATCCCTTCATAGAGATCAAGTTTTCAAAAATACTTCCAGCAATCAGTGTTCTCTTGAGAATAAGATGTAAATACAGAAAGAGATTTGTTATAAGGTATCATCTCAGGAGATTAAATAAGTAGGCAACTCCCAAGATCTGCTACTAATAAGCCAGAAATCCAAGAGGGCATGTAGAGTTTATTCAGGTCTAGCTTTGAGACCTGAATCCTTGAGAGCAGATAGGATAAGCCCTATGATAGAGTCTGGCAGACTTGGTATCCAAAAAAACCTGGGCCTGCAGCTTAACTCTGAAGGGCAGAGAAAACTGATGTCCTACCACAAAGCAGTCTGAAGGAAGAAGTCCATTATATTCACAAGATGGTGTGTGAGTTGATTTTAATCATCAACTTGGTTAGATTCTGAAACACTTGGGGCTCCAGTGAAGAACACCTTTGTGTGTGTGTGTGTGTGTGTGTGTGTGTGTGTGTGTGTGTGTGTGTGCTGCACAAATTCTGGTTGTATAAAAGAAACTCAGAGTCAGACATCAGGGAAAGGCTGAAATATCAGAGAGAAACACCACAATCTTCCAGCTTCTTGAGCCTAGCTCCTCATCGCTTCTAATGCCCCATCTGTCTTTCTATGCCTGCCTTAAGTACCTTCTTCACCCAGCTGTATCACATCCAGGTTAAAATGAAAGGTGTAGGCTACTACTTTTTGGTAGTTAGCCTTGAACTCACAGAAGTACAGAAAGATCTCTGTCTCTGGAGTTATGGGATTAAAGGTAAGACACCACCACTGCCTACCTGGAAGCCTGGGACTCCTTCTATATACCAAGATGGCCTCAAACTCAGATCTGCTAGGATTAAAGGTGTAGGTCACCACTCCCAGTCTTTCCTCATGCTGGGATTAAAGGAGTGAGTTACCACTCTCTGATACTCCTGAATTGACTCTGGGTAGATATCATCATATTCCAGACTGATTTTATTAAATATGTAACATATCACAGTGTGTTTGTGTGTGTGTGTGTATATTGATGAGTGTTTTCAAAAAGGGTAATTGAGGGAGCAAGATCTTCTCCAAATATTGATGGCACAATCTCAGAAGCTGAGGGTCCAGGTTGAGTAACAGGGAGAAGAAAGAAGGCAGCTGGGTACCAGCATCCCCATCTCTGCTTTCTGATGTGTGAAGAGGTAAACAAGCTACACATTGCTGCCACCAGAAAGCAGGCTGCTTCCAGGCCTCCCTCACCATGATGAACTGCATTTTCTCCAAACACAAATGCAAATAAATCCTTTCTCAAAAGTTATTTTTTAATCAGATATTTGATCCCAGTGTCAAGAAAGCTAATTAATACAGAGGATTAGCCTTTTGAATGACTGATGGGATTCAATCACATTGGGGGTGGGTGGCAGTGGAGGACCTGCTTTGTGAAACAGAATGCTACTCTTCTTCAGAGACCACTTCACAGATACTAAGACTAAAGTTTGGCTAAATGCTTGGGCTCTTTATGGCCTGCTTAAATTGACATATAAAATTAACCATCATAATACTATAGCTGATTTTGGCCAGTTATGAGTATGGACTTTTGGTTCTAAGTACAGCCACATGACCAGCTATCTGCTAACTGTGAGGCTTTGGGCAAGTCATTCATTATATCAGTACCTCAGTTCTTCAGTTGTACCATAAAGATGAGCAAAGTACCTCAGGTCATAGAGTATAATGAACAACTTAAGAAAAAATATATAGTACAGAGCCTGACTCATAATAACTGCTCATAAGTTAACCACTGTGCTCCTCTCTTTTCTTCTCATCCATTTCTTATAGATACAGAAGGAAGAGACATAAAGAAGAATCAGATATGCCTCCTGCCATGAAGGGATTTGTGGTATAATACAGAAAGACAGCTGTATGATAAGAACCATGTACACAATTCCCATCCCAGAAGTCCACTGTGAGGACAGGAAGGAGAGCTACATAACAAATGTTAATAAACTGCATTGCTTGTATCTTCTCACCAGGCATGGGACAGAATCCTTCTACAACATTTTCCCACTACATAGGTTTGAAAGCTCTGCTGGGCTAGCAGTCCATATCTCCCCTGACTTTCCCCCCACTCCTTCCTCTCTTTTCTCAAACTTCTAGAAATGCTCTACATTCTGTGTTCATACCCACCCCTTGCTATCATTCCCATAGTGTCAGCTTTACTTCAGTCAAGTTATAATCTCCATTTCTTCACATCTTCTGATTGGGAGGCCAGTGTTATGGTCTCTTTTAGATTGTCTTCTTCTGCTTCGGGATAGACTGTGGTTTCTTTAGTGACATGGTCTTGTTTTAATCTTCTGATACTGTTCTTTCCTTTCTTTACTCTTTATCTCTGGTTTATGTTGTGGAATATTAGTTTAAGATGTGTTACATTTGTTTATACAGTAGAACATCTGTCTAATGACACAAAGATGCGTTGCATTCTTTTATGTTGCATTTGTTTAACTCTGTGAAGCTGTGTGACTTGTCCGTCTAAAATACCTGATGGTCTAATAAGAGGCGAACGGCAGGAGGAAGGAATGGGTGGGGCTGCCAGGCAGAGAGAATAAATAGAAGAAGAAATTGAGGAAAGAAAAAAGGAGGAACAAGAAAAGAAGTAATGGAGGGTACTAGGGGCCAGCCACACAGCCACACAACCAGCCGTGGAGTCAGAAGGAAAGAAAGATACATAGATGTAGCACAGTTTGTTAATCCATTCTTATACTGAGAGGCATCTGTGGTACATCTACACAATGGAGTACTACTCGGCAGTAAAAAAAAAAAAAAAAATTGACATCCTAAAAGTTGCAGGCAAATGGATGGAATCGGAGAATATCCTCCTGAGCGAGGTATCACAAACCCAGAAAGGTAGGCATAAGATGTACTCACTCATCAGTGGACTTTAGAATACCCAAGCTGCAAACCACAACCCCAGAACAGCTTGAGACCAGAACAATCTTAAGAAAAACATCCAGGGAGTTCCCTGCGAAGAGAAAATAGAGAAGATCTCCTTAGCTAATTGGGAGCATAAGGGGTTGCAACCAAGAAGAGGTGGGAACAAGTTATGAGAGAAGGAGATGATTGAGTGAGAGGAACAACAAGGAAGGAGAAAAAAGAGAGAGATGGAGATCTTAATAGAGGAAGCCAATGTGGGGTTGGAGAAAGACCATGTGCTAGGGAAACCTACAAGAACTTACAGGATGTCCCTGGCTAGGGATGTGTCCCTAGACAGGACTTTCTCTATAATCAAATGAATAACCACCCTAAGTGCTATCACAGACCTTACATCAACAATGAATAGAAGTAGAGGCAGGGATACATGACTGAGCACTGGGCTGACTCCCTGGTCCAGCTGAGAGTAGGGGACGACAGTCTATGTGAGCAAGGGGATAGGGACTATGAGGAAAATTCTCTCAGTGATGGCTGGCTGGAGCTCTGAGGAGCTAACTGAATCAAGAAATGCCACCAGGAAACCATCAGGAAAAGGAACTAGGCCCTCCAAGGATAGGCAACTATCCACTGACATGGACAGTATGTGGAGCCTCAACAGGAGGAATCAGACTGTGTTTCTGTGCACCGACTGGCACTTTGGAGCCCATTCCCTCGAGAGGAACATCTTATCCAGTCTTGATATTAGGATGAGGAAATTGAACTTGCCTGGAGTGGATGCTGAGCTGATTCACCTTGGGACTTCTTGCCCTTTCTTGGGAGGGAATTGGGGAGGTGGGGCAGAGGGAGGCTGAAGGCTGACTGGGAGGGAGAGCAAGAGGATGCATGGACAAAAAATACTTTATTTTATAAGTAAAATTAAAAAAAGAAAGATTATAAAGAAAGGTAAAAAGCTCAGAGGCAAAATGTAGTTAAAGACAAGCAGGATAATTTAAGTTAGAAAATCTGGCTAGAAACAGGTCAAGCTAAGGTCGGGCATTCATAGGTAAGACTTAGTCTCCATGTATTTATTTGGGAGCTGGGTGGGCCCCCAAAGAGAAAAAAAAAACAACTATAGGTTCATTTTTCTTTCTTCACTTGTTTTTTACATGCTGTGATTCCCATGGTTTCTGTTTGGGGTTTCTGTTTGTTCTTGGCATGATTAAGGGTATTCTAACCTTAAAGCTCAGCTGCCATGTATATTTTATTTTACAGTTACTTACTTCTCCTGAATACAAGTTCACATCTCTTGAATGTTTCCAGATAATAGTCCTGGCTGCCCTTGAACTTTATACAACTAATGATGACCTTAAATCTCTGATCATTGAGCCTCTACATACCCAAGTTCCTTGGTATTAGAGATTACATCTCTACCCCTCAACATTCTTGACCTTGGTTCATGGCATCACTTTCCTCTGTCAACCCCACCACAGACCTGTTGGTTTTCAAGTTTTGTATCCATATTTCAGTTCTATGAACAAAATGCTTTTTAATTTTGTCATTTTCCCCCACTTTCCATTGACCATGTTATCACTCTGATCCTCATTGTCTTTTTCTTGTCTAATTGTGATAGATTCCTAACTGGCTTCTCTTTTCTCTTTGGGATTGAGATACTGATCTCTCGTATAATCAGTTAGCTTAGACATCTACCTGAATAAAACATATTCTCATTTGAAAAAGCCTTCTTTTCACTGTTTATCAGTTCAGAGGAAAGTCCAGATTCCTTAGTCCAGTTAGCAAAGTTCTTTACAGACTGACTTTACAGTATATTTTATTCAAATTTTAGTATATGTGTAGCCAAAACAAGCACACACATACACACACACACACACACACACACACACACACACACACACACATATATATATAGACTATTTCACCAAGACTCTGACATAGAATAGCCAATGATGGACTGAATTGTAGTGCCTTCCTTTACATGCTGGAATCATAACCCCAGTGCTTAATAGTATGCCTGTTTTGGGGAGCAGAGTCTCTATAGGAATAATTAAGTTGAAATGAGGCCAACAGAGTAACCTTAACCTTTACAACTAGAAGTGTCCATGTTAGCCCTAAGTTGCCTGGCTGAGATGTTATATAAAAGAAAGAAATTACTCCATATAGGCCACTCTCATTTCCCCCCACAGCAAATACTTCCCTTACTAAATGGGCAGATAACAAGGTAAGTGAGCCTACCTGTGCCCTGCCACTCTGAGTGTTTTCCTGTTTGGATGAAACTGTTTTTCCATACCAAGTGTTAGAATGCATTCCTTTCTTGCCCAGAAAAATTGAAAATTTCACAACATACAACTGATTGTCCTTATTATATTACAAAAGACCAGGTTATGAGAAATGCAAGCATAGAGCATTTCAGAGGCTCTGAGGTGAGGGCATCTCAATAGGAAGAGACCAGACAGAAGCTATGTTTGTAATAAGTCATCAAACCAGAAGTCCTAGAGGTGTGATAGAGACTGGCCTTTTAATAAAGTCTGGCATAATTACAACAAAATATGAGGGGAACACAAGCCTGATAGCAAAAGGTCTCCTCTACTGAGCTGGAGATCTCCACTCTCATACTCCCTCAGAATGTTCTTTCCAAAGAAAAACAAAACTGAGTATCTCAGACAACCCTTCTCCAGTGTAAACACAGGAAGCCAAGTGGCTTCATAAGCATTAGATCTTTCAGAGGGAACCTGAGGATCAATGAAGTTCTTAGGAGGCTGCTGCAAGAATAGAGAACAGTAGAGCACTCACCTCTAAATATTCATATCTTCTTTGAGAGCTTCGATGATCATCAAAAAGGAATTTTTGGTGTTGCTTCCTTCTGTTTCCTCTTCATTGCTCAGTTCAGGTCTTGTATTTGTAAGATCGCCACTCTCTTCTGGAGTTACCATGTTGCCCTTTGTATTATTATGTAATTTCTTGCACTGACGTTTGCCCATGGCTTCAGTGGTTCACGATT
>PVIH01000407.1:0-173933 GCA_004025045.1 Sigmodon hispidus | reverse complement strand
ATTGGTTCGCTCAGTTCGGGGTTGTAGTGGGGAGCCTTGCAGATTCCCTCAGCAGCAGGAGATGTGGATGTGGCCAGGTGCAGAGTTCAGCTGCCCCTGCTCTAGAGTGCGCTGGGACGCCGCAGAGAGCACCGGTCCCGGTGGCGGAACCGAAAGCAATGGGAGCTCAACTCTCCCTCCCAGGACAGGATACAGGCGCTGAGGCCTGCCGAACCCTCCTCACCTCTGGTCAGGGTTCGAATCCGCCCCTCAGAGACCCCTGCAGTTGGTTTGCTCAGTTCACTCAGTTCGGGGTCGTAGTGGGGAGCCTTGCAGATTCCCTCAGCAGCAGGAGCTGTGTGTGTGGCCAGGTGCAGAGTCAGCTGCCCCTGCTCCAGAGTGCGCTGGGACGCCGCAGAGCACCTCTAAATATTCTTGCAGCTTCCCAGAAATCTTCTCAAAATTGTTTACCTATCCGATTATTAACTGGCCTGAATTCTACCACCAAGTATCTTTATTAAGTAATAGGGAACATTAAAAGGAAGTGAGAATCATTTTCAAATTTTGCTGTTACCTTGATATCAGCAGCAACTCCTGTGACAATGGAACCCAACCAGAAATTGAAGCCCAGAAATAATAAAAGGTAAATGTGGGACCAGTGGGAATCAGTAGACAAGCAGAAGCTGCCTGCCACAGCAGTAGATGTGGGACAGATAAGGTTAGGGGTTAGCGCTGTTGGTACCAACTCTTTTACAATTGTTCATGCAGATTGTCCCTAGGGTGATAAAGAGAGTTGAACTAATATGGACGGCAGAATGGGTAGGGTCTTCCTCACCACAGCTCTTCTACTTCTGTTCCCCAGAGTAGGTTCAGCTTCCTCTGCCAAAGGAGGCAGGGGGTGGGGATATAGTTGGCCTCATGCCCACCTGAGTATCTGCTAGAAGAGTTTTGCACATGTTGCTAAGTGCCCAGTGGCACCCAGGGTTCCCTTTTACATTCTTAATTACCCTGAAATTCAGCCACATGATCCCTCTGCCTTCCTGGACTGGGGCTCTGTGGCAGCTGGCATCAGAAACCAACTGATCTTCAAGAGTCCTCAAGTTCCACTCTGCCTCTCAGGAAGGGAGTGGATTGAACATTTGTGTGTGTGTGTGTGTGTGTGTGTGTGTGTGTGTGTGTGTGTGTGTGTGTGTGTGTGTAGGGATACCTATGTATTCACGGTGTTAGGCATGCATGTGTCTCCTGGCTCCAGCAAGTAAATGTATGTATGTGTATATATGTATGTATGGGTGCGATGATTTCTGAGGGTTTCTCTTGATTATTAATAATGATTTTAGATTGAATTTCTGAACTTGATGGATGGTATTTTAAGTTTCCATGGGGAACTAGGAAATTTCCACTGTTAGCACAAGGAGGCACAGAAATGATCTGGCAGTTGATGGATGATCTTTTCAAAAGGAGGGAAAGTAGAATTTTGGGAAGTTTTTTTTTGATCTGGCTACTAAGACAAAATAGAAGGAAGCGTGGCTGAAGACATTTGGATAACGTTTTCAGTTGGGATCATCTTACCCTCCCTATACAAACTCCCCACATCCATCTTTTTCTGAAGGTGGCGAAAGACACATGTTTTAACACAGATGTTTTTGTGTGTTGCATAATTTTGCACATGCACACACAAAATCACTATGTACAAACATGCACTTATACCTGTACAGACATTTTTACTTGGTATATACATTGTGAGATGATTTGCTCAAAATTGGGAGATGGAAAAGTACTTTTTGATTTCCTCCTCAAGATATCCCAAAGTCTCTTAATTACAGAACACTTTTTCATGTGCATTTCAGCCATTTTTAATTCTTCTGCTGAGAAAGTAGTGAGTGTTAGAAGCCTGAACTATAAGCAGAAGAGACTTCTGGAGACATAGAATCTCTCCTCTAACAGTGGTTAGGAAAAGCTGTTTGGAGGGGCTGGGACATAAGCCCAGCTTAGGAGTAAAAAGATGGTCTTTAAACTGAAGTTATTCAAGAGAAACAAATTACAAGCTCCCCCTCCCCAAGTTCAATGTTATGTGACCGCTGTCTCTATGAGTAATCCACCTGCTAGAAGAGTAGATGGCAACTCTTTGGAGACCAGATTGCATGTCTATAATCATAGGGAGATCTCATTATGACTTTATAGGAAAGTCTCATTTCTACTTCTTAGGCAGTCTCATTGGACTGTGATTTTTATTTTCTTTTCAGCTCTATTATTGAAGAACCAATCAGAATGAAAGGATGAATTGATATTAGTTATTATTAATTTAAGATGATTGATTGATTCAATATTGCATCAGTTCATCTCATTTAACAAACCTGAATTAACTATTTATAAATGGCCTAGCACTGTGCTCAACACTGCCCTCAAAATATTTCATAAAAGAGTGATCATATTGAATCGACAGTGCAGGGGACAGGAGAGATATCTCAGTGGTTTAGAGTGCTTACTTTATTTCAGAGAACCAAAGCTTAATTTCCAACACCAGTGGCACAGACACTAAGAACAATAATAAATAAGTGGGACCTCCTGAAACTGAGAAGCTTCTATAAGGCCAAGGACACAGTCAATAAGACAAAATGACAGCCTACAGAATGGGAAAATATTTTTACCAACCCTACAAGTGACAAAGGGTAGATCTCTAAAATATATAGAGAACTCAGGAAACTAGAGCCCCAAACCCTCAATAACCCAAATAAAAAATGGGGTTCAGAACTAAAAAGGGAATTCTCAGCAGAAGAATTAAAAATGCCTGAAATGCACATGAAAAAGTGTCCAACATCTTTAGCCACCAGAGAAATGTAAATCAAAACAAATTTGAGATACTACCTTACACCTGTCAGAATGGCTAAGTTTAAAGACACAAATGACAGCCTATGCTGGAGAGATTACAGAGCAAGGGGAACACTCCTCCGTTGTTGGTGGGAATGGGAATGGCAACTTGTTCAGCTAATCTGGAATGCAGTATGGTGGTTTCTCAGAAAAATGGGAACCAATCTCCCCAAGGATCCAGCAATACCACTTTTAAGCATATACCCTAAAACACACATTTGCACCCCAAAAGTATTAGCTCAACTATGTTCATAGCAGCATTATTCATAATAGCAAGAACCTGGAAACAACCTAGATGCCTCTCAACTGAAGAATGGATTAACAACTGTGGTACATCTATACAACGGACTACTACTCAGCAGTAAGAAAAAAAATTGATATTCTAAAATTTGCAGGCAAATATATGGATATGGATATGCAGGCAAATGTATGGGTATGATACCTTCTGAGTGAGGTATCACAATCCCAGAAAGAGAAGCAGGGGGATATACTCACTCATTAGTGGAGAGAGAGACAGAGAAAGAGAGAGAGAGACAGAGACAGAGAGACAGAGAGGTCATTGTACACAACAGCTCAAGGCTAGAACATAGCTAAATGACACAATGCCTCATTTCTGCATTGATGGCCTCTGACAAGGGTGTAGGTGAAGAAAGACTTGTTTTCTCTAAGGGTCTGGCCACAGGGAGTTTAATTATGTTCTAGTAAGTAAATGAGCAGCATGAATGGACGGTTTTGTAAATGGGGAGATCATAAGAGTGGGTATGAATCTGAGAAGTCTGATAACTGAGTTGGATGGAGTGCATGATGTAAAATCACCAAATTATATATATATATATGTATATATGCATATATATTATTGGCTGATTTTAGAGCAAAAGTGGAGTTTAGCTGATTAAGGGAAAAAACTATATCAAAGACAGTGAATTGATATTTGTAAGTATGATGCCAATGAAATAGTTGTTGCCCCAGGCAGAGAACATCGTTTGGAGATCAGCTCTGGCTGCTTTCCTGTGGATGCTGTACTTTCAAATCCAATACTGTAGTTCACTATACCAAACAACGTGAACATGAAAATTATGAAATAATTATTTGTTTGTAAAGTACAATATGATCAATACTAGTTCTTTAAAGAAAATTAACAATTATTTGTGTTTAAATGTCACTGCTAGAGAGAAAGGTTTTGCATTATCATGTGCAATAAATTAGGGCACAAAACTGAAAATGCACATGAGAAGTTGACATTGAAACCTATTTGAAAAGTATTTATAAATTTTAGATGATATAAGAAAGACTAGGAAGCTTATGTGAGAGTGGTGTGTGCATAGTTGGGGGGAGGTGGTTCTCAAAGTCAGCCAAACCATCCTTGAGTGAGCAAACATGACATAAACCCACAGCTATAATCACAAAAATATTAATAAGAAATAACGATAAAAATATAGAGGACTAAAACTTGTATGATGTAATCAAACTTGTAACTTGAATTTATCACCTCAAATGGTTTAGTTTGGGAAAGTAAATAGATAATTCTTTATCTCAAAAAGCTAGAAAAATAAAGTCCAACAATGAAGAAGGGAATAGATAAGAAGAAAACTGTAAAGATAATAGCAGAAATATACTTGAAAATAAAATGATCTGATTAACCAGGAAAGCCTCTGACAAATAAAATTAAATTGGAAATAAAAGAAGGACATAGAGTTCTTGAAGTAAAATAGTAGGAAAGGGCTGTTGTGAGATGTCTACACACTATAAAAATCATCTCAGTGAAAAACTTTTGGCTACTCTGAAATTCATAATGAAATGGTACATTCCTAGGACATTTACAATTACCCAAGGCTTACAGGGGAAGAAGTGAGAATTTTGAGTGGATAATAGAGCATGACAAAAACTTGAAAAATAATTATGAATGGTTCTATCCATGATATAAAAATTTCAGGAGAAAATAATAAAATTTTGATGAATCTGTCAAAATATCAGAAGGGGTGTAACCTGTAAAGAGAAAGTATTGAGCATGTATTTCTTATAAGAAATTAATGTAACTGTAATATAAAATCTTACCTATAATTTGTAAAATTAGACTGTAGGCACCACCTCCTTTGTGAACGAAGATACACAACTTAAATAAAACACAATTATATAAAATAAAGAGTATGCTAGAGAACATATATTACCCTCACTGTTTTTCACATAGAAAAGCACATTCCTGAATAAAAGAATAAATGTGTATATCTCTCAGACAATTAAAACAAGGACCATGGGGACTGGATACATGGCTCAGCAGTTGAAAGCACTTTCTGTCTTTGCAGAGGGATTAGGTTCCTAGCACCCACATGGGGTTGTTCACAATTGCTTCTATCTCCACTTCCAAAGGATCAATGCCCTCTTCTGGACTCTACAGACACCTGCACTCATATGCACACACACACACACACATACACACAGACACACAAACACACACATAGACACAACTAAAGATAAAATAAGGATTAGAAAGGCTTATAAAATGGCAGTAACACTATAAAATTTAACATCTACATTGAAAAGAATTATAGTAAAACTGGGCAAATGATATTCTTTCTTAATATTTAAAAGTATCTGTATCTTAAACCAGTTCCAAATATCAAGCTCAATAAAGTTGGCACAGTTTGGGAGAGACGATGCTGACATAATGGAACAGAATTAAGAAGCTGGATGATTTGAAAGGTAAAAACCAAACAGTCATAATTTCCATAATACTTTATTGTCTACTACAAATCCCTTCACAATGAACTGAAAATATTTAGCATGAATTAGCATTAAGTCAAGTGACGGATTCCAAACCCCACATATGATACTCAATTACTTCCTACTATAAATACAATGGATCAGAATATAAGAATATAAAATAACATAAATATAACAAGTAAAAGAGGAAGCCTGCATTAAGCACAGAAAACATGTCAGTATAAAATATATTGAAAATTAAACCAAATTTGCAAATTATATAAATAGACTGTCTGCCAAAGAAGAAATCATTTTTTTCCACCTCATTAGAAATCAAAGAAAATAGAAACAACAAAAATGTTATTTTCTTTTTTACCAAATCAGGGAAGGTTTTCCAAAGTCATCACATTCCTTTTTGCAAAATATGTTGGAAAATACTTCCATGAATATGAATGGTAGGTTGAACACATTGATTTCTAAGAAGAGACTGTTCAGTAGCTTTCAAGACCCATGGAGATTTGTGCAATCGGGTTTGGTAATTCTACTTGTAAAAATACATCCTCATAAAGTTATGAGAAATGCATAAAAAGATTATGTATGAGGACATTCATCATCAGTTATTCATAGTAGCCAAATTTTAAAAGCAATCAAAGTGTCTAATAATAATGAGAGGTTTGGAAAATTATGACATGTCCACATAAGATCAGAACAAATAATGTTTGCACAGAGCAGTTAATGACATGGGAGAAAGAACATGTGATGATCGGCTTCAGAGAGGCAGAGGGAAGACACACACTAAAAAGTTAACCGCCATAAATCTCTGTCCTTGGATGATGAATTATTCCTTAAGTACTTTTACATGTTTCTTCATTTGTTCAAATTTGAAAAGCCACAGTCAGACATAAAGCATTATCGACTATTCTCAATTTGCATTTTCTAATGTTTTGCTTCTTATGTGGGGGTCCTTTTCTCCTCTTCTCCATCAAGATCTGTCCCAACCCTTGTAGAATGACATAGAGACTAAGTCAAAATGCAGATAGGAATATGGAGTTCTGCCTGGCCATGGATCATCTGTCTTGAAGTCTTGACTTGCTGCAGCCACAGATGTAACAGGGACAAGTGACCATGAACGAAACCTTTGAAACCATTTCTCACCTTTATTTTTTTTTATCAGATATTTTGTTACATGACTAAAGCTTGTGACTAAGCCATAGCTTACCAGAAGATGGCCAGGGGTCAGCAATGGATGGGTGAGAGTCCAAGGAGTTGCAGCTATGAACATTAGTAAGAAACAGTGATGTCAAGAGTCAGAGAATGCATGGGCAACAAATTCCACCAAGTTCTTACCCTTCACTCCCAGGCTCAAAACTATTCTTGAACTTGGAACATGCTTAATATTTAAAAAATTAAATAAGGACTTTAAAATTTTTTTTCTGAATCTCTTAAAACTCCACAGTCAACTTTAGGCTGATCACCTCTCCATGAAGTTCAAAAAACCCAAATTTTAATGAGCCATACAAAAAGGTGCTTTGCAAATGACCTCAAATCTGCCCCTTTCTCCTGAAAATAAGAACAAATTATTAGATGAAAGAATTGGCCTCATGTTACTTTCACATATCAGAAGAAATGTAAATTATAAGAGAACTACTCTCTCTACTCAGAACAGTGAATTATGGGCAATGGGCAATCGCTGTGCCTTTAATCCAGGAGTTGGATATCTCAAGTTGTAGTCCATGGTGACTTTGTAGCTCTATACCAAGCAGGGAAACAGCTCATGGACATACAAGGAAGGGCTGTATTGTGGATATTGACTCTATTGGGTTTCTGTAATACCTTTCTTGATCATAGAAAAGGTTAAGTATACTTGGGAACATATTAAGCACTTAATGGAAAATTGCTTGTGATAGTGGGGTTAATTAAAAGCTATCTGAAAATTATTATTTTTTACTTAGTAGGAAGAGATGAGTTGCTAAATTATATATGTATAAAAGATAAGCTTATTTGGAAGACAGGAGTTAAGAACCTAGCCATCCTTGGAATGGGTACTCAGGGAGAATTACTGACCCATCATTTGTAACTGCACACACCATAAATTGTAATGCCTATATACATGTGGGATTTATTTGTTGTTATTTGGGCAAGGATGCCCAGAAATTGTTCTTCTCATAAAAGTAGGGTTTTTATCTAACAGAGATGTCCTTCTCCTTCTAGCCACAATGTACTATTCTATTAGAAAGTTCTCATGCATACTCTTGAACTCACTGCACCTGCAGATGTTCTATGATTATAACTTAAATGTATATTTATTATAAATAAAATTTCAAAAGCAATGTCAATTATTTCCATGTATATGACTAAATATTGACTTCATGCTAGTAGAGCAAGTTTATTTATTTATTTACTTTTTATTTTATTTATTTTCTACAGTGACTTGGTCTCTGGATTTTTCTCCCTTCTACATACCAAAAGGAGAGTTTTTATTGGATGCTTTTACTTCTAATTAAAAATAAATCTCTAAAACAGGATGATTTCAAATTGTACAAGCAAAATAGTAGCCATACTTGGGTTCATAAAGACTTAATCTCCATTTCTGTCTTTTTAGATGACAAATGTGGGTGTCAGTGCCTAACAGATGTTCTAAAGTTTGTGAGACTCTTGAGAAAGCACCGTCCATTTGTATGGCTGCTGAAACACTGTTATTTCTATCAGTATTTGCTCCTGTAACAAATAAGTCCCAAACAACATAAACTGTTATAACAAGGAAAAAAAGGTTTCTATTTTTCCTTAGGTAAAGTCTGACATGGGTTGATGGATCATCTTCTTCCAGCTTGTGGATGAAGGAGCCGATTCCTTCTCTACCGTTAGCAGTTGGCTTCTAAGATGCCATTGTTCACCTGAAGGCAATGAAATAGGAGGGAGCACAGGGCATGGTTCATGGGTGATAACTCTGCTCTTGGCTTTGAAGTCAGCCTGTGGCTTAGGTTAAAATTCCTCTGGCCATGCTTGGTCATGTGGCCATGGTCAAAGAGAAAGAAAGTGGGGGAATCATCTAGTTATATCAGCAGGGAAAAGAAGATTCAGATCCAGTGAGCAGCTAGACATTCTCTGACACACACATGTTCAAGAAGCAGAGTATGGCACAGACGACTTTCTGCCACCTGTTTTTGTGTTTTCTCATCTGAAAAATTTGCCTTGCTTCAAGCACTCTTGACAGTGTTTTGCTTTATGATCAAATATTCTGGCAGAATATTGAGATAAAATCCATCTAACTATAAAAGCATAACTCAGAGCCCAGCTTTTACACAACACTAAAATATCTCAGTAAGTAGAAATCTGTATTTGTATCAATTTAAGTAAAAATCAAAGCAAAACAACAACAAGACCAAACAGACTAAGGTCATACTCTCATGGTGGATATTCTAAAGACAGACATCTGGAAATAGGTGTGTGACGACCAAGGCACTATTCATCTGAACAGACCACGAGAGTAGAGTGAGTAAACCAAGCTGCCTTCATCTGTTCAGATGGTGCATTGGTGTTCTGGAGGCATGAAAATTCCAGCCACTTTGCTAGCTAAGATCTCTGCAGGCTGAGGACCATCACCACCCCCACCACACCTCACCCCCGCCAATTATAGCAATAGCTGTAGCCTGGGAGAGGGGTACATTTTGAAAGCCTGACAAAGTTGTCTTTGTCCCCAAATCTATATTATTTCTATCTATCACATTGTTTCAGCCAGACAAAGTTACAGTCTCTGAGCCTCAATTAATTTCACTTAGGGCACTTTCACAGTTGTATAATAAATGTTTGGATTTAAGATTTTTTTTTTTCTTCTTGAAATTGAATTCTGTGTTACCTAGTTACTGGCTGTCCCTGGTGGTCCACATGACTACAGATAAGAGCATTTATCTGGCAAGGAAACAGTTTGGCTCTTAAAAAGGGGAGACTTGGATTTGGTTAGCTGCAGGTGGTTAGGTGTCTTCTAATAGATACTCTGTGTTCCCTCAAAGGTATGAAAGATTGCAAACCCTGCCTTTCAGCTGTCACTCCTACAAAGAATGGATGCTTGGATCTGCCAGCCTACCTTCAGCACACAACAGCTGAATGCAATGACCTGGTATCTGGGTGGCTGCTGAGTCCACTGTACCTAGACCCAAGATACTAGAAGGAGCCTTCTTGGATTAATAAGGTGAGAAGTAAGCTTCATTTTGAGTATAAATTCCCAACGGGCAACAATTATAAACAACCTCTGTCAAGGGTGATACAGGGCCTTCCTGAGATCCTAAGCCATTAAGGGAGCTTCCTAGAGATGTCATTCTATTGGAAAGAATCTCACTTTCAATCACTCTAAATAAATGATACCTAATTGATAGGTGATTCACACAGTACTTGCTTTGCTAGCTTCCAGGTACTTGATATTAGTTTGAACATTTTTCTTAGGAGAGTAACTTGTGTCTGGCTCTAACCTGTGGTCTCAGTATAGTGATGGGAACACCTGCTTCCTTGAACACCAACAGTTAGACTTCTGCACTCTTTCTGTAGCCTACCCAAGGTAGAAGGTCTTTGATGCATAGTTTAGTACTGCCAACCTGGGACCCCAGCTGTTCCCCAGTGGAACCTGAATCTTGGGGTAGGTTCCTTTGATATTAAGAGTCATCTACATGACTCCTTTAGAGCCAGATGATCTTACTGTAGAATGTTCTCTATTTCCAGGGGAGCAATGTGTGCAATATTCTCTTTAAGAGCTTTGGGTCAAGGTCCAGATCTCCTTTGTTCCAGTCTCTGGTACATCTAAAGAAGTGTTTCTATTTCAGTGTCAACCTTGGATAACATTGGAAAGATAATGAAAAGCACTTTCAGTTGGATTTTATTCATAATTTATAATATTCACTAAAATTACAGATGAAATAGGCCATTATATTATCTGGCTGTCTTTGTAGACAATTGTGTGTGTGTGTGTGTGTGTGTGTGTGTGTATACATATATATATATAAACATCTATAAAGGAAGCCTTCACAAGGTTTGATCATAATTATCTCTTGGTCATTTGTGTCAAGTGCAAATTATTGCAAATAAAGTAGTTTTTTAATTAAAATTTTTTGGTCTAATTTTTGTCTGGAAGATTGTAGATATTGTTCATGCTGAGAAGCTATGCCTTTTTTTTTTATCACCTATAGGATTCCCATACTAGCATAGTTGGCCATTCTTGAACAGTGGCTTGGGATCTAATTCATGTGCATGTAGTAGCTAGGATCATGTTGGAACAGTACATGTCAGGCAGGAGTATGCAGAGCCTTAATAGGAGGAATTGTTCTTGAAAACTACTCTTGGGAAGTCACCAATTCTGAATGAAAATGTTTCAAGGAATGTTTCTACCCTCTGGTTTCTTCTAGGGCATGTGAATAAACTTCTCACATTACAATGTACCATCAGTGCTCCAGGCTCACCTGCTTCTGAGACAATGGACAACAGGTTGCCCCCCAAATGAGAAAAGGGCAGAAACACAATTTATTGACATTGCAGTGAATGCAAAAGAATACTATGACGTGCCGATGATTTCTTAGGCATTTGCATGGAGAAGAACTGAGGATAACTTCAGAGCATAGGATTGCAGTGGCAGAGCAAACACAGAAGCAAGTATATAACAATATACTAACCTGTGCTCACAGTCTGACCAAAGTTAAATAGTCTAGCGGATATACTGACCAAAGCCAGTAATTTGCAAACATCAAGTTGTCATATGTCATCTTAAATTGATCATGACTCTAAAAATAATTTATTGAATTTGTTTCTAGTTAATTTACAAGTAGTCTATATCTATAAGGAGTTGAGGCTTAGTTTAATAGCTATGAATCCTTTTAAAAAATATGAAATTGAAGAGTAAGAGAGATAGCTGAGAGGTTAAGAACACTTGTTGGTCTTCCAGGGGACCTGAATTGAATTCCCATCACCTACATGGTGACACATGTATGGTTTTATTGATAAATTACCTTCTAAATACCTATGCTTATCCCCATATGCCTGGGTTGCTCTCAACCTTGGTCAGAGATGCTCCTCCCTGTAGTGGGTAGCAGTCAATGGACAGATGTATAGCTGTCAAAGTGCTGAGAATAAGAAAGTGCTTAGCCCTAAGTGAGACATCCTTCTTGATCCCACTGTTCACCACTAAGTGTCAGAGAATATTGTAGAAGAAGAGGTTGGAAGAATATTAGAACTGGAAGGTGGGGAGGAGTGTTGTGAAATACAATCTTACGGAGTTGGCATGACTATTGCATTAATGAACCTACAGCTATATTTACTTACACAAGATCATCTCAGCATAACATAGATGAAAGGTGTTCATTCCAGATTGTATCCCTTGCTGAAGAGCTGTTGACAGTTGATAGATGCTAGGAATGGAAAATCTCCCCCCTCATTCTCTCTTCCTCCCCCCTCCTCATCCTAATGTATAGACTATGGTATATTTCCAATGCTTGAGGGTAGGGCCCCATGGTCATACATATTGGTAATACTAATTTGAGTTATTAGGTTATCAGGGATAAAGGACATGAATTTATGAATTTCATTTGGAGGGGTCTATGTTGAAAAATATCAGAGAGGGAGTTGGATAAGAAATGAGGAACAAATAAGATCATAGCGATGTTTCATTGTATAGATATAGGAAGTTATCATTAAAAGAAGATTCAAGGTCATCTTTGACTACGTAATGAATTTGAAGGTAGATGGTGACACATGACGCCTTATATTAAAATTCAAAACTAAACAAAAAACATTACATTTGAGCCACCATGGGGCCTCATGGGTTTTTTTTTCTCCTATCCAAATACTTACTAGGCATGATCTTGCTCAGTTTCAAGATCAGGCAAGATTAGACAAGATCTGGAAGGTTCAAGATTTTATGTCCATAGATAAGAGTTGTTTGTTTTTTAAAATAGACATCTGTACATTATTGAAGCTGAAGAAATACTGCACAGTATGATTACATCATGCTTACTCAATCCATCAATGACTACATGTCCACTGAAGCACCATGGCTTAGTTCTAGTGGCTTACAAATGTCACATTTTGGTACAGGCTTGACCATGTACGAGGAGACAGAAACTTGGTTTTCTTTCATTTCCAGTTATCTTTATAGGATAGTTTTCTGGCCATAGCACTATGACCTTGTTAGCAAATACTCTTAATATTGTGATGTCACAAAACTATTCTAATTGCCTACACTATCCCTAGGTGTTTACTGATTTTTTTTTTTAATGAGAAGAAGAAACTTTATATCTCATTAGCTTTATGTGTAAGAAAATGAATGAAAGAACAGACCCAGGTCAACAAAAAGGAGTTATTAGTCATGGAATAGATATGAGTAGTTGTTGGATTCATATGGAAGTCTTTCAGAGCAGTCTTTGGAAATGTCTCTGTATCCAATCTATGGAGTCCCAGGGCTCTTGTGAGTATTAAGCTCCTTTCTTCATACTATAGGAACAGAATCATTATGCTGACTAGTCTCCTAGGCAAATGCTCAATTGTTTCTTGGTAGAAATCCCCTGACATAATGGAGTAGATGGGCTTAAATGGAGAAAACAACCTGGAAACTTACATAGGTATAGAGAGTAGAAGAAGGTGCTAAGAGGAGTACCTGGGGGAAAATTATGTCTCCATATGAAAAAGTAGAAGGAGGTAAGTGAGATAAACAAGAGGCTGTGAAAGTGAAACTTTTCATCCATCTTAACCTATATGTGTTCTCTATTTTGGGACTCAGCAATGAACCTGAAGAATTGGTTGATACTAGGATGTCAGGAGAAGGGTAGGCATGCCCACTGTAGATTTTTGTTAGTGATAGTATAAACAATAACTATCTTCTTTCAAAACACCATCCCCTACACACTCAGCTTGAAATCATGAGATTCTCTTTAACTCACAGTTTGGGAAACTTAAGCCAATGACCAGTAGAATGCAATGATTTGGTACCTGTAATGAGTTAGGACATCATTACAACAGACCCCACAAGGCTGTTCACCTTAGAACTACAAAATAACAAAGAGGAAGTAAAAGGGACTGTGGTCCTATTGTCCATGTTAAGGACATGCCACCAGTGGCCTGAAGACTTCTTACTGGACTCACATCTCATAGGTTCCACAATGTCCTACAGAATCATCTTGGAGAACAATCTTTTTACACATAGACTCTTGAGCACCATTTCATATCCTAGCTGTAGAACCAGGGGCTATTTGTGAGGGCTCTATTGACTGGATTCTTAAATTGGGCAGAGCAGCCCTGTGAGATCTGGAAGGTATTCTATAGATTTTTGATGCTTGGAAATTAGGATGTATACCTAGTAGTTTATAATGATAGATAAATTTTTTTGGTGTTTGTGTATATGATGCTAGGGATTGATCTCAGATCCTTGAACATGTTAGGCAAGAGACCTATCACTGAGCTCTGGTTTGGCATATAGCCTTTGATACATCTTTACATGTAGTCTGTGAATAAATCCATGCTCAGCATGTGTAGTGTTTCAAAACAAAGATAAACTAAGTGGACAGATATAACCACATTAAAGTATGATCTTAATATGACGGTGGTGAAAGTTAATGTGGAAAAATATCTTTCAACCTATGAACTTGGATATGGTTGAGTTTAACAATGCTGAGGAAGATCCAGAAGGCACTGAGAATTTGAACAGACTTATAACTCCTATGGAATTTGGCTCCCATGGCTTATAACATGAGCTATGACAGGAAATGGAACTTGTTCATCTTTGGCTAACTATCTTCTTTGGCAATCATCCAAAAGCATTGGTTAGAGGTACTCCTCTTTAAAAGGCATCATTTCCATTAAAATTTGTGTTTCCACATTTTTCACAGACTTTTTCTGGTTGTCAAAGTTTCTCTTGTATATCATCTGTGTTTCACAAGTCATCCTTGACTTTTCTTTTGCTTCCAAGACTGCTCATGCTGTTGATGGGCCATGGAGCCTTGGCATGTTCTGCCCCCTAACTTACTGCACTTTCCAAATGGCCATAGTTCTCTCTCATAGCAGTTACCATCCTTGATGTTTATCTGTTCTTCCTGTAGACTTTAAGCTCTATGAGGGTAAAAACTAAGCCTACTTTCTAATGGGCTACATCTAAAAGCCTAGTGTAGCTTTGACACAGGCAGGCACTGTCTAAGGATCTACTGGATAAAGGAGAATACTGGGTTTTACTGTAATCCTATTGCTGATTCACAGATGCATTGTGAAAAATTAGGTTATTACCTTGGACTTTTGTTGCTGGTGGAGACAACTTTGATGGTGGAGACAACTTTGAAACCGAGGGAAATGAGTCAATAATTTAGGCTTCATTTTGAGTGTTCAATCTGCCCTGCTGGTGGCAAGACCTTATATTCTATGTAACACTAGAAATCTTGATGATGATCTTCCTTATAACCTTACAATGGGAAGGATTTCAGTGAGTGAAGGTGTTTGTAGATGATCAAAAGAAAGAAAATAATTTAACCTGGGCACACTACCTATTTTTTTTTTTTTTCTTCAGGAGATGGCATGGTACAGGGTAAGAGGGCTTCTGAGGGTTTTTGACACAAAACTGCTTTCAGTTGAGGCTGGTGTTAAGTTGGTTCACCAAGGGCAGGCATTGCCTCTCTCGTGTACTCGGTCTGTGTTCTGTGTAATTGTCTTCTACAGAGTTAAGCCAATTAGAAATTAGACCTTGTGGGGATCAAGGTGTATTGTAGATGTGGGGTGTCAGAGGCAAGGGGGGAGAGTCTTGGACAAGGACAAGAGGCAGCACCAGACATGGGCAAAGGAGTATGACAATCTGCCTAGGCCATGTGGCTGACACCTCGCCTGACGCTTGTTTTGACTTTGTTCTAACTGCACAACCGGTGCGTGCAGATGACTTTACATCTCAGAAGAAAATGTGCAACAGCAATGTGCTAAGCAAATGCAAACAAAAATATGCTTCCCCCACTCCAAACAAATCTCTCACAAGTCATGACAATGCCATGGCATGGTGAGAGACTGAAGATAGAGGCCACTAGGAACCAGATTTACAGGGTGATTGAAGTGCCTTTCAAAGTCATCTTCAGTGTAGTGGTTACGTCCTATTATTCAGTATCACATACATTTCAATGGCACTCATCCATGTACTCATGAGAACATCATCTATTCAATTTGTTCAATATGTGTTGGGTACCTACTGTGATTTAAGAAGATGAGGGATACTTAGAAGGTAGCATGAAGGATTTGTGAGAACACATGAGGAACCTTGGCTTCTGGGCTTCTGCCCATGCCTGTCCCTCAGCTCTAGGAGCCCTCCCTCCACAAAAAACTCCCCTGCATCTTAAAGTCCACAAGTATTTCTTTCCTTGTTTTCACAATCTCTTCTGCTAGAGAAACGTATTCATTCTCTGTCCAGTGAGACAATAGAGGGCTACTTCTAACTCAGAAGTTGTAGTGAGTAAAGTTTGAAAGTCTCTATAGCCAGCTTATTCTTCCTACCTTGGCTGTTCTCACCTTGGCAAAGTTTGTACTGGGGTCAAAGTACATGAACAGGCAATCCTGGCCTTGTGATTAAGCTTATAGCTTGCATTCAGAGCTTTTTGGCCCCAACATAGCTATAGGACTCCAAGTTACCTCTCTGAAACATCCATAAGGCACTCAAATTGTAACAGAGAATCATGTTGCATTCTTCTCTGGCAGCATACCATAGTACCAGAGTGTGGAATCTGAAGTTCAAATTTTGTTGGGTTCAAATCCTAGCTTGACCTAGTAGTATGTGAATGTACTACTACTCTATGACAGGAATGGGGGAATTAACACTTTTGTGCCCCATTTTTCCATATTTAAAACAGAGCTAATGCAACATACTTTATTGGGTCAGTGTGAGGACTAGAATCTATAAATATGTGTACTTTCATCATGTTTGGAACACTGTAGAGCACTTGTTTCATGCTCAAGAGAGTCCTATAATTAACTAATATTTTCCAAATAAAATTATTTCCACCTACTATGGCTTTCTACTGTCAATGGTTCTTTCTAACCAGCTTTGTATTCTGAATGTTTTAAGCTTCAATTTTTACAAATGGCCACCTTTGGGAATAGATATTTTAAATACTCACAGTGTTTTTGAACAGTGAGTCATTTGGAGTTAGACCTTGGAACTTGACTTTCAGTATTTTTATCAACATCAATCATAGTTTAAGGAGGAACATAATCAGAAACCCCCTAGCTCCCAGTCTTGCTGCAATGATGTATTGAGTATTGTGGAATGGAATGAAACAAATCACATATGGAAATGTCTATCATCATACATGTTAGTCTTGGCAAATGTTTGTTTCCTTTTATTAAAACACAACACAGCAAAACAAATCATCATCATTAACAACAAAATATCTTCAAGGTCATTGAACCTGAAATCTGAGTCAATTGGATCAGCCTGGAGCCTTTGAATGGTGGCTAACAAGAGAGATTTATATGGCATCTTTACAGTATGTTGATCACTGAGCAACAAGTTTGATTTATGATACATACATGATCACACACGTACAGGAGTATTATCTATTACACATACACATAAAGGTCTAAATCTAGATACAATTCTTATAGTTGATCTATGGAGTCATACTTGGTGAGATCTTTTCTAAGGCCAGGGTTGCTCTTTTGCATCAGCTCCTGAGCCTTCTGTACATCTGTGCTGGTAATGATCTCACTGTGCCTGAGGATTGGGTCTGTCCTGGATGCACCTGGTGAAAGACTGTTCTCATTGCAGCATTCCTGTCTTTGGAGAAGACCCTGTGAGTTGAGCTTTTATGTAGAATGGGCTGAACTCATCCTTTGCCCCATTCTGCTTCCAAAAGTCTATTGGTCATGCCTTCAGACGCTGAGCACTTTTGGAACCACACTTGTCAGCCAATGTGACTTTCAGTCTGCCAACCCCTTATAGAGTTGTTCCCCTTCTTGAGTTTTTACCCCCAAAACTTTTCTACCCAGCCCCAAGTCTAGCATTTGCCCACTGTTTTGTTTCATGTTGCTTGCTGAGATCTCAGTATGTGGCAGACCATATGGATTGTTTGACTGTCCACATTGTCTTTCTCAGTGCTGTGGTTCTGAAGTGACCAGAATATCCTTAAAGTCCTGAGTTCAAAGAATAAAATTATATTTCAAAAGACATTGCCATATGAGGGCAACTTAGGCTTAGAGGGGTCACAAAGGAATTGAACCTGGCCTTGGCTTCTTTGATTTGGTTTGGAGTGGGAATGCCCTGCAGATGGGAAGTGGGGAATGGCATATTGTGGCACCTCTTGGCTTATGAGTGAATGACAAGGAATAGGAAGAAAACTGATCTAGATAGATATTGCCTGTTGGAACAGAAGTTCTGTGGAAGTCAACCAAAGGGGAAGTGGATAAGCAGTGTGCCAGGAGACATTGTTGTGCATTTGGTGACCAGATTCTCCCCATTTATGAGTAATAAAATCTATGTCTCTTATTTAGAGTTGTTGCATCTCAGTGATGACCAATATGGGAGAAAGATGGAATTACTTTCTAACTCCAGAAAAAGATGAGCACCAATGAACAACTTTGACACAATGTTGGCAGGTACATGTTTCCAGCATCCAACTGCTCACCCTAAGCCTCACCTCTGCCCTAGTAAGAGGCCCTTTTCCTGATGGAGAACAAAGGTCAGCACCCTGACCCAATCACTCCATGGCCTTTTGGCTGACCAAGGGGTGCCAATTAGGTCCCATTGTGATTGAGGTGGGAGGGAAGTCCCCCCCAATTCACTGACCCTTGAAGGAACTTCATCACTTTTGTTTTGAGGTTGTGGGGTGTGAGGCAGGGCACAGTCTCTTCATCTGCCCATAGTCAGCCCTGGCACAGAGACTGTGTCTGTCCTTGGCTCATATCCTAAGGATAGGGAATACTTCAATACCCTTACATAGCTCAGTCTGTCACTTCACAGAGTAGGCGTTGGGATGCGAAGAGGACATGGGAAATATGCATACTAGCTACCGGTCCAATGTCTGCTTAGCTTTAGAAATCCCATTTGCAGTGGTAAAGCCCAGCAGATGTCAGCTCTGCTGCCCACCACTCCTTCTCAGCTCCTCCCCTTCTCAATGGGGAACACAATGAACTAATTCCATAAGAAACAATTCAGAGAAATGTGAAAATATAATTTACCAGAGTTCAGCCAGGACACCCGTCTTGTTCTAAATCCAACAAGTTGGCCACATGTTAGGGGCCCCAGTGTACCTTAAAATATATTCATTAATTTCCAGAGATTAAAATCAATGTGCTTAGAAAGAAAAAAAAGAAAAGAAAAAAAACAGCCACAAAAAAATTACCAGCTGCCTTTTGAAAACAAGGGCATTGGGAAGTGAATGGATTTGCATGCTTCTGTTCTGTGTTCAAGAGCTTCCATGGCTACTGTGTTACATCAGGTAGGTAATGAAAGACAATTGGCAAGGAATCTAAATAGGAGAGGGGTACTTGAGTAACTGTAGTTTTTATGTTCAGGGGAGCCTGAGAGAGAAAAGCTGCATTGTACCTCGGAATTAATGGAGCTGCAGGACTGCATTAACGACAGCTTTGCTTTTTAGCGAAAAGGAATATAGTTACGGCAGTCAAAGAGAACATGGCTAGAATGGGCTCTGCTAATTGGAAATGTATATTATTTTGAGGCGATGTGTGTGCAGGGGAGGGGGCTGGAGAGCATGCAGGAGGGAGGCACAGTGAGAGGGCTGCAAAAGAGACTGGACCCAAGATGCCCTGGACTGGGCCCTACCAGCAGGGCAGTTAAAGGGTCTTTTCTTGTTGATAGGAACGGCCAGTGCCTGGACCCCACCCTCCCCCACTCCCTTTTAATTCAATGACTACGTGGGGGCTTCTTTGATGGAGGCTTTGAAGTCTGTGGCTTTGAGATTACTCTTCCTCTGTGACCTTGACCACCAGCCATGAGGTTAGTAGGGAAGGGGAGGGGGGGAGGAGGAAGGCTCCGGAGCTGGAAAAAGGGAAGGAAGGAGAGGGGAGGGGAGAGCATTTCTGCAGCATTCCAGGACTTTTCTGATCACTCGGCAAAGTTGAAATATGATTGCAGCCTTTGCACCGGGAAGGAAAGAAACCATTTAAATGAAAAATTAGCTGCCTTAGCGGGTCAAGCACATAGTTACATTAATGTCGTGTAGAACAATAAATCACCTTCGATCTCCAATTGAAAAAATGCTAATTTAGCTCAGCGATTCACTGATTGTACTTTGCTCCGATAGAAATCTTTTATTTAATGCGAAGCCGTGATTTGACAGCCTCCTCTAATGGTGCTCGCAGCCTCTCAGCATCTCAGTGGAATTCTGATCATGGTTTTAATATTCCGTGCAGCTCTGCTCCCTCTGATTTCACGCTCACACATTAACGAGAGCTGACACTGGAGATTAGACCAGACAGCTGGAATGCCAGGGCTTTGTTGCGGCATGGACTGCAGCCAACGTCGTTCAACCACAGCCAAGAGGGACCTGGGAAAGTCTTCTTAAGAAGGAGGGAAAGGCGGGGTGCGGGGCTGGAGGGAGGGTGGGAGCGGGGGATGGGAGTCCAAAGAAAGGCAAGGTGCTTTCTGAAGGGCATAGGAAAATGGAGATTTTCGGGGAGCCCTTTCCTCGTGGAAATTCACATTTGAATCGGTTCTGGTGTGTGTTAGAGGAAGTCGGTCATTACGGGGAAATCCCAAACTGGTTCAGGATTTTTCTGTAAACGCCTCTGAAATTACAATGGAAGGCAGCGAACAGACAGTGGAAATGGCTCCCAGCCTCAGCCAGCCAGCCGCTTGTCGGCTTGTCTGAGAAACAATGGTGATTAGGAACTGGAGGAAGACTGCTTACATAAGGAAATGTGCTCACCCTTCGCCTTGGGGAAAAAAAAATCACTTAATTCCAGGTGAATAAATCGGGAAATAAAACTGGATCTTTGAGCTGCTTGCACTGAGTAGTGACTACCTTGGAAAGAAAGCAAGTCTCCTAGTGTAACTGCCTTGATCCTAACACAGTGTTTCCGGAGACCAGAAATCAAATAAAGACCCACAGTTCCATCTACACCAGCAACCAGGGCTCAGACCGTGCAGAAATGTAGACAGAAGGGAATGGCATGGCCTTAGTCTGTGGCCCACCTTTCTCCAGAAGGGCAGGGAATGAAAATAGCCAAGATGTCCCATTAACACCACGTCAAAAAGAAGGGGGGGGGGGTCTGCTCCCAGGGGAAAGCAATTGAGTAGAAATAACAAATGTCTTCCTTGCTAACTGTATCATCATTAATAATAATTGTACTTTGCATTTTTATGGGATCCTAGGATTCTTGAGGTTTTTATAAATATGCATGGGGGAGTCTGAAGGGGAGAGATGAATAGAGATGAATGCACCCATTCAAGACTTCAGGATGGAGTGACTGAGGTGTGCCACTGCAGGGACTTACCTGGAGTGAAAGGAACCGCAAACAAGTTACATGCTGCCCCTGGCCTGGTGCCTACTAGAGACTTCCTCCTCTGAGATCTACTGCTCAGACCTATGAACCTCGGTAGGAGAAGGTAGAGGAACGGAGCTATATTCAGTAACTTTCTCCTATTGTTCTACTTAAACCCTCCTTAGTCCTTGTGGGGCCACTATCACCAATATAATTTACAATTTGTATTATTGAGCTTGGAACTAGACAATGTTCTCATTGAAAGAAACATGAGTTGGTACCTATTTATATATATACTATATATATACATAAAACAAACATATATAATAAACATATATATTCATGCCTACAAATAGCTATATATATTTGTACACATATGCATGTCTACATATAGTTATACATGTATATATCTATCTATAGATATATATGAATATGTAAATCAGTAAGTCAGGGGCTGGAGAAATAGTTTAGCAGATAAGAGAACTGGCGGCTCTTCCCGATGACTTAGGTGTAATTCCCAACACCCACAGGCAGCTCAAACCATCTGTAAGTCCAGCTTTACCCAGAGGATTCAACACCTCTGTTCTCAGAGGACACCTGCACTAGTGAACATGTCCACAAGTAGACACACACACACAATTAAAAATGACTAATAAATGTTTTAAAAAATCCTGGGGTCAATATTAGAGTGGTTAAGGGCCTGTAGCTTATACCACAGTATATAAATCCAAGTGATTAAGAACAAGCTGGATAAATTCACCCACAAATCTCACTTCTCTAAATGTGTTTTTATATGGTCTTAGCAAGATTCTTTGAATTTTTTAAGACTCATTTTTGTTTGTAAAATACAGATTTCAATGAAATATCCTTAGTACAGTCCCAGACTGATACACACAAGTGAACACTGTCTAACAGACTCTTTAGTGTTCATAGAAACTGCTCATTACTTTAAGGAGCATGTGAGAATGAAGCATTCTAAAGTGTGCTATTGTTCTCATTGCCATCATCTTAATAGATTTATACTTACTCTCAAGATTCTGAAATATTATTCAAAGCATTTTTGGAACTGTCCCTTTAGAATGATAAATGGAGAGCTGGGGAGATAGCTCAGTTGGTAAAATGCTAGCGCTCACCTGGTTAAAAAAAAAAAACAAAAACAAAAACAAAAAAAACAATGCATGGTAATACACCATTGGAATTCCCATGATGCAGAGGCTGAGTTAGGTGGGTTCCTGGGGCTTGTTAGCCTTACTTAATCTTACCTAATATGGGTGCTTCAGGCCAGTAAGAGACCCTGTCTCAAAAAATAGGTTGACAATGCTTGAAGTGTGCATGCACACACACACACACACACACACACACACACACACACACACACGAACTATCAGTACTCTTGGTAAATTGTGTCTCACACATCTTTAATTACGGCACATTTTCATCCTTGGAGGATGAGTTTGTCATTGGGAGGTACTAAAAGCTGTCCAGAAGTTGTGTCTTATTAATCTGGTAGAAGGAATTCAAATTGAGAGAATGCTTTTCCAGAAATGAGTGTGCCTATAAACAAATTAGATTTGCTTTTTGTAAACAAAATCTAACCCTAGTTCCAAGAAAGGCTTAGTGAGCAATTGTAGCCATTTTAGAATATGTCCATGATTTCCTAAAAAGAGAGTGTATAGAAAGGACCACAGTTCCTGGTACATCTGTAGGGGGGGAACAGAAGCTCATCATTTCATGGTCATAGCTTATAAACAGACTTCCCAGAAAGAGCTTAGAGTTCCTGGTGGCAGAAAAAGGTTTGCCCTGGAGTGTTCTAGTTTACTTTTGTTACTGTGATAAAAGCCATAACATCAAAACCAAAAGCAACTTATGGAAGAAAAGAGTTAACTTTAGTTCATACTTTTAGGTCATAGTCCCTCATGGAGGACTGTCTAGTAGGAACTGAAGCAGAAAAGCACAGAGAGACACTGATCCTGGCTTGTTCACTTTCCTGCTCAGTTGGCTTTCTTATCTAACATAGATCCCCCTGCCTAGGGAATGATGCCACCCACATTGGGATGGGCCTCCCAAATCAATTGCTTAGAAACATTGACACAGGGCAATCTAATTGAGGCAGTTCTTCAGCTAAGGTTCTCTGTCCTCAAGGGATTCTAGATGTAACCAATTGACAATAAAAACAACCAGGATGATGAGTTCTTAGGACTATTCACATCTTGAGGTTTCCTATTCTTGGCTTTGCTCTCTGGGCTTATATACAGATATCATGTAGAGTCAGTTTGCTCATATTTCAGAATTCATTGTTTGTTTACCTTCTGGGTTTCTGATATTTCCTAAGGATTAGAGTTTGCTAAGCCCTTGACCAGAAGACACACACACCCTAACAGTGCAGAGTGATGTTCTTGAAGGCACACAAACATGGCCAGATCCTGAAGATACTGTGCCTCGTGCTTAAGTGTGGGAACTTGATCTTAGAACTGGTAGGTAAACATTGGCCTTTACAATTAGAGAGGATGACACTCATGGTTCCTCATCCTTTGGTTCTGTAATGGCTATTCTTGGTTGTCCGAACTACAATTCAGAAATGAAGGGCACATGTGTGATCTGGGTCCTGAGGCTTGAAGACAAAGACTTTTGTTGGCACATACCTTTAATCCAGATCTTGAGGTGGGAAATCTATTTACAGACAATGGAGGAAGGCAGGTTCATTTGCTCTTTCTTTGCCTGCTTGCCCTCACTTAGTCAGCAAATCCTTTCCTTCACTGGCTTTGGAGCCTGATTTTTTTGTGACTACAACATATATAGAGGCCCAGCTGAGACACAGCCTCATGGGGCTCAGCAACTACTAGAGTCTTACACTTTCCATTTTTAGCTGATCATTGTTGGATTCAGTCTGTAAGTCATTCCAATAATTCCCATAGATAGATAGATAGATAGATAGATAGATAGATAGATAGATAGACAGATAGATAGACAGATAGATATTCATTCTTTAAGTTCTGTTACTCTAGGGAATCCTAGAAGGACTGGGGTATTGCTGTGAAAAGCCTGACCATGCTTCTGTTTGGAAGAATTTTTACTTTAGTTTGGGTTAGGAAAGCAGTGAAATACTTTAAACACTGCTTAATGGGCCATATCAGTAGGAACATGGACAACAGTAGTGCTGAGTGTGATTTGAACTGTGGGTACCTGGATTAAGATATTTCAGAAGAATGGTAGCATGTGGCTCAAAGGCCTGTCTTGTGATATTTTAGTGAAGAATATAGCTGCTTTTTGCCCATGTCCAAAATGTCTGCCTGAGGCTAAATTGAAGAGATTGGGATTAATTCTATTGGCAGGGAAAAAAAATCTCAAAACAGCCTATTATAGACTCTGTTGTGTGGTTATTAGTGGTAACTTTGATGAAGATTTATAATGAAAAGAAGTAGCCTGAGCAAATAAAAATGCAAAATATACAGATTGAGAAAAGGGGCATCAAGAAATAGAACAGGGCTAATTCCTGTAAGAAATAAACTAGATCAAGATATGGAGAAAAGCGTGTGGTGACATCAGAGTGATATTCTACTCAGCTAGGTTTCCAACTTATGAAAAGAAATTAGAGAAAAGCTTCAAGGCAGGCGTGGTGGTGCAAACCTTTAAAACCAGCACTCCAGAGTCAGAGAGTGGCAGATCTCCAAGTCTCAGGCAACAGAGCAAGTTCCAGGACAGCCAAGTTAGGCAGGGAAGGAAACTATGAAAAAAGAAGGGGCCATGAACAAGGGGCCATGTTCCAGCCCTAGCAAGCAGCAGAACTTGGCAGCTTTGGCCACATGGTTCTGACTTTGAAGTTAAGGACAGAAGAAACCAGTTACAGGAATTTCCCATGAGACTAAGGAAAACTGAGGCCAGGTATGTGTCAAGGATGTCCCTTAATGGAAACCTAGAGAGAATGTTGCTTAAAGTTGTGAAATTGAAGTCTGGATTGCCTTGGAGGCCCCAAAATGTTAGAGATGCTAGAACTGTGGGATATATGTAAAGGAGAGCTGCTAATAGGGAGTGGAACCAGCCCAAGAGAGAGAAGTATGTTGCAGTCAACACAGCTGAAAAGAACTGGAGATCTGAAGAGCATTTGCCAGCAAACATGGAGATGCAGAGTTTGAAGTTTCCCACGTGGTTTCCAGTCTTGCTTTGGTCCAGTGTTTCCTCACTATGCTTCCTTCCCTATATTTTGGAATGGTAGTATCTATCCTGTTGCATTATATGTTGGAAGTATGTAATCTGCTTTTGGATTTTGATTTTACAGAGGATTACAGTTCAGAGATTTTATGAATCTCAGAAGAGACTTTAAATTTTAGACTTTTAAAAGTATTTGAGACTGTTATAGATGATGGGAACTTTTGAAGTTGGACTGGATTGAATTTTGCATTGTAGTATGTCTGCAAGCCTTTGGGGGTCAAGGAGTGGAATGTGGTGGTTTGTAAAAGTGGCCCCCAAAGGGAGTGGCACTATTAGGAAATGTGGAGTAGGTGTGATGTTGTTGGAGAAAGTGTGTCACTGTAGAGGTAGGCTTTGAGGTCCCATATATGCTTAAGCCACCCCCAGCGAGACAATCTACTTCCTGTTGCCTGCATACCAACATGTAGCAGCTCCATCTCCAGCACCATGTCTGCCTGCACACCACCACGTTCCTCCGCCATGACAACAATGGACTAAACCTCTGAAACTGTAAGATGCCACTTCAATTAAATGTTTTTCTTTAAAAGAGTTTCTGTGGTCATGGTGTCTCTTTACAGCAATATAAACTAAAGAGAGCTTCCATCTCATTCTGATTTTAAGTTTCTGTGTCTTAAGAATGGACCAAATCTTGTGCTCCTTGCATTGACCATGAGCACAACCAAATTGAAAATTATCCTTGGTCCAGAACAGACTCTCTTATTTGGAAGTCTTTCTTAAGGAGAGAAGAAATATGTCCTGAATCCCATTCCAGGAAAGTTCACAAGCTGTGAACTAATTGCAGGTGTACAGATTTGGATTTGAAAAGTTTCAACTTATAACATGGGCATCTATCTCAGAACTATGAATAGTGGTAGGTTTTTGATCCTCAGTGGCAGCTCTATAGCCACACTACTCACAATTGATAAAAAAAAAAAAAAAAAAAAAAAAAAAAAAAAAAAAAAAAAAAAAAAAAAAAAAAAAAAAAAAAAAAAAAAAAAAAAAAAAAAAAAAAAAAAAAAAAAAAAAAAAAAAAAAAAAAAAAAAAAAAAAAAAAAAAAAAACTTTGACCACAGAGAAGAAGAAAGGAACTGACTAACACAAGTGTGAAGATGTCGAAGAGTGCTTCTGTTTAGACCGAATTGATCATACCGAGAGCAGTATTGCACCTGTAGTAGATGTTGAAAGACAGGAAGCCTCGTGTGGTTTTATCTATACCTCATTCAGAGGCAAGGATACCATTGTGCCTAACACTGTGGCTGAAGTAGATTTATTTGTTCATTGTATACAGAAAAAGAAATGATCCAGACGTAATTGTGAATCAGAGCTCCCAGAACCCTGTGCCAAAGATGATGGAAACTGTAAATGTCCTAGACATGAATTGCATAGTGGCTTCATGGTTGCTAGTCATTTAGACAATTAATAGTAGTATTGATAGATGGACTACATGGTGTGTGTGTGAGAGAGAGAGAGAGAGGAGTGAGTCTCTAAGTAGGTATTCACCACACACACATTCCAGGTGTGGTACAGGCAGAACAGAGGCCAATGATTTGCTAATATTTATAGCTACTGGAGAATGATTTGGGACCTTATCACTATAAAGTCACCTTTATCATGCCCTTCTCCCAAGGTTTTCTAGAATGGGAGAGAAAGGGGGACCTACAGAGAACTAGGGAAATGTCTGAATAGCCCCCCCATACAGTGTCATATATGCTAATTTATGTTAATGTTATGTGTGTTCCCATTGGAAAGAGACCGAGAACAGCTACTTTGGAAAATGACATTTGATATATACACAGGGATATCATGTATAGAATTCAAATGGAGCTCAGTTATTTTAAGATGAGAAAAGACAACAAACTAAAGCAGTTTTCTGGTAACTGAGTTTAGCATATATTCCTTGAGACAGGTTCTGCTGTTGACTATAAAAAAATAAGCTACATGCTAAAGTGCCTATTTTTGTCCCATTATCATTTGGTTTTAGTTACCTTCATGAAGTCCACAGGTTGTCTCATTATTTGAGCTCATTTCCCAGCAGTTGCTGGAGTTATTAGGGGATATAGTAAAGGTGCTGGAGGAAAATATCATTTGGTGAACATCTATTGTGCTAGTAGCATGCTCTGTGTGTGTGTGTGTGTGTGTGTGTGTGTGTGTGTGTGTGTGTGTGATTGTCTATAGCACATATTTTAGCCCTTAAATTACTCCTATATTTTCTCCTGCCTGGTAAGGTTTGGCCTGGATGGGGAGAAGGCAACCATGGGTCTGCTCAGGACTACATGGTATGTGTGTGTGTGTGTGTGAGACAGAGACAGAGACAGAGACAGAGACAGACAGAGAGAATAGGGGGGTCAGAATGGTTCAAGTGCTGTGGAGAAAGATAGATCTGAAGAGCCAAAGGCCATGAGGAACAAACTGATACTTGTGGCCTGCTTGCCACCCAGGGCCATGGTAATTCCCAGGACTGAGCTGCAGGGAATGTCTGGGTCTGTGACCCTAGTGCAGCCAGGGACTATGTTCATGTCCATGGCTCCTGTTAACATTGAAGGTCCCTCGGATGCCTGGGATCTGTACCACCTCCTAGTGTCCTGTTAGAATCTGAGGACCACACAGCCTGGGCCAGTGCCAATTTGAGTGGCCTGCACTGGCACCTGGGGTCAGTGGTGACATCTGACTGAAGCTACCACAGAGGGCCTGGTTCTGATGCAGCTGAGATCTATGCTGATGTCTGTTGCCTGAGTTACTACAGGGGCCATGCAAATCATGCCTGTTGAAGTCTGAGGGCATTGCTCAGCCAGTCCCTCACTGGCCCCAGGAGAACTGGCCCCTCCCCTCAACAGCCCTGGAATAGGGGACCCAAAGATCTCAGCATGAGATAACTGGCCTTGCCACTCATAGGAAAGCTGCTCATCCCTCACCACAGGGGTAGGAAAGCTGGCTCTGCCCCTCACCTGAGGTGGGTGTTCCCAGTACCAGACTGACCAACTCAGCAACCACAGATCTTGGGTCTTCAGTTATCTCATCCCAACATCTACCCTATCTATGACCTGCTGGAGCATGTGAAGGGACTGGTCCTGCCAAACCATAGCCACATGATCTATATAACAGCAGGATACACTAGAGCAGTTTTGATGGGGGTCCAATGCAGATGGTATACCAGAAGCCAGAGGTCTTGGACAGACCAATGACTCATTGCAATGAACATTTGCAAGTAAAGCTGTTTGGACAAATGGTGTACTGTGTGACACACCGCAGCTCCCAATGCCTCTATGATGCATGAAGAGACATGGAGGGGTGAGAAAGAAGAGCGAAGTGTTCATTTCTTTCTTTGTCTTTGTTTTGCTTTATTTTACATTATTTTTGTCTTTATTACTTTTATTTTATTTTATTTTCAATTTTTCTTTGGTGGAGAAATCCTACAGGGGTGAAGGGTGGTCATGGAGGGATTGGGAAATGAGTGGGATTGAATGTAAAATTCCAAAAGAATCAATAAAATTATGTCAAAAATGAGAATCCTATATTTTGCTACTAATTAACAAAAAAGGTTTGATATACAAAGGAGACTAACTACTCAAACACCTACTAGCTTATGGAAATTTTAAATAATTTGAATCTAAGCTCTCAAAACTTTTCTGAGTCTGCACACGTGAGGTGGCTACTGGGCATGGAAGGGTATGTCAGATCCCCAGAGCATCTCAGTAGGACCTAAGGGTAGTAACTGGATAGAGGAAGCTTTAAAATACTGGGACCACTTTGAAGAATTAAAGCTAAGTATAAATCTTTGTGGCCACACCTTAGGAAGTATACAGGTCAAGTGACATGAAATTGCTAACATTTGACCAATTTCTATTTATAAAAAAATGAGAATTCCAATTATTTAACCTAAGGAAAGTTGTATAATTAGTGCTGAGGTGCACTCAATATGAGAACTGGAATCAAGATCTGGTGATTAAAATAAAAACAGAGAGGGGTCATTTCCCTTGGCTCCAAAAGCTATGCATTCCACAGTTCTGAGATAACTGAATTGGTAGCCCCAAGCAACTTTTGTCTTATGTAGGGCTAGAGATTGAATTCGAAGCTTCGTGCATGCTAGGTAGGCATTCTGCTAACTGAGCCGCTTCCTGGGCTCTGAGAACGCTTCTCTCCAGGGGAGAAAGGGAGACAGTCCTAGTTCTTTTGTTCTCCTACTGGCCCTAGAATGTGACGTTCAGACTTCGCCAACTAAAACCTCTGCCTGGCTCTCAGCCCTCTGTCCCAAATCCAGAGAAGGCCTGTTACCCATTGTTACAGACTGAGTTTTACACACTCACTCACACACACACACACAGAGAGAGAGAGAGAGAAAGAGAGAGAGAGAGAGAGAGAGAGAGAGAGAGGCATACTAAGTGTCTAGCCTTGGATATATCAGAATATGATCACATTTGTGATTACAGATGTATTTGCTGAGATGAAGACATAAAGAAGGATGGAAGTAACATCCATGTGATCAATGTGCTTCAAAAACAGTGGGAGATAGAGATGCCCAGGGAAGAGAGTCATTTAATGACATGGGCAGAGGTTGGATGAGGTGCCTTCCACCAAGGAGAGACCAAGGGCCACTTCAAGGAACGTCATTGCTTTGCAAAGAATGCAATGTGTGCTTTCAGGAGGCCCGGTGAGATCACCCTTGAGCTTCTGAGGAAGCATGGTCTTGCTGACATCTTAATTAATTTCAGATTTCAGCTGCTGCAACAGTCAGGTGACAAACTCTTCCATTCTAAGTTGCCTAGTTTGTGACACTCCATCATGGCAACCTTAGAAAACACATCTATGCACCATATAGACTCCATTTCAACCCCATGCTCCTGTCTTTTGTCAACATGCTTAGGGAAATAAAGTCATGGGGGAAAAAAGACACTGTATTTCAGAAAGCATAACTGACTAGACTGACTCATTTCTGAATGTTGTAGAGAGTCTGAAGTTATTTCTTTCTAGAACTTTGAGTT
This sequence comes from Sigmodon hispidus, assembly GCA_004025045.1. Taxonomy (NCBI): domain Eukaryota; kingdom Metazoa; phylum Chordata; class Mammalia; order Rodentia; family Cricetidae; genus Sigmodon; species Sigmodon hispidus. The sequence goes on along the minus strand of PVIH01000407.1, from coordinate 143,781 downwards.
TAGGGGTTATGCGTGCAAACTCTGTCCCAGTATAAATTTTATTGAACAAGTGATGATTACTCTTATGTTCAATTTGCCTGAGTCATACTTATGGACTATTGAACAAATGGACTGGCTCCCAAGAAAGCAACAAGGTCAGGCTGGGTGGGTCCTCTCTACTAACTATAACTGGTCTACTATAAGTTATTACTGAAGTTCTGTTAAGCTATAAATGTTATTGTGGAGGTACAATATTTTCTGTCATTATCATAATTAGTAACTAACTCAGGATTCATTCAGCAGTTTTATATATATATATATACATATATATATAAACTTATATATATATACATATATATATGTATATATATATCCTAGGTAGCCTAGGATATAAGTCTGCCACAGGTATATTCACAGTACTTACTGAGTATCTGCGCTATATTCAACAAGAACTGAAAGACTTCCAAGGTCTGACCTTGTTGGCTATGCTCTAGAACTCCAACACAAGGCTTGACAATTGCTGAAATCAATTTATGTGTATAGGTATTTTGTCCACATGTATGTCTGTGCACCACATGTGTGTCCGGTGCCCGGGAAGGACATAAGAGGGCATGAAATCCCCTGGGACTGGAGTTAATGATGTTTATGAAGTGCTTGGAATTGAACTCAAGTCCTCCAGAAGAGAATCAAATACTCTTGACAATTGAGCCATTTCTCCAGCCTCCATGACACCTGGTTTTAATGTCAACTTACCATAAGGTAGAATGTCCTGAATGGGGAATTTAACTGAGAAATTGTCCCATTTGCTTTTATTGACTTAGGTCCACCCAAGGACAATTCTTTAGGCTTGGCCTTCCCTCTTTTCCTTGCTGCTGAGGATACATATTCCTCTGTTTCCATCGTGTACTGAGGACCAGAAACTCTTGAGGTTTGGGGCACTAGATTGAGATGCCTGAGGCATATAGTCTTGTGAACTAAACAACCACCAAGCTGTAGGCCTGTCCCTTTGAGACAGCCACTATGGGACTGCTCCAATTGTCTAGCGGAAGCACCAAGTCCCAAGGACTGCGGATTTTAACCTCTTTGTTACTATAAGAACCTATGGGGTCTGTTCCCCTAGAGCAGCAGTCTTCAACCTTTGGGTCAGGGCCCCTTTGACAGATACCCTGCATATTAGGTATTTACATTATAATTCACATCAGTAGAAAAATTACAGTTATGAAGAAGCAATGAAATAATTTTATGGTTGGGGATCACCACAACATGAGGAAGTGTATTAAATGGTCAGGATATCAGATAGGTCGAGAACCTCTGTTCTGGAGAACCCTGACTAATATATATGTTTATTTTGAGTTTAAAATTACAAAAGTGAAATTTAGGATTAAGTTAAATGTCAAGCATCATACTAAGAAGGTAAATGGCAATTTTTAACCCAGTTTCCTCCTGCCTCCCTCCCTCCCTCTGTCTCTTTTTCTGTCATTTTTTCCCTCCTTTCTCCTCCTCTTCTCCTGTTCACCTTTGTTCTTTCTGAAATAGAGTCTCTCTGTGTAACCCAAGCTTGAACTTGAAATCTCTGAGTGCTAAGCTTACAGGCAGGCACAGTCATGCCTTACATGCCTGGCTTTGGATCTAGTTCATTTGTCTCAAAGGTAAGTGAGGAGAAGGTGAAAAGGCTATCTTCAGTCAAGTGTCACCCTGGGACAACAAGGATAAAAGAAATCTCACTGAGCCCTGGAAACACGACTGGTATATGCAAATTTCAAACACAGCTGGGAACAATGGAAAAACGTGGAGTAGGTGTGAACTTGAGGTTCATGGGTGATGGGAACGGGAGCTCTATCATCTGCTGGCCTGTGTTTCTGGATAGAAACTAATTTCTCTGTGCTGTGACCTCCTCAATGGATGTATAGGCCTAACACTAGTTCTCACATTGAGTTAATGTCATGGTTACCCTGCACATACAAGTGTAGAGCGGATGTGACCTTATCAATACAGCCAAGCTTTGTATTTTTTGGTTCAGTTCTATTTTAGACTAATGTCCTATCTTCTTAGGAAACTCCCCTACTTTGACCAGAATGCAAATACATGCTCTTACAAACTTAAAATTCAAAAACATCCACTTTATTTTTAAAAATTGTTTTGTTTTGCATTTGTGATGTGTGTGCATGCCTGTGTGTATGCACACTTGTGTAAAGGTATTCTCAGAGGCCAGAAGAAAGTGTTAGATTCCCTGGAGCTAGATTTGTAAGTAGTGAGCTGCCTGGTATGGAAACTGGGAATTAAATTTAGGTCATCTACAGAGCAGCAGGTACTTTTCATAACCAAACTTCCCCTCCAGCATCTCCTCCCATTTCATTTTTAAAAAATAGATGAACAGAATATCTTCAAATGCATCTGGTATCCATCCACTTAGTCATAGGATAGTGTTTGGATACTGTATCTTCATCTGCATCCACAATGGATGTAATGATGCTGTCCCCTGGCAAGCAACCAGGTCCATATCCCTTCAGTGATGATCTGCTAGGATTTCCAGTTTTTAGTATCTTCTCGGATCAGAATCTCTATGAATGCACAGTCATGGAGGATGAAGTTCTGTGTTTTAGCCACTTTCTTAGCATACACTTTTCTTTTACCTGCCTGTGCAGTTGTTATTCTTGTTTCCACCCCAGAGCATTTCTATAGTTCTCTCCCTTACTTGCCTGGTCTTTGACTTTCCCCAGTTCCCCAACCAAATGCCACCTCATGGGAAAGGGACCCCTCCACACCTTATGTAGAACTTCACACTGACTGTACATTAATCTCTTCTTTCTTCACTTGGCAGGAAATGGACTGAAACCCAGAATTATATCACAGACATTTGTCAGTTATATGCCAATCATGGATCTTTCTGTATCCACCTGCCCTATACTCTGCCTTGCCTGGAAAGTGTTGGCAGTATGAGGACCAAGTTTTTATATTATTCTTTGCTATGTCCCTAAGCCCCACATGTTGCTAGGAACACAGCAGGCTAATAGTTGAGAAATGTTTACTTCTGGCCAAATGGTTCCACCTGGGATGTGTCTAGAGAGGACACGGCACAAAACCTTCGCTAATCGACTTCTCCCAGCATTCCTCACTCTGTATTCTCAATCTGCAACCAGCATATGACACATCCTATTCCCGTTGCTCTGTGTGGTAAAGATTACTACGTTGTCTCCCTTTCTTCTCACCACGGCCAGGGCCTCTTATGTTTCCTGTAGGAGGGTCATTTGTCCCTGAGTCTCGGCATGGATAGACATTACTGCCAGACATCTGCAAGGGACTGAGGGCTGTTTTGCTGACTGCCTTAGATTTGCGGTGCTGCTCAATTTCTCCCTAATGGTTATAAATGTGCCAAGGAACAAGAAGTGAGAAGTCCAGTGTGTAATGAGTCAAAAGAGACCTGATCTGCTGCAGCCCTTCCAGGGACATCCCTGAAATACCCGCAACCCACCCACCATCATTACCTCTGTTTAGAAAGGACTCCAAAACATCAACTGAGCACATTAAGTTTGTGGTCCTGCATTGATAGCAAGTGCATTTCTTGCCCTGCCTCCCTCCAGCAGCCCAACAGGTTAGGTTACATTAGATTTGGTCAGGCTACCATCTTCCAATTCACCAATTAAAGAGACCACTAATGGCTAGGCATGGTGTTGCAGGCCTTTAATCCAGCAGAGGCAGAGACAGTTGGATCTCTGTGAGTTCGAAGCCAGCATGGTCTACAAAGAGAGTTTCAGGTCAATCAGGGCTCCTACACAATGTGTCCTGTGTGTGTGTGTGTGTGTGTGTGAGAGAGAGAGAGAGAGACAGAGACAGAGAGAGAGACAGAGAGACAGAGGGACAGAGACAGAGAGAGAGCATTGCAGGTGAAAGCAGAGAAACATGGGTTTATTTAACATAGACACATCAGGAAAAGGAACAAATTATGGGGTCCAGAGATTCCTTAAGTCTTTCATTGTGGTCCAGGCTTGGGTTTGATTTAAATAGATGGTGAGATGACATATCTTCAGAATTAAGCAGCTCTGGCCAAGGTGGGGTCCCGCCCACCATTAACCAATAGGTTCTAATGTCTCTCAGGAAGTTGTCAATTGCTGGGGCTTCTGCCACACTCTCACTGCTAATCATCCTCATCTGGGGAGCAGAAGTAGGGCACATGGCCTTCTGCAGCTCAAGGTGTTAAAAAAGAACAGGTAAGGATAGGAAAGTATATCAGAGCCTTCAGCCAAAGCCCAGACACAGTGATGGCAGAGGTGCCAAGCCTCCATCTTGCCTTTAGATGCTCTGAGGATCCAAAGTTAAGTGTCTGCTACATTTCTAGTTTTTCCTATAAACAAGCTATAGGCATACTATTCCTCTGACTTCTGTGAAAATCAGTGCACACAGTATCCCTCATACTAGTGTGTGCAATCCATCCTGGGGACCATTGCTCAGTATGCATAGAGAGATGGCTCCATCTAAAAAACACTGCATAGTATTCAATAAAATGGGTGCTTCATATTTTATTATGTAAGGTTCTTATCAAAGGGCATTTAATCATTTTCAAACTTTAATAACTACAAATAAATCATTCCATGTGTGTGTAGATGTATCCACAGGAAAGAAGTCTACAGATAAAATTTTGAGATTAAAGAATGGGAACACTACATTTTTCAAAGATTGTTCCTTATTCCCTCCACAGATAGCCTGACAATACACAGTCCTGTGCTTGACAACACTACATGAGCAGGTTGCTTCCTCACCCTCACCAGGGTTCGTGCTATGGAGAAGCTAATGCACAAGCATATTGTACAGTTTCCATTTTCCTTCCCACTCCCTTTACTCCACCTTGATCCCCTCCCTGTCTCTGAGCTTCCTGTCTGTGTTTGGTATAAGTGTGTGCACTCACATACTTTCCTGTGTGAGTGAGGATGCACATATATCTCAACACACATGTAGGGGTCAGAGGCCGAGCCTGGGCATCATTCCTCACTGTCCATCTTAAGACAAGGTCTCCTTGTCTTTCCGCTGTGTACACTAGGCTGGCTGGTTATTAAGCTTCCTGAGAACAGGAATACCAGGCTTACAGATGGTGGCTCTACATGTCCAAATCTTGGGGGGGAGGGGTTGGTAGTTTTGGGGACTAAAATTCAGTTCCTCACACTTGAGCAACAAACGCTTGTATCAACTGAGCCAGCTCCCTAGTTTGTGTTTCTCATATATATTTAATGTGTTGTGTATATTGCTGTGGGCTGTCAGTTTGTGAGTTACTGTGTTACTGTTCTGGGTTATTGGCCATGTGACTTAAAACAAGGACCTCTGCATGTGTTAAAGGCATCAGGCTTTTAGACTATGAAAACATTTCCCCAATTTTTATTCATCCTTATGTTTTATTCATATTTAATTTACCATGCCAAAAATGTAGTTAAATTGGTCACTTTTCCACTGAGAGATAATTTTAAATCCTAGGTGTTTCAGCTTTTTCTCATATTGCAATCTTAAATGATCTATTTTTTCATTACATTTTCTTTAGAATATTTTGTTATGAGATATATTATGAAATGGCACTTAGAAAGTATAAAAAATAATTTTAAAAATGCATGCACACCCATCTGTTAGCTTAAATAAAACATTACTGACAAAGCTGAAACCTTCACCTGCGTCCGTCTACCACATTCCATTATGGAAATGTAGGTATGGTGGCCAGTGGCTTCATGGTGGCCAGTGGCTTCATGGTGGCCAGTGGATTCATGGTGGCGGATGGCTTCATGGCAGCAAGAACGATAGCAGGTTAAACAGGTCAGCCAGGGCAGAAATTAGGAAATGGCTGTAAACTTTAGGGCCTGTCCTCCAATGAGTCACTTCCTTAAGCGAGGCCCAGTGTTCAAGTGTTCCATATTTTCCCTAAATATCATCCTCAGCTTGGCTTGGGTGCTCAGACATGACCCTGTAAAGGACATTGCACATTCAAAAGACTTTAAGGACATGGGTATATGTTCCTAAACAAGGCCTAGAATCGTCCTGTATGCTTTCCTCTGTAGCTTTCTTTGTCCTTCAATATATTTGTAAGGCTTTGTACATACCAATGTATTAGTTCCCAGTGTATTACAATGGCTATTTCACAGTTACCCATGTGACCATGTGACGTTCTGGAAGTGAACAATTGGATGTTCCTATTGTCTTTTGTTTATTAGAAACAAAGAGTCAAGGAAGTCCTTGTTAGAATATTGAACAGTAGCATTTCCCTAGCACAAAATTAAAAGGTGTGGTTTAATTCACTGTGCATTATTCCAGCTCATGTCATACTATTTCAAGGGAGACAGGGATCCAGGAACTATACTTGAGGGGTCCCTTGTTTTTTAATCCCTAGTTGCACTTAGAGTTATAAAACTCTAATATTTTGGCAATCTGAGACCGTGCAAAAGGAAATCCTGTTCTGTTTGATTGACTTGAGGAAAGAGAGGCCTGAGCATCCTTCCTTTTGTTGTTGTTTGTTTGTTTTGTTTTTTCTAGTGTTGGAGATTGAGCTGAGGGTTACATGCACACAGGTAAGCTTTCTACCTTGGACCTATAGATACAGACTGAACATCATTCATGAGCTCATTAACAAGGTTCCTTTTGTATTTAAATAAATGAGTCCTGCAGTTGAAGAGAGGGCAGAGTAGTTAAAAGCATGTACTGCTCTCCTAGAACACTTGAGTTTGGTTTCCAGGACCAGAATCAGGCCGCTCACAACAACTTGTAACTCCAGCTACAGGAGATCCGATGCCTTCTTCTGGCCCTCTGGTCACCTGCACTCACATGGCATAATACAAATATACACATAAATACAAAAGAATCTTTAAAACAAGCAAAAACTTTTAAAAATATTTGCTTGTTGAGCTCTTTTGTTTATCTGTTTTTAATTTTTTCTTATATTTTAAATGTAACTTGTATAGGAATACTATTGCATTGGTTTTGAGTATGAGTTATAGATCATATTTTAGGGGGATGTGTGATGGAGTACATTTTTTAATACTGAAAGTAGTGCTAATATCTGCTTCTCTTGACAGTGGACTTGTCTGAGCATCTTCTAGTGAAACAGTGATGTATGTTTCTTCATAAATTAGGTCACAAAGCAGGTGAGGTTTTCTGCAGATTTCTATTTTACTTTGTGTGCCTTGTCCAGGGTAAACCAGCAGCTATACTTTATGACCATCCAGACGGCTCTGGAGAGAGGCTCACTCGGCCAGGAGCCGAGGCCAGCAGCCAGGGCAGCATTGAGACTTCCTGTCTGCAGTCACATGAGTGTGCTTGCCTTACATGTGAATCCTGGAACACCTCCCCACCAGATTTCAGGCAGCAATGGCCCCAGTCAACAGCTGAGAGAGATGTTGAACAAGAACCACCAGGTCAGTCTGTTTGTGGAGTCCCAGCAGACCTGTGTGGAACAATAAACATTTAGTTTTCAAAGCATCATAGTATAGTTCACTCGCTATAATAAAATATTAAGAATGAGGGTACTCCTAGATAAGTTGGTTTCTCATAGTCTAAAGCTTGGAATTGCAAGACTCAGGGACTGATGTAGAGGCCTATTATGATCACACTCTCAAGTGTGAACTCACATGGCTGTAGGGCCAGGCAGATCCTGAATCTCTTTTTATCAGTAATCAATAGTTAATAATACAACCTACTGAGTTATGTTCTTATCTTTCATAGTTTACCACTGATTTTGTTTTGTAGGACTGCAATATTTTCTATGTATGCAGTGAACCTAATTCTAGCCAAAATCACTTCATTGTTTGATTAGTAACCTGGCAGGTAGTGTGGGACTGAATGAAATTCATAATTGTTTATTCATTTTGCTGTTTGTTTAATTTTGGATTTTCACAAGCACCTAAAAAATAAGAATGTTGAGCTTTGTCAGTTTCTTTTGGGATACTTCAGAGAAACTTTTCTAGTTTCTTTTCTTGTCTTAAGATTCTCCTTATGCTTAACCAGCTGAACACAGAATTATAGGTATGTGCAAGCCCACCTGGCTGTTTATTATTTTCTTCTGAGTTTCTACTTTTGTTCTGGTGTTTGTAAGAATGGCACTAAGTTACCATTGCTTGTGAAATCCAGGCCAAGTCTTCACGGTTCATAACCTTTGATATTTGATAATTTTTATAATCAGAGTTAAACTTGCGTCTCAACAGAAACAAAACACTTCTTGCTTGTTCCCTACATATCAGAGCAGAATAAATCAAAGCGGGAAAACTTTTCCTTGTCATGGACAAATAGTAAATATTTTAGCCTTTATGGACTACATGATCATGGTTCCAGGGACCCAGCTCTGCTAGCATAATGAGACAGCAGCTATAAAAACCATACAAATAAATAGTCTAGCTATGCTCCTATGGGATTTTATGTATGAAGAGGAGAGATGGATTGGGTTTAAACAATGGAGCATGGTTTGTGTAACTTTGAAATACATCAGCTTTCATAGACTTTAACTTGCACATAGGCTCTTGGGAATCTTGTTGGAAGCAGGTCCTCTTAGGTGGGTTTGAAGAAAGCCTTGTCACTTCTCACCAGGTCCCAGCTGATCACTATGACTATCTACTGGCTTCCAATCAGCCTGTCAATATTGGAGTTAAATATTGGAATTGAAATCTTCCTCTTTTTCCTTCTCCTCCTTTGATTGGTTGGGTCCATTTTTGATCAAGAGAGGTATAGCTCTTTGAAGTTCTTCTGAACTTATTTGGTTGGCTGTTCTTTAGATTTTTGATCTCTCCCAAGGTTGGTTTTAGAAAGTACAGTTTCCTAGAAAGGTTCACATTTACCTCCAAAGTGCTACACAGAGCAATTATTAAGATTCTTTTTTATCTCTGGTTATTTCTCCAGTCTCACTTCTTATGGTATGTGTTTCTGTTGCACTTTGATGAACTTTTCTATGCTCTACTTTTATTTTTTTAAAGGTCTATTTCTTGAGAACATTCTTTGACTTTCTTTCCTATTGGGTTGTCTTAAGGATTTCTGCTTTTGCTTTTATTCTCCTCCTTTTGGGTTACATTTTCCCCTAAACTTTTGCATTTCACACTCAATGACTTTTAATTTTTTGGTTTGTTACTTAAAAAAGTTTTTTAGACCCTGGATTTTCCACTGAAGTTTCCTTTCATTGTAGATCATAGAATCTGAAGTTAAATATTATTATTTTCTTTATAGGCACCTTTGACTTAAAGATTATGGAAGAATTTCTACTTCTCTTTACAAGAATTTAGTTTTAGCCTAACTGCATGTTGATCTGAGAATGTTGTTTACAATACTTTCTCTTGATCAAATACCCTGGGTTTCTTCTTATTTCTGGAGATTTTACTTCATGAATCTTAAAACTATGGTATTGGTTATCTTGAGTCATGAATGTTCTTCATTGTAAGTTATATATTCCATCACTTTTATGTGCTCTCTTTGACTTACTTAAAGCTTTTGGAACACTCTGTGACCACTTTTCTATTTTCTATCTTCCAGTTCTTTGTTTCCATATCTATTCTTAATGATGCCTTTCTGTAAAGCCAAGGCAGTCTGCTACCTGACAGAGTGAATGAAGACCCTTCTTTCTGACAGACATTTGCTAACTTGTTATGACAGAGCATTTATTGATGTCTCTTTCCTACTTCCTTACTTCAACAATCTCATTTGTCTCAAACAATAGAACTATTCTGTGCCTCATTTTCCCTTCTACTATCATCCCAGAGTTTGTTCTTTCTCAAACCATACCTGGTCTCTAGGTCTTGGCAGATTGCCCATCAGCCTGACCTGTTAGACCTCATGAGTGGATAAAAGGTCCCACACAACTGAGTGGACCACAGAAGCCTGACTTACTTCTGTGCCAGTGTTAGAACAGAACATTTTGTCTGGGCAGCATGGCATCCACATGCTGCCGCCTAAGTTTTCTATCAGCCATGAATATGTTGTACCTCTCAGCTAATTTCTGGGGACCCACCTGGGACAGTCAAGTCAGCAGTCCCAAGGTTCTGGCCGTTACCTTCCACTTTTTTATACACATTACTGGAGCTTCTTACTTAGCAAAATCGTCATCTCCAGGGACAAGCTAAGTGACAGAAAAATCTATGACTCTCTTCTAGTTTATGCTGTAAATTAGGTTTTTGCATCATAATATGTGCTTTTGATGGTTGTTTCCCGAGGCTTTCTACAGAGTTATCCTACTGTAGGAAAGTCTTCTGCTGGAGTTTGTGGGAGATTGTTTGAATGAACCTTAGTAAAGGGCCTTCATGGACCAGTGAGATAGTTCAGCAGGCAGCAATACTTGCTGTCAAGCTTGATACCTCACATTTTAATCCCTGGAAACCACATGGGAGAAGGAGAGGATGAAGTCACAAAAGTAGTCTCTGGCCTCCCCACACATACAATAAAGGTGTACTCATACTCAGGAATGTACACACACAACTAACAATAAGAAAAAGCAACTTGGAGACTCAAAGTGAGAAATCCCCTCCTCAAAATAGTATTACAATAAAGAAACAACACTTAAAACACAGTGTGTAGTTTGCATATATTTTTAATGTATTTCAGTTAATCCACTTTGCAATCTTAAGTAAATGATGTCATCATTATTATCATCACAATAGCTTTGTAGATTAGAAAACTTTGGCTCAGAGATGTTGAATTAAGAGCATAAAGTGATGTAAGTTGTACATGTGAAAGAACCACAGTCCTGTCTAACTCAAAGATCACACCATTATCTATGACACCTACTGATTAGCTTTCCTAGAAATAAACAGATTGTGTGTACTTAATTAATTAATAAACTTATGTTAAAATGATTCATATCAGGATCTGTATGGAGTCTTAGAGAACGTTATATGAACCTGAGTAACACCAAGAACAAATCAGTCATAGGGCACAGCTTCTAGAAAATAACTTTCCAAGTTCTTGAATTTCTTTAGTCTCATTCATGCTTAGAACAGCCTAAATCAATGGTTCTCAACCTGCGGGTCGCAAGCTTATGAGTTAACACCAGATAACCTAAATATCAAATATATACATTATAATTCATAACAGTAGCAAAACCACAGTTATGAAGTATAAATAAAAATCATTTTATGGTTGGGGGTCACCATAACATGAGGAACTGTATTAAATGGCTATAGCATTAGTAAGGTTGAGAACCATTTGTCTATAGACTTGACATTATTTAATCTACATATTCTTCCAGTTTGGGTGCTGAAAGTCTTTCAAAGGTTCCAGTGTTAGATGTTCGTTTCTCAGAGTGGGATATTGGAAAGAGGTGATGTATTTAGGATGCAAGCTCTTAAGAGAAATCTTTAGGTCATTGGGTGTGTTCCAGATGGTGGTTGTGGGGTCCCAGGTCCTTCCTCTTTCTCTCTCCCCCTGGCTTTCCTCTGTCCCATGCTCCCACGATGACCTGCTGCCTTGCCTTAGGATCAAAGCAATATGGTCAATAAATTGTGTTTGGGGACATCTGTGAGCTACAATAAACTTCTCTTCTTTATAAGTTAATTATTCCAAGTATTTCACTGTAGTAATGAGGTGCTAACACTGACTCCATAAAAGGTGGTGAATTGGTTAGAATAAATCAGAGTAGTTGCTATAACAAACACACCCCAGTCCCTAGTGATTTAAACAATAAAAGATTGTCTTGCTTATGTTCATTCACATTAGCTGCTGCTGCTCTGGCAAATTTCCAGCTACTCATTGTGAAACTTGGATTTCTTTTCTTTGTCTACACTCTTACTGTGTCCTTAAGTCTTTTTAAGGAAGTAATAGGATTTTAGTATAATAATTAATATTTATATTAGTAGTGTAGTATTTATATTAATAAATTAGTATTTATAATAGTAATATTATTAGCATTTCAGTATAATAATTAGTATTTTTATTCATCAAAGAAAAATAAGGATAGAGAAGATTTCTTTGTCATTCTATTTTGGTTTCTGAGACAGAGTCTCAAACTGATTATGTAACCAAAGCTAACTTTGAATTCTTGGCAAACTTACCTGTGCCTCTTGAGCATTAGGAGTACAGTGGAGGATTTCTGGGGATTAAAAACTTCCTCACACTTTCAGATTGCTCTCTCTGCTTTGTGCTTGAAGTAAAAGATGTAATCTCTAAGATCCCAGCTCCTTCTGCCATGCCTGTTGCTTGCTGCCATGCCTCTCACCATAATGAACTCAGCCTTCTGGCACAGCAAGCCAAGATAAGCTCTACCATCAGTCACTTCTGGTTGTGGTGTTTTATAATAGCAACAGAGGAGTGACCAGGATAGATGGGGAAAGGTAGAGTACTTGAGGTAGGTAGAATTTTATCCCAGGTAGGTGACTCCAAATTCTAAGTTCTATTATGATCTCTTCCAGATTTTGATGGGCCTTGAGCTCCTTTATTCCTTGGCAAGAGAGGTGCTATACACTCCAGAAGTAAAATGCTCTTCTAATTCAGACTCTAGCAGTGATGTCTGTCTGTGTGGCAGAACACAGACTTCTGAAAATCCGTTACTAGAGCTGAAGCTACTTGAACTTGGTAATTTGTTTTCAATGCCTGCACAATCATCTTGTATACGGCTATTTATGAATCTCAGTGTTTCTGTCTGAGAAAAGATTTCAGAATCGTTTCCTCTTCGGTTACAAGTAGTTCACTGATTACTTGGCCTGACTTTGTGGCTAGAGAATCAACACTTCTTCCAGTCACATACGTGGGATCTGCTTTTCCTTCTGAAAACTGCCTGAGGGGCTGATGTGCTGTAAGAAGACTCAAATCAGGGCATATATGAAAACATACACTTCATTTCATTCTTAGACTCATGTATGCTGCATGATGACACATTCCAAATACTACTGCTTCTGTTAGCTTAACCCAGTGTGGCTTGGCGCACAGCCTCAGTTTCCCCCAGCATTAGAGTAGCATATAAGCCCAATTCAGTAGGAAAGTATTCTACTGAGAGGTTTCTCAAGCACTTTGCTTGATAGGCTCAGTGCAGGGCTCACTAGATCCTCATTCTGAGATGCAAGGCTGAATTTCATCAAACACCCCTACTTGGGGGCATGTTCATTTGACCTAATCATATCCATTTCTTTTTCTAACCAGCTTTTGCCTTTTATTTTTTATATTTTTAACCTTTATTATCATGTTACATATGTGATTTTTTTTGCCTTCAAGTATATCTGTGCACCGTGTATGTATAATGACCACAGAGGCCAGAAAAGAGCATCAGGCCCTCTGGAACTAGAGTTATGGATAGTTGTGAGCTGCCATGTGGATGCTGGAAATTGAACCTGGGTCCTCTGGAGGAGTAGCCAATGCTAATGAATGATGAGTTGTCTCTTCAGCTCAGATCTCCATCTTTAATACTCATTTTCTTGTAGAACAGACTTAGAATAATTTTAAATATGAATACAAGTAACGAGCATATATTTAATGAAGTCCATTAGGGATGAAAATATTAGTATTGATTTTTGAACAAAACATTTATTGATTCAGTACTCCATCTCTGCAAACTGTATTATCTACCAACTGCAGAGAGTTTCTTTGGTCTTGATAAAATCAAGTTCTAAAATCCTTGGCCCAGAAGATTCCCAAAGTGGTTTTCTTGAAGAAACAGTCTGTTGAAGTCAGAATAAAAGGTAAGTCCAAAGAAAGGATGGGGCACAGATGGGCTTTGGCTTTGCATTGGGCTAGCAGACCTGGGAAGCCACCAGCAAAGTCTACAACAGTGAACGGCAATTCCTATGCACTGAAATGAACCCAAGATCTGTTTAAAAAGCATATTCTAGCCTTAAGGCTAGACCACAGATTGGCGGATTGTCAGATTGTGCCTGCAAGTCTCTCTCTCTCTCTCTCTCTCTCTCTCTCTCTCTCTCTCTCTCTCTCTCTCTCTCTCCCCCCGTCCCTTCCTCCCTCCCCCTCCCTCCCTCCCTCTCTCTCTTTGTGTGTGTGTGTGTGTACACCTGTAGTCTTTGTTGTAATTCCACAGACAACATTCAATAAAAGACTGCAAAGAGGAGAGGGGTTGTGTGATTGATGGCCTTAGATGACTACAGGAGTTAGATGAGAGATAATTTTTTGTTGTTCTTCCTTTTCTTTTGTGATGATAAGTTCTAAAAGTACATTTCTAAAAACATATGAGGAAGCCTGCACCATGCCCAGACCCACTAAGCAGAGAGGTGGTGAGGTCTTTAGCAATGACCTGAGTATGCACTTCACTCATTCTTGTTTTAACTTGTCCTCATTCTGAAGTGTGTGTACCAGGCTCAGAATGTCTCCTCTGCTACATTTGCCTTGTGCCGAAAATAAAAATATGCTCCTCATACCTTCCTTCAGGAGACTCTCTGAAAGGTGTATGGCTTGGTTAAAGGATCTGGGGCTGCGACTATGCTCCCTAAGGTCATTTCAAAGCAGTGACAGATTGAGGGGTCATGAAGCAAGCTGCCTCTTCCTACCTGAAGCAGGGTTTTGGGAAAACTGCACTGAGCTTCCCGTTACACAGCTCAGGCTTTTGTAAAGTTGTGCTAATGGCCTAAGCAACCCCCTTTTCACTTTGGCTTTTTTCTCTTTACATGCATCTCTCCAGCATTATAGGTGAAGATTTGCTATGTTTATTCCTATTCTTCCTCTTCGTGATCATTTCCTAGAATTTTTCTAATCTAATCTGTTGAAAGTTTGTCTCGGCCTTGACTTTTACTTCTTGTGGGGCCTATGCTAAGGAAACCCCTTTCTCAAGTCCCTGCTCTTTAGGTATTTTCTGTTATACCAGACAACCTTCCATCATTAGAACAAATACCCTGACAATCAACTTATGAAAAAAAAATTAAGATTTATGTTGGCTCACTGTTTTTGAGGTGCCCTCAGTTTGTCATTCTTTTGTCTAGTTTCTTTGGGCCTATGGAAAGGAAACATATAATAGTGTGAGGATGCAGTGGAGGCAAAATTTCAGCCAGCATACTGGTTTCGTTTCGGTTGCTGTAATAAAATACTCTGACACAAAGCAACTCAAGGAAGAAAGGATTTATTTGGCTTTCGAGTCCAGGTTACAATTTACAAAGCAAGAATTTAAGGGCCCAGCTAGTCACATCACATCTATAGTGAAAAGCAGAGAGAAACGAGTGCATATGGCTTACTTTTGCTCAGCTTGATTCTCTTCTTATATAGTTCAGGACCCCAGCCTAGGGAATGGTGCTGCCTACAGTGGTAAGGGTCTTTCAATGTCAATTAACTTAAAATATCTCCACAGGCATGCTCACAGGCTGATTTGATATATCTCATCTCCCATAAAGACTGTCTTCCCAGGTTGCTTCACAGTTGAAATTAAAGCTAATCATTATTGTCAAGTAGCAAGAGTAAATAATAAGGGAGTTTGGTGTCTGGGGTCCCATAATCTCCTTCAAGGCTGGGCTTCACCTCTTAAAAGGCTCTATTGCTTCTTACTAATGTTGCACAGGAAGAAAGTCTTCAAAACATAGCTTTTTTGTGGGGGGGGGGAGATACTTATCCAACCCACAGTCCCTGATTTCCCTAGCATGTAAAACTCACTTCTCACCAAAACAACATAACTATATCCATATCCCTGTACCAGACTCTTTCTGTCTGGCAGATAGGGCGGAGGGAGATCTGGACCAGCCGGCCTCTCCCTGGGGTTGGAGCAAGATGATGAGTGTCGACGACCCAGCACCCCCTAGCCACCAGGGAAAACCGTACGCTGAGTCGGAAGCCTTGTCGAAGCAAGAACTCACTTTATTGCATCAGTCGGGGGCTTATATAGGGCTGTGAGAGGGGAGTGGGAATCTTGGGATGGGGTAGGTGGAGTGGGTGAAAAGGGCCAATAGTATATTAGCAGAGGCTAGGCAGATGCAGTCTTAGATCAGGCTATGCTGAGTCACTCACAAGTGGAGGTTATGGCCAGAGACAGGTCGCCAAACTCTAGGAATTTACACTGGGCCTCAACCCTGCGGCCTCAGAAGGGCCCAACATCCCTGTAATTAGTTATCTTTTCAGATTTTGTGACATTATCTGGCAAGAAGTAACTTGAGGGAAGAAAGGTTAGCTTGTGCTCACGAAGGTGAGAGCAACAGAAGTGAGTCCCAGCCATAGTGGTAGGAAATGCTCAGGATCAAGGCAGATCAGAGAGCAAAGAGAAGGGATGTCAATAATCGACTGCTGCCTCCTCATCTGTCCTTTTATTTATCCCAACCTATGGAAGGATGACATCTATGTTCAACCCTAGTCTTATCCACTAAGTTTATACTCTCTAGAAAAGCCCCCACAAAAATACTCAAAGTGTGTTCCTCACTTAGCTGTTTCTGTGTCTTAGCAGGTTGACAATGGAAGTTAATCATGACACAATAGCCAGTCCTCTGCCAGACTGTTCCCTCAATTTCTACTCCTCCGGGACTCCAGAACTCCACAGTGTCCAGCTCAATGTGCTTGCTCTAGCAGGTAAAGGAATGTGACTACATAAATAAGGTGGCCTTTAAAAAATACTGGTGCCTCCCTTTTACTGGTGCTAGAGCACCTGTGTATGAATACTGGCTCATATCCTCATGGACAGCTTTATTCCAGAATGTTTCATGTTTCAGGTTTTTTGTTTGTTTGTATATATATATACATATACATATATATATATAAAATATGTGTGTGCACATTTACATGACACAGCATATATATGAAGTGCAGAGGGCAATTTGTAGCATTCAGTTCTCTCCAGCCACCATTTCAGGATTGAGATCAGCTGGCCAAGTTCGGAGAGAGATTCCTTTACCTACTGAGCAATCTGGCCAGCCTGATTGTGAACTGCATACATTGAATATCATTTCAGTTACATACACTGAATATCATTTTAGCTCAGCTGGTGGGAGCTTTAGAGGCAAAACAACAGTAATAGTTCTCTAGAAGAAAATCTACAAATGTTCATGTTCAGTCCCATACACAGAATTTTACAAAGTTCTAAGAAATGTGAGATTATCTTCTGTATTTTCAGCCCACTGAGGCTGGGCTCTCTCATGTTACCTGAATTGTTTTGATCTTCAGAACTTTGCATGGGTTTGAAGAAGGCTTTGTATCCTTTTTGCATGAGAAGGACCCTCACTTACTAACCCTTTGCCTTTGTGTCAAGTGTCTATAGACCCTGAGTGCCCCAGAGGTGTTTCTTTACTTTGTTTCCTCAGCATCACAGATAGACTTCAGAGCTCAATTTACATGTGAAAAAATGTATTTCAATTAAAATCCTGTCCAAGACTCAGCAAGTAGCATATAGCAAAGATGCAAATCTTAAGATTCTTTGGAGTAGAAAGACACACATCTTTATTCTGGTTATCGAAGTATGAAGACATACCTTTTGTCTGCCTCAAAAGTTATTGTTCCTAGCCATTGGAACACCACATTGCCTGACTGTGCTGCACTGGGTTACACAGTCCTGACCATACACAATGTGATGTAATGGGACAAATGGGGCTTATAAGTCAGGAGGTTAGGGAGTTAGTACAGATTCCAGCTCTTAGAGTTTGACCTCTTTGAAATTCTAGATCCTCATACATAAAATGAGTTTACTTCAATATAACCCACCCAATGGATTAAATAAAAATTATATGCAAGGGGACATTTTATGATTATACTTTAATGAGCAGAGAGTGATGATGTAATGGTGTTGATGTTGATGACAAGAGTCATTATGATCACTGGTCTTTCAGAAAGTCTTAGGGCTCTCAGTAATTGCTCTCTTGACAATGAGCTGGGTACATCTTTCATCTTCCTTGAGCATCTTGGTCCTTGAACTCCAGAGAAGGCATGGGGCATAGAAATGATGGAGCAAAACAGACCTTGTGCCATTGAACTTTTAACTTATTAAGGGGGAGCTGTCAGTTCTGCAAGTGAATGTTTCTCTGAAGATTCCATTTGCTTGTTCAAATAGATAGTTGTACAGACAGGCAAGTATATCCATGTACACACACACACACACATACACACACACTGGGTATATTAGTCAGGGTTCTCTAGAGTAGCGGAAGTTATAAATAGAATGAATCTCTTTACATATATTTCAATAAATAATAAATCTTTATGAAATTTACTAAATTGTATTTATTAGATTTATTAAATTTTTATTTGTAGTAATTTTTACATTTGCTAAACTTTTATTTATTAGATTTATTACAATCACTTACAGGCTAAGGTCCAATTAACCCAACACAGGAAGGCTATAAATGGAAAGCCCAAGAGTCAGAAGTTGCATAGTTCCTAAGACTGGATTTCTCAACTCTTCTTCAGTAGATGCTGAAATTCCAAAGAAGTCGACTCTAATGCCAGTGAAGGAGTGGACTTGCTAGCAAGGTGAGAGGAAGCAGGCAAAGAGCAAAAGCTTCCTTCTTCCATGTCTTCACATAGGCTTCCAGCAGAAGGTGTGGCCCACACTAAAGGTATGTCTTCATACTTCGATAACCAGAATAAAGATGTGTGTCTTTCTACTTCAAAGTTCTGAACTAGAAGCAGATTCACCCACTTCAAACCCAACAAAAGTAATCTGTCAAAGATGTGCCCTCTATTTCCGGCTTGTAGTTCATTCCAGCTGTAGTCAACATAGCCATCACATGATGAAAAACTGAATACTTGGGACTTAAATGGCTACAATTCTTGGAAGTGAAGCTATAGTCTCTTTGGCTCAGTGTTTCTTACAACTATAGGTCAAAGTGTCTTTTTCTCAGAGGTTGTCATTATTAGTCTTTGGGCCAGGAAGGGGCACTTGATGAATGAGGGAAGGTTTCTGTATCATGATGGGTGTGTTGCCAGGGCCATAGGACAGAAGCCTTGCTAAGAAGCAAGCATTTGTGTAAAAAGAGGTGGTGGGTGATCCTCTGATTTCATAGATGAGGCTGGAGTCAATACTTTTACTTTAGGTCAAACTAGAGAAAGAGATATAAAACTCATGTGGGGCTATGAAGAGTCAGAATTTGAATCACAATGAACAGAACAGTCTGAGTCTAAGCCCAGAAGCCGAAGTCGGCATCCAGAGTGGGAACTCAGTGAACTAAGGCTAGGGCAAAAAATATAAGTTTATTGATGGGAAACAACATCTCTAAGTCTTAAATAGAGAGTCCCATATACCAACTTGCAGACCTAAACAAGACATGGGAATTGGTTTCACCTCATTCATCCAATATGTCATTGTGCAGCACAAATAAACCCCTCCCATTGCAGGGTCCTTGTGAGTTGTCTAACATATTAGACAATGTGTCTAAAGGTGGCTCGGGCTTCCTAAAGGTTGATGGTGATAACAAACTGTTACATTAGTTTTTATAATCTCAGAAAAGGGACTATCTTGTTCTTTAGATATCATTCATCTGAAAGAGAATCATGGTGTCTTTAGGGATAGGTGCCGTCCAGAGAGATAGGAGGCAAAGTTAGAGTATTAGTTTCTTTTCTCATTGCTATGACCAAATACCCAATGAGAAATAACATTAAGGGGAAAAAGGTTACTTTTGACTCCTAGCTAAGAGAAGTAGAGTCTATCATGTGAGAGAAGGCATGGTGGTGGAAGCCTTAGCCAGGAAGAAGAGAGAGATAAATGAGTGTTGGAATTTCTCTCTAGATGAGTCTCTTACTATTTGTTATTTCTTTCCATTTAGTGTAGGTCGCCAGTCTATGGTATGGTACTGCCAACATTTAGGATGGGGCACTAAACCTCTTTGGAAACATCCCAGAGGTGTGTCTCCTAGCTCCTTATAAAATCCATCAGGTTGACAATGGAGATTGGTTTTGTAAGTCTAATTGTGAACTTGATACAACCTGAAATTACCTTAGAGGAAAATCTCAATTGAGGAGTTTCTTGGATCAGACTGGTCTGTAGGCACATCTATGGAGGATTGTCTTACTTAATTAATGAAAAGAAGTGGGGAACATATACCCTTCCACCTATGACTTTTGGGTACCAGGCCTTTGGGGTAGATTAAGATCTGGGACACCTACAAAAGTCCCGTTTTCTCTCACATACCTGGATGATAAGAACTGGGTCAGGCAGCATAAAGCAGCATCTAATCAATCCAATCCCCAGTCTTCCAAGGACTCTGAAACTGAATTTGTCTTGTTCTGTATCTGTGAGTTAATTTCCCTGTAGAATTTCTTAATAAATAATCCATTTCTTAGCAATTTGTGGAATTTTAATAATACAACCCACTATGGATAACACCATCTCTAGGCAAATGATACTGGCCTGCCATGGTGGAGTTCATGGTTGGGGTAGTATACATGCTGCGGCGGCTCCTCACATCACTGTGGTTCAGGAAGTAGAAAGTGGGCTCAGAACCAGGGGTTGAGTTATAGATTACAAGTTCCTACCAACCAGATTCTGCCTCACAAAGGAGCCACAGCCCATCAAAATAACACCAAAATACCATAGCTAGGGATCAAGCATTTAAAATATAAGCCCACTGAGGGAAATTTCGGTTTCCATTTGTAGATTCCTGGTCTTGTTAATAAAAGAAATGAGAGATGGACATGGAAGGAAGCTTGGGAACAATTCTATTGGAGTTTGAGAGAAACACAACAGCACAGGCAAGCTGTAACTCTTGGCTCAGGAAAGCCGAGAAGAGGAAAGAAGCCACTTCTTTTGCAGTGGAGGTTGGCAAATAGCACTAGGGCAGAAGGAAGGCTGGGCTGAGCTTCACAGAATTTGTTAGAAGGCCAGGACCATCAATGTCTGAAGGAGAAAGGGATGGAACAGTGAAGTTTTTCAGAATTAAGATTCAGAAAAGCAGGCATGTCAGAACTGGTAGCGGTGGGGTGTCTCCACAGCAGTGACAGAAGCTTTGTGAATAGTTGTCCTGAAGGAGGGGTTTCTGGGAAGGAATTCTTCCTGGTCCTTAGTCTTCATTCCTGGTGAGTGGAATCATGGGGTGTGTCAGTTGGAGTAACCCCCGCAACGGGCCTATCTAAACGACCTTGAAAGTACATTGGAGATGCTTCCATTTGTAGAACATTCAGGTGTGGCCAGAAAAGAGCAGAGTCCTTGGTTGGCACCTAGATGGAGGTATGATGGAGAAAGAATAAAAACAGAAGTGGTCAAAGAGAAACAGACATTTAAAAAGTTGGGAGTGCAGGGGGCTTGGGGGTCCCACCATTGGAGACTTTCAGGTCTAGAAGAGTGATCAATAGGCACTTGGTAAATGACATTAAAATCCTAAGGACTATTTGAGTGTTGGTTGACTGTAAATGGGAGATTAAATAAAATCAGCAGTTAAGTATACAAGGTACAAGATTAATAGGATCACTGTTAATATTATAATAAATATAATCCATTTTTTTTACTCTAGAACCCAGAGATCTAATCCTAAAGCTGTTGATTCATGGAATAGTGGTATTGGTGCGGTCTCAGTCCAATATTGCAAATCTTGTAAGGCAAGGGAGCTGTTAACAGAAATGTAGGACATAGACAAATAGCATTTTGTTTATAGCTAGGAAAAGCACAGGAGTCCTTTAACCTGAATACAACTGGCGATTACTCTACCTGGTATGTCAGGAGCCACACTTGAGGTACAATGGGGAAGCCTTTGAGGGATTGGACCACCATCTTTTGTTTTTTAAAAAATTCTACTTAGGTTTTTTAAAAATATACTATTTGCAATCATTTTTAATATTTTGGTTCTATTTTTTCTACTTAGTGTTTGAGAACTTAGTTGTGAGTGAGTGTGTGTGTGTATGTGTGTGTTAAGGGTCTGATCCTCAGGTCACTTGGACTCGGGAGGAGTCTCTGAATCCTTTATTTCTTCTTTATGTCTAGCTGTGTCATCTGTTGGGATAAGTCAACACCTTGCCCCTACAGCTTCCCTCCTGTCTCTTCACCCACCTCTTTGAAGAATGTATACTAATTGGAGTTCACTGTCTGCATCTTCATGCTCTCTGATCAAGGGGATGGCTGACCTTTGGGGCATCAGGACCCCCTTGAGAGATGTCCTGCAGTCTCCTGAGATCTAGACATTGGAGAGCAAGGGACAAAACATTGGTCCTCTTGACTTCTATTGCCACATTAGCCTTGACCTCCAAGTATGCTTTATTGAACAGCCAGAAGGTCAGTTACACCAGAATTGAACAATTTAGCTATTGTATAAAACTTTGATAAAGCTGGTCAAAAACGTATTTTTAATAAACCTCAGTTATGACTTAGTTCCTTAGCTGGAAGCCAGACATTCAGAAACTTTAAACAAGAATTTCTGAAAGAAAACTGAAGACATTGGCTTAAGTTATTTTTAAAGATTTTTTAGGTTACAAAAATAGCAGAGCCTAGAGCAACAGTTTTAACCGGTAGATTGTGACCCCTATGGGGGTAGAGTGACCCTTTCACAGGGGTCACCTATCGCAAAACACAGATATTTACATATGATTCATAACAGTATCAAAATTACAGTTATCAAGTAGCAACAAAATAATTTGGTGTTTGGGGGTCAGCACAACATGAGGAACTATATTAAAGGGTCACAGCGATAGGAAGGTTGGGGACCACTAGCCAAGGATCATCTCTCAGATGACAATTGTCAGTGAGGGTGAAGGTGCACCATGGAGCAGAAGCCATCAGGTTCTAAGAGTCACTTTATCTTTCAAGCAACAGGGATTTTTAAAACCACTTAATAGAATCAGAGATGAGGCAATGATTCACCCTCTAATCACTTGGCTGGAGCTGTTTTTCTGACTGTTGTTTTAAACCTTTAACTACACTACAAACTACAATGGATTTGGACTAACTTGGCACTTTTTTTTATTATTATGAACAAAGAAATCATACTTTCTATCCTTGTATATCCTCATTCAAGGTCTCTTCCCCCTCCCACCACATCAGTTCATTCTTTCTTCTCCACAACTCCCCATCCCCTCCCTGGGCAGGCAGCAGACAGTCCCATGGTCCCACTTTCCCAATATTGCTTAGTTCAGTCTCCACTCCTGGCAGATCCAGTTTTCTCCCCCCAACCTCAAGACTGAGTCAGGTGTTCCTCTAGGAGGAGTGGGATCCATAACTTGACACTTTTAATTAATGTGACCATTTATGTATTTACCTCTTGGTACCACAGGAACAATATAAAATATAAGCACATAATATATATGCACAAATACATATACTATATGCTACATGTAAATATACATGGTATTGGCATATGTTTACATTGTTTACACGTATGTAGACTTTCACTCTTTAATACTGGATTGTTTGCAGACCACATGATAACAGCATTAACAATCCTTCACACAAAATCAGAATTTTTAGAAATGACTTAATATAAAGTAGGAGACTTTAGATCTTAAAGACACTGAGCCTGACCTGATTATTGGTAAGGTAAGCAGACACCATTTCTTTGTTTTTAAATGTCATCTTCCTTCTTTAAGTTAAGTTGTGTAAATTAATCCTGGATAGCCAATTTTTGAATGATGAAAGCACAAGCAATTGTTTTTGTCTCTTAATAGTTAAATTTTACCTTAGAAATATAAGGTATTAGTTACTATTATTATTGTAATACTGATTCTTAGTACATGTAGAATAAGTTTATTAGATTTTAAATTTTACTGTTTATTGGTATTGTAAACTGTAACCTTCGATATGGTGTGGAAACTTAACAGAGATATTTGACAAATACATATATCTGTCATCTTACATGCATTACAGTTATTTATAAAATCCTCATACTTAATATTTGCATACTAGAAATATTCTCGCAAAAGAAATAAGGCATAGATTTTACTCCAACAAGATTTACTATATATTACGCAGAGGCATGCCAGCTAAAATCAAACCTTTATGTCTCATTATTTTTGTTATTCATGAATGCTACACATGAGCTAATTAAAAATTAAATTTAAAAGTAATACTTTTAAGAACATGTTTGGGAGAGAAATCATCAGTAAGCCTCTGTGTCCAATGTCAAATATTAATCTAATAAAACTTTTATCTTACTACCTCAGTGAATTTTGTTTTATATAAACAAATAGCATTTTAAGATTTTTATGAAACATTTAATAGATTCACAAATACTATTTTTATAGGTCTTAAGAAGGTAAATGGGCATCTCTGTGTCTAAGTATATACTTAGAAGGCTTTTAAATGTATTGTCCATGCTCTTTCTCACACATGTTTAATATAGGCACATCAAAACAATACTCTTTAAAATATTAAAGCACAGATTAAATAAATAAATAATATAATTGGGCTCAGGTTTGTTTCTCAGTTATTTTGAAAAACTCTAGGGGAATTTGTATTTCATTTGACATCATTCCAACATAGAATGACATACCAGCAATTACATGAAAATACATATTGTAATGGATGTTTGTTTGCGGTGTCCAATTGACTACATCTGAAATGACCTAAAACCCAAGCACCTGGGTATGCCTGTGAGAGATTTTTTTCTTAATTAAATCATTTGAAGTGTAAAGACTCATTTTTAACCTAGATCTTTTGAGGTGGAAAGATACAACTTTATCCAGATCTTTTGAGGTGGAAGAATCCACCTTAAATCTGGCCCGCTTACTCAGCTGGCAGCCAATATAAGGGACATGGAAGGAGGAGGCTTGCTCTCTTTGCCTTCTTGCCCTCATTCTTGCTAGGAAGCCCATTCATTCACTGGCTTTAGAACCTACTTCTTCATGATTTCAGAATATGCCAAAGACCAGTTGAGACAGCCAGCGTTGTGAGTCAAACAATTACTAGATTCTTGGACTTTCCATTGGTAGACAGCCATATTGGATTAATAAGATCACAGCCTATAAGCCATTCCAATACATATTATTTGTATATATACACATATACATACATACATATATTCTATAAGTTCTGTTCCATATACAATGCAGCTACATCAATGAGGAAAAAAATTCCACCTTCAATTATTTTCAGAGAGAATGATATTAGTTCTTGGGGATCATTAAAGCTGAAATTTGTTTGTCAGTCTGTCTTGAGTAGCTTCAGTGCCATGATGTGGTTATATCTATCAGGAGTGAATTCTTCAGGTCTCAGTTTTTGTTTAACATGGACAGGAAAGACAATGTTTAGCAGTCAACTCTATGGGGCTTAAGGTTCCTTCCTGTGATACTGAAAGCTCCTCAGCTAACATAGTTATTTGAGTTAGCCACTTTTAGAAATAGTCTTTTGCAGTAAAAAGGAAAAACAAAGAACAGTAGGTTTAATGTGAGGAGAAGTTTTACCCATTTGGAAAAGCAGCACAAAGAATGTGGGAATGTGCAATAGAACGGGTCTGGATCTTGGGTTTTTAGAATCTCAGATAAGACTAGAGAGGATCAAGATAGGAGACACAAAGAGATGTAGTTGGTGGAGCTTGTTAGCCCAGTGCTGTCTGGAGAAGATATCTATCTATCTATCTATCTATCTATCTATCTATCTATCTATCTATCTATCTGTGTATTTATTTTTGTATCTATCAGGATCTGTGGTTGAAAAGAAACACGGACACTAATTGCTTCTGAGGGTTCAGGCATTTTTCTTAAGGAGAGTACTGTAGCCATGGGATACAGGAACCTTTATTCCTAGTATGCCCTATAGGGTTTTTGAAAATATATTGAGAATTTCTCTATGTATATAATATGATTTCAAATCTATCCCTATTCCTTTCCTTTTAATTTCTCCTATACCACCTGTTTCTTTTCTCAAAATTAAGTACACTTCTTTAAATAAAACAAAAAACACTGAGTCCAGTTAGTGCTGGCAGGTTATGTCTGGGCATAGAACCAACCACTAGATCTTGGGCAACGTATTAGGGGATGTATCATTTCCTTAGGATCTAACACTCAAGAGAAATGTCTTATATCATGAGTCATCTCTCTATGTGGGACATAACTGTCTACAGTAAAACAAAGAGCAAAGAACTTAAAAGTAGTTAGAATACAATAATTCCGAGAAAATAAAGAACCATTGTTTTATCGTGATGTGAATCCTTTATTTTTCAGAGAAAGCTTACTCTTCAGGGAGAGGAACAGGACATCTAGCTTTCCTGTTTCTGAGATCCTGGTAGATATTTCAGAATACAAAGAGAAATAAAGGAAAACTTAGGAAATGACTAGTATGCATGAATGAAGGCTAATATCAGAGTAAACTCTGGGGCTGAATTGAGACTCTGGGAATTCAGCAGCATCAGGAAACTTAGGCAGTTGTGTGAGTATACTAGTTCCTTTTCTTTTAATGTATTAAAATGTCCCAACAAAAAAGCAACTTAGAGGAGAAAGAGATTTATTTGTGCTTACAGTTCCAAAGAGATGAAATCCATCATGGCAGGGAAGTCATGTCAGCGGGATGTTGGGGACATTCTGGAAACCAGGAAGCAAGGAGTTCTCACTGTATCTTCATTTAAGAAGCAGACAGAAGGAAAGGGAATAAAACCAAAAGTCTTGCCCCTATATATATACTTTCTCTAGCAAGATTCTACCTCCTAAAAGTCTTAGAACCTTCCCCATCAGTACCAGAAACTGAAGAGCAAATGTTAAAACACATGAACTTATGGAGGACATTTCTCATTCAATTACCAGAGTAGGCATTGCCATTTTGTCTAGTGACATGATTGCTTCTATCTTGGCTAGTGATATCATCATCTGCATCTCAGTTAGTGGTGCCAGGGTCACCATTTTGGCTAAGCATGTGCTCCTTGCCATTTTGGCTAGTTATATAGTTTTCTGTCTGAGGGGATGGCAACTAATAGATAGCACAGTCTTATTCATCATCAGAACAGAAGTTCCCATGGGTGTATGTGGAAGTTTCTGTCCTGCTTGCAACTCCCAAATGCCAAGAGACTGCTTCTCAAATTACGACACAGCGACTTATATAAATTATAAATGCTCAGCTATTAGTTCAGGCTTGTTACTAGCTAACTCTTAGGCTTAAAATAATCCATATTTCTATTTATGCTTTGTCACGTGGCTTGTGGCTTGCTACACCATTTTTATATATCCTGCTTCCTCTTTGGGTGGCTAGCATCCCCTGACTCTACCCTTCTCCTTCCCAGCATTCTCAGTTTGGCTGTCCCACCTATACTTTCTACCTGGCTACTGGCCAATCAGTGTTTTATTAAACCAATTTGAGTGACAAATCTTTACAGCGTACAAGAGAATTATTCCATAGAACATGGGATCAATGTACCCCAAAGACTAAATGATACAGACATTCCATTGTAAGAAAATAAGGAACTTATTTAGCTTAGCATAAATATAGCAGGAGATGTTACATGTGTGGCCAGATAAAATGGCCTGAGGTATGCAGGAACAAAATAGCAAAACAAGAAGACAGAAAGTTGCAAGGGATTTCATGGCCCCAGTCCAAAAGAAGGGATTCTGTTTAGTCATACCACTCATGATAGCTAGAAACAGCAAATTTCTATTTGGATCTAATTTTGATCATCTGTGGCCCATGGGTCTAAGGCTCTGATTATGGTTACCCTTTCTATATTCTCAGAGGAATTTCTTTTCTAGCTCTTCATAGTTGCCATAGGTTGTGAGGAAAGTCAGTGTTCTCTCTCATATGTTCATAGCTTTGTTAATAAGAAAATTTAAAAACTGACATGGAAAGCTTAAGCACAAATAAAGTAGACATTCTGTGAATCTCCTCCATAGCTGCCCAGAATTGAGGAGGGGAGAGAAAGCCTTACCTTTGGCAATGGAAGTTAGCAGGCAGCAGTATGTTGGAAGATGGCTGGGGTGAGGCGCAGCACTTCAGATGAATGAGAAAGGCTTCTGTCGGTATCTTAAAGCAAAATAGAGAAAAGAGCAAAGGGAAAAGACATCTTTCCGAGGAGGGCTCATAATAGCAGGCAGATCACCTGGCAAGAAAAGGCATTGGCTCATTAAGAGGTCCCTTAGTCTTCCCTCCCGTCAGGCAGTCTTCAGGTGGCTCTGGGTGTCCTACAGCATGGACTCCTATCCAGGTAGTTGATGGGTACAGTTGTATTAACCATTAGAAAGGAAACAAACGTGATGATTTAGGTCACCATGCAGGGCCAGAGGTTAAACATAGATTCAGGCTTTGGACAGGAAGGACATAGCTTTGCCTTGAGGATGTAACTTTGCCTTAATGGGCCTCAAGGAAGCCCAGATACCTTCATCTCTTCCTATAGTGATTCAAACTCTAAAGCGGGGCAAAGCTGATGCTTGCTTTTCTAGTGTAACTACAGAAACAAGGTGGAATCCAAAGCACTAGTCTCTAAAACCTTGTAAAGAGCCCAAAGGGAACCATTTCAGATTTAAGACAAAATATTTTTCCCCTCCTCTCTAAGTCTCATGCCCATTTCACATGAAAACCAAAACAAACCTGCATTGGACTAAACTTCAAAAAATCCCTGTGGTCTGAACAGTTCCAACATTGTTCAAGAGTCCAAATTTGGAAGTCTGTTCTGAGACCGGAAAGCTCTTAACTGTGAGTCCCTGTAAGATAAAAAACCAATGCTATATACTTCCACTATTCAATGGCAAAGAGTAAACATTCCCATTCCAAAAGGAAAGAACCAGAAGACAGCCAGAGAAAATGAGAAAGAAGTCAAAATAGTAGCAAGCAGGACAAACAAGAAATCCTGGAGCTCTTGTCTAGTATCTAGGACACATGGCAGCACCAGCTGAATTTGAATGGGCTTGTGCAGCCATGCCCCTACAGTCTTGCCATTTGTAGCCAGCTCCGGTCCTTGCCTGTCTATTAGCTCAGCAGATGTCCCACTTTGCTAACATCCCCAACATTCTGAGATAGCTAGTATAATTTAGGCCTCACTCTCAGAAGCTCATGCCTTGTCCTGTGAGTTTCTCTGTCTCTGTCTCTCTCTCTGTCTCTGTCTCTCTCTCTCTCTCTCAAAAAAGTCCAACACTGCTATATACTCCCTAGCTTCCCAGATCTTCCTCATAAATCAGGGAGCAAGCTCTCATGCTCCCTCGACTTCTGTATTTATCTTACCTTAGTATTCAATGCCAGGTAAGAACCATTGGGTTCTACTGTGAGTTCTTTGGCCCATGGATGCAGAAGTTTATGAATGCCTGGGTAAGGTGGCTAACCTGGGTAGACAGATCTCTAGGTGGCCTTGCACAACAAGCAGGAAGGTTTATGCTTCCTCTTTCTAGTGTGTTTTCACTAAAACCTGTAATGGATGAGGAAGTACTGTTACCTGAAATACTCCCAACTCATCTTTCTTATTGTTCAGATGGCAATTGTTTGGTATTTTTTAAGATGATGTTAATTTTCTTAACAATTATTACTTTTTAGCCTATAGCTTTAAACTTGCTGGCACTTCTGTCTTGGTCAGACTGCCCATTTGCCATGTCTTTCTGCTCCAACGTTTGCTCTGGATTCTCCCCCACAATCCCAATACAGTTGCTAAGATTGATCAGCAATAACCAGGCCACTGCCTTAATACGCTGCTGTCTTGACATTTCCCCCACCAAATCAATTCTTCACTTTTTACTTCAGCCTCACTTGAATTTTTAGAACATGGGTAAAAATTCAAATTCTTTGCCAGATTGTAGCATCAATGGCCATTTATTCCAGCTACCTTTAGACTAGTCATTCCCATCTGAAATCTCATCAACCTGCCTTTCATTGTCTGAATTACTCTTCATATTCTTGTCTTCCAGAAGTTTGCCCAAATCGCCCATTAAACTTCTTAAAACATTCTAAGACTCCTCTGGCCTGCATCTCTAAACTTCGAAATTCTTCCCACAAATCAGTTTCAAAGGCTTAGAAATCGCCCAGTCAGATTTAGTCAAATCAATGATGACATTTCTCTGGAACCAATTTCATATTAATTAATTTTGCTTTGGAATGACCAAAATACACAATAGAAACAACTTACAAGGGGCATTCTACAATTTCAGATCATCCTAGTCCATTACAGAGGGCAAGGACAGGAGAGTTGGGGAAATATGTGGTAGAGATTCCTTATGTTATGGAGGGCTAAGGAGAGAATGAACCCAAAGCAGGGCTGAACTGTGGTTTACAAAGACTCATTCATAGTGACCCACTTCTACCAGCTGGGTTCTGCCTCCTTAATGTTGTTTGGCTTACCCCCCCCCCAAAAAAAAGACAAAAAGAAACATCAGCTAGAGAATAAGACTTCAAATGTGAGCCTCCATGGGACATTCAAATTCAAATAAGAATAGTAGTCCAAATTTTGGATATTTCTATCTGCAGAGCTTAGTGAAATGTTTTTTGTGTCTTAAGTTTTCTGAAGTCATGGGTGATATCTTACCTATATGTCTATCTCTGATAGCTTTGTGAATGAATAAGGCTTAGAAGGGGGACCTAGTAGTTGAATGAATATATGCGTGAGTGGATAAATGGGAAATAAGTAAAGTTAGAAACAAAAAAAAAAGTCTCTCAGATGCTTTGAAGTGGAGTGTTTACCTATTCCCAGTTGTAGCTTTTCACTGCTCAGAACTTGGAAGTCTCCAGCTTATATTTCTCCATGTGCTGCTCCTTTCTAAATGGGAGTCAGAATTGGTATGCAGGGAAATGCTATATTGATTCTGAAATGAGAGGAGGACATGTCTGTGCAAATGTTAAGAAGATAAGTAGGAATGAGGAACCCGGACTCAGTTAAGAAGTCAAAACACCAGGTGTAAATTTGGGATCGTCTGAAAGCAGTGATGTCAGAGGCATAAGAAAGATTGAGGGTGCTGAGCCCAAAATGTAAATCAAAGCTCAGGATGGAACTTTGGGGAACATTGGAGAGAATAACAATTAGGCAAAGTTGGTCAGTGAAAAAATTGGCATTTCTGATCTAGAAGCCATGGAGAAGATGCTTGAGCTGAGGGATAATAAGCCAGGTCCAATGCTAGGAGGGATAGGGTGGGATGAGGTCAGAAGCAAGCAGCTTGATTTGATGCTTTGGTGAGCATCTAGGAAGCTATGCTGCTTGGGGTCTTTGTGTGAATGTCTGGGAAATAGAAAAGTGAAGCAAGAAATGTAGAACCTTTAAAAACACATATCACTTATGGAAGACAAGACCCCGACATTTGCATAGACTGGAAAGAGAGAAACCTGAGCTGAGAAAAGGGGTGTGGGGGGGACTAAGCATAAAAGGATTAGAGACCTGAGTACAGGAAGATCTCATAGACATGGAGAGGGCTCAATTGCCAAAGGTAGAGGAGGGGACACTCCTTAGACACAGGGTTGAGGGTACAGGGACCACTCCAGCCTGTAGACAATTAGCCCCATGATGGCCAAACAAAGCATATCATTTTAAGTCACTTCTGGATGAGCTAAGAGCAACCTTTCAGCAAAGCTCCCCTGCTCATAGTCTTTAATTCAGATCTATTCCTATGAAAGAGAAAGAGTTACAAAACTATTAAAACTATTGTCCAAAAAATATAAAGGCAGCATTTTTTGTTCATCAATTCAGATTTAAAATTTAATTTCATGGTACAGTGAGCCCCCACACAGTTATATCTATTAAGGTCACCCACCTGAGTTCACAAGCTCACTCTGGGCATTGATGACTGTAAAATTCTTCAGGTGATAAGAGTCATGGTTTCCTCTTTCTCTGCTTTGATGGGACTCCAGACCTTCTGATGCTGACATACCTGTGGTAAGGTGTGTCACCCCATCCAGTGGTCCTGTAGCTACTCTTTGACCCATCACCTTAACAAAACAAACACAACCATTCTACAAGAGCCTCTCCAAGCTTTGAAGCAAGGAGACTTGGAAGGGAATGGTTGAGTCTGGCTTTGTTTCAGAAAGAGGCACATGTACTTTGTTTGAATTATATGCTTCATTCTTCATTTCTTTTCTTAAAATCACCATTTTCTCTTTGTGCTACTCATAACACAATAGCCAGAAACCACTTAGCTTTTTTAGTACTTATTGTTACTGCAATAATGGATGGTTAATTGATTACATTCTTTTTTTGTCTTCTACCCAACATGAGTCTAGAATTTTCCTTGAGGGCAATGTAGTACTTTGAAGGTTGAATTTTAACTGACCTCAAAATGCATTCACATCTGAAGTTAAATGAATATGGGCACACATATATACAAATAATACCAATATACATATTATATTACATATCTATACCATGCAGGTATGAACTATCACAGATATTTACTAGTCTTTGTGATATATACATATTTGCAATATTTATATAAGAAAAGTCATACAGAAACTGTACTCACCTCTTGCAAAGTGCACCTGTAATTCAGTTATCTAAAATTGAGCACTTGCAGAGACTTGATTAACAGAGTAGGAGGAAAATCAGGAGGAATATGAAGTTTCTTGATTGCACTAGGCCAACTGGCCAATGTTCAAGGCTCTACTTGTCCCTGATCCCCTCATTGTAGGATTACACACATGAGCCACCATACCTGCTTGTTAGTTAGTTTAAACATGGGTTCTAGAGATTCACACTCAGGTCCTCATATTTGCACAGATGATCAATCTCCCGAGCCTTACAACAGTATCCTTTCAAACAACAACAACAACAACAACAACAACAACAACAAAAATTCATTTGGAAAAGGAAAAAACCTTAATTTTGATCTTTTTGTAATACATTAAACTTTGAGTCCCACTTCCCCAGCCCAGAACATTTACATTTTTCTTCATATATTGTAGAAAAGAAATGAAGATACTGTGATGATATATATTTAATAAAAATAGATTGAAATATCAGAGGACCAAGCCATCTCTCCAGCTTTGTTTGTTTTTATTTTGTTTGTTTGAGATAGGGTTTTCTGTGTAACAGTTCTAGCTGTCTTGGAACTTCCTTTGTAGACCAGGCTGGCCTCACACTCACAGAGATCCTACTGCCTCTGCCTTCCACGTGCTGGTACTAACAGTCTTGCACCACCACTGCCTGGCTCTTAGTCCTTGAACTCACAAAGATCCAGAGGATCTCCATCTCCTGAGTTAGTGATGATATTAAAGGCATGGGTCACCACTGCCTAATCTTCATGGCTTGGCTGTGGGTGATTCTGTCCTCTGATATTCCAGGCTAGTTTTATTAAATATACAATATATCACCACATGATACAGTGAAGATAGGCAAAATTATAGGGTTAGAATGGTGGAGATTATGCAATGACATTTAGCCATGTAAAAGTTTACCCATTTATTCAGCCAATCAATAGGGATTGGAGATCTCGTGATGAGACAAAAATAAGAACCAAGAAAGCTTCTAATATATTGGTGATTAACATGTACACAAAAGTCTGTAATGTCAAGAGGTAAATGTTCATACAGTGTACACATGGCCCATGGGAGCATGGAGGCAAAATGCATGCATGGGAAGGAGGAAACTTTCAGCAGAAGTGGGTGATGGGCTCAGAATGAAACTCTGCAGAGCTGGAGAACTACAGTTGCAAAGGAACAGAAGGAGGACATGCTTAGGAGTTACCAGTAATTTAGTTCTGAGGCAGAGAGATTAAAACAATAGGAAGTGAGAAGGGCCTAGTTATGAGTATTCAAGATGTTCCAAAGCCAGAGTCTAAAATTCCTTTTTCTTATCAACTACAAATAAGACATTAAACATGGAAGTCCATTTTGTGGCAAAGAAAAGAATTAAGAGTCAGTGACAAGAGTAGGTGACTGAGGAAATGTTGGACCCTTTAGCAGAAACTTTCTTATTTTCTTGAAAAAAAATCCTCTTGTTTGGATGGCTGGGTGTTGTGGTTTAACTTGGCAAGCCAAAGTCTGATGAAGGAAATGGAAGCCATGTTTGGAGGACTTTTGATTGACGCCAAGAGTGAGAAGACATTTGTCCTGGGTGGCTTACCACATCCTCAAAGAGAGCACACAATTTCTTCCTTTGAGGGGCCCTAGGAAAGAGAGCCTTTTACTTGAGAAGGAAAATATGATTTTAAGGGTTTAAACATCAACTGATTCATTCCAACCATATTTTGATGAGGTAAGTTTGCCAAAATGAGAAACACATGAATCCATTTCCCTGAAGATCCTTACAGATTTCCAATTAGGGAACAAGGAGCTAGGGGCAAATCATGCCTTGGACTTAATCCAAATGTAAATGTTTGAGAAATTGTTTGGCATTTCCATAAATCTGTGTGGAAATCCAGTTACAGATTTTTGTTATATGTTCTGGAAAGTTCTCCCAGAACCAGGATCTTTTGTGTGTTTCGGTTTATGTGTGCAGTTTTGTATGTGTATTCAGGTGTGATGCATGTGCATGAAAATTAGAAGAAACCTCCATTTTATTCCCTCAGACTTTTTTCTTAAATTCAAATTTTCAGTGGCTTCAAACTAGCTATGAAGTCAAGCCTGGCTGGCCCGTGAGCCCCCAGATCCATCCATCTCTGCCTTGCCAACCCTGTACACACCACCATGCCTATTCTTTGTTTTAACATGGGCTTGAACTCAGGTTGTCAGGCTTGCAAGGCCATCTCCTCATCCAGACTCTGACTCTTTTATGAATAGCCAATTGCAGAAAATCAATCCAAACAGGTTTGCTGAAACTTAACCATATTGAATGACCTCACAGAGGTCATTAAAAATGTCAGCTCCTGAGACAAACTCCCCAAGCCTCTCTGAAAATCCTCTTTTATTCCCTGAGACAACACATAATCATATGTATGTAATCAGGTCTCCTTAGGTTATGTTGCTCCAAGGGTTAGTGGTTTGTAAGAAAAAAAAAATGTTTATTTCTTATTTTTATTTTATTGCATTGGCTGTGAGGAATCTGAGGTCTTCTCCACAGTAAGATAAAGAGAAGAAAAAACAAAAGCCTCTACCCACGATACTTAATCCTCAAGGCAAAGGGAAAGAAATCACTCACAACATTAGTGCCCTGCTTCTCCCAACTTCTGCCTACATGTAGTATGAGCAACATGTACTTGTAGTTGATTGATCAAAGAAAGTCATGTGCCTAAGTCTGGAGTTAGAGAAGAAAATAATTCTGACAGGGTGTGAGTTTCATCAGGGGGCTGTCCTATATGATAGCTCTATATAAACAAGGATTCTATCTTTTGATTATCACATAGTAAGTGTTGGAATTTAATAGACATGAAGCAGATACTGACTAGATGGATAATAAGTACAGTTTCTGCTCTTATGGAAGAGTAGGCCTGTGGATATTAGTTCTTTATAGGGATTCTAACGAGATCAAAAATTAATTAGCTAAGTTTAATCATTGCATATTGTATTAAGATCATAATACCACATTGATCCTATAAATACATACAAACATAATTTCTCAGTAAGAAAACAAAAGAAAGTCAAATGAAACAGTGGGCTTGCCCCCTTGTGATCATTACTGATTTGGGGTTTTGAAGTAGTGCCTTAGGTAGGTCAGGCTGCTCCGTAGACAGCCACGGATGACCTTGAACTCCTGAAGGTCCTTTCTTCATCTCTGAAGTGCTGGGATTAGAGGTGGTTCACCATACCCAGCTTCTTCCCTTGTTATTATGGCAAGAGACTGAAAGCTTTGTAGAAGTCATTATGTGTGCACTCTCCAGGCTGGTCAGAAAAGCTCATACCCTAGCAAGGATGCCTCAGGCTCTTCCCTAACTTCTGATTCCCTCTGCCATCTATACTGTCAAGGAGCCCACTCATCCACAGTGCCTGATCTCTTCCTGCATGTTCTCCTGAAGTGAACTTCTTCTGAGATATCCAGTTGCACAGATCCAGGGTGACTTATCAAGGCTCCAAGCTTCTGTTAGTAGGACAAGGATATTCTTTGCCCATAGCCTTTAGATACCTCAACTGCAGACAATAATGTAACTGTGTTATTTGAAAATACCTCTGTGGGAGCCAGACTTGCTGGAGCAACCATGAAATCCCAGCTCAGTGGAAGTAGAACCAGGAGGACTTTTTGAGGCCAACCTGAGCTACACAGAGAGATGGCATTACAAACAAATCTCCATGGGAGCTTCCCCCAGTTTAAGTGGCTAATCTGCCCCATGAGGACATCTGACCTATTTCTGGAGACTCAAGAATTTTCATATAAATGTTTGCAGATAGGAGATACAGTGGCAACCCATGCCATTTTCTCAGATTTCTTAGGACAACAACATACCATCAGTCAGCTCTAAGGCAGAGAGCTCAGAAGGATCTGCAGTCCATTTAGTTAGCATTCTGCTTCTCCCCATTCTGGAGTTTGAAAGCAATGTTCATCATTAATCAGTCATCTTAGTCATCACTCTGTTAATTCAACACAATGAATCATTTGGAAGCTTTTCTGAGTCTCTTATGTTTCTGGGCATTTTCATTACAATTACACATTTTTGTCTTGATGCCTTTTTTTCTTCCTTGCTGGATATAGATCACACATATTTGTTTTTCTACTTCCCAAACACAGACTCTGGAGTAGATCCTTTACTAATTAGGCTACTTGAAGGTCCTCATTGTATCCAATGTCCTTGGGAAACATAGACATTTACCAGCTGCCACCCACTTGTTCTGCCCTGCTGATCTCCTGGGGAACCTCTTGCAGAGGAACACAGAGTGCTTTGACCAGCTGCTATAGGATGGGTAATGTCATATCCCTGCCCACAGAGTGAGAGGGTGAAATCCACTCAGGGACTGTGAATATGTCTAGATCCCTAGGCTCTCTCTTTTTTTTATTTACTTCACCACTACCCAGCACATTCTGCAGAAGAAGGGGTATCCCCATGCCTTGATTGCAAAGACCACTATGTGTGACTTTATTGCTCCTTTCCTGGCAGTAGCAAAGAGCAAGCCAGTGGCCATCATATCAGCAGATTATACTCAAGAAGACAGCTGAGATGAGGGCAGAAGAGGATGTAAATACTTTCTCATGCCTCCCACCCCCTCAGTAGGAGAGACATCTTTGGGAATTATTCAATGTTGACACTTCCACTACTTCAGGGGTTTTCCTCATGATCTCTGGAAGGTCTTAAAATTCTATTTGTGTCTGTACTTTGTCAATGCCTCAAGTTCAGCCCATATATCCTTCCACTATCTCTGGGCTTCTTCCTCTGACTGTTCTGGCAGTTACTTCAGACATATCATGTTCAACTCGGCATTGCTGGTTGAACTTGAATCTGCTTCACTTCCTCTGTGCTCTTTCCTAGAGAAGTAAAAGAATAATGTTATCCTTGCCACAGTCTTATATCCTTATAGCATCTTTTCTCAACACCCCAAAACCCTCACTTTTCTTACTGCTTCTTCTACTGACCATGAGCTCTTTAAAGCAGAGTTTATTGTTCATCTCTATGGGCCTTAAGGATGGAGCTAGGAAGCAGCTAGTAGTAAATGTCTATACAAGCATGGTCACATAAAAGTTGAACATTATCTTAATGCTTGATACCACAAGAATAGTTTATTGGTGCTTGCAGAAGAGAGAAGGTTGAAAGGTCTAAACATGGGACTAGACCTCATTTGAGAAGAACAATGATTGTGGAAAAGTTTAATTCAGGACCTAGAATACAAAATATGGAGGTTATGATGTCAATAGGCCTTATCTCCAGCACATAGTGAGTGCTGGTGAGGCCTGGTGTGATTCTACAGAGGAAGAAGGCTAGGGTAAAGGTTTAAGATTCAGGTCCCCATTCAGCTTCAGACATTCATATTGGGAAGCAAAAGGAGCTAGATAGAACCCCTGAGAAGTTCTAGAAAGGACCAACAAAAGGTGTGGCTTACAGCCTAAGTCAAAAGATATACTCATAATTCCCATGTGTCCCCATCCAGGCATATAGAGGACACTTCCCCCAGTGCAGATTCTCCAAATCCCCAGACTAGCTAGACGCTTCATATGGCAGGTAGAATATGGTGCTGGACCTGCTGAATTCCCTCCCACACTGTTCTGGGAATCCCCGAAGCAGAAAAGCATGTGATACTGGGTGGGAGATAAGAGGGAATCCCACATTGCACAGTTCTAATTTGCTCTAAAAGCTTTGCTTGGCCTTTTTTAAAGCATTGGTCAAAATCAGCCAGATAGTAGAACTGGCCTGGAAACTAGGTAACTGCTATATGGGAATTCTCACTGTCACAACTTTTCTACAAATCTAAACTATTCCTTAACAAAAGGCTTTCTTTCTTGAAGGGCTTACTAAAACTAGTCACTATGTAGGACCTAACTCCTCACTGGATTTGCTATGCTGAATAAGTGTTGTGTTGCAAAATATTACATGACGCAAGCTACATTTGCATTGGTTATTAGCACAGAGGACCTCAAGCTGGCTGGGTTTGGAGGAAAGGAAAGAGAGTTGTTTACTGACTAGGTGACTAGTATCCAATTCCAGGTTCTCATCTTGGGGCGTAGTCAGAAGATGCCCTAACTCTTCTAACCCCACATTGGTGCCAGGCTGTGATGAGAGAGGGGTGTGAGTGCTACAAAGAAGAAAAGGGGGAGTTGGGATAGTGTTGGCTATGGAGTTGATGTCAACCCTTCCTCTGTCAAACTTGTCAGCCCCTGCCTGTCCTCGAATGACCCAGAGAGTCTGTTTCTTCGGGCTGCCAATTGAGAACTAAGATTGCCAACAGAAGCCAGTTGCTCTCTTCTGATGTGGGAACTTACAACCTGTCAGCTTTTGTTGTCTGTGGAGCTGAGAACACAGCCAAGCCAGCAGGGAGAGTCTGTCATTGAAGTCTAGATCTCATTGAAATGATGTAATGTATTCACACACATCAAGGAAGAGTAATGAATCCTCACCACTGCTAGACTCCCAGATAGCCAGGGAAAATCACAGGGGCAGGGACAGAGGAACGACCTACGGCACTGTTTGTTTTTCCCTAGGTCAAAATCCAAACAAAGAGATGGAGAACAGTGGCCACAAAGTGGGCTATTCATCCATGTGCACATTTCCCAGCATCCTTAACATCCCGCCTCGACTTAGGGGAAAGCCAAGCCCCTGAGTACATTGTAAGTAGGATACAAGAAAGTCATTGATTGAGAAGGTTACAAACAACATGATGTACAGAAAGAGTGCAAAGAGTGCAGTAGAGAAGGGAAGGATGATGAATAAGATCCAGAGAAAATCAAGTTCAAGTTGGGAGTCCACCTGGAGAGCTGTTGCATCAACACTAGACTGAATGGTCAACAAATAAACCAGTGAACTCAGCAAGAAAGCTTGAATTACCCTAAATTGGGGTGGGCTGCACAGCTGCCTGGAATGTCAGTGTGCATTTGTTTGGGCAGCTCCCGGGTTACTTCCTTCTTTTCACCTTCTGTCTGTGAGCTTCTCTTTGACTGGGCAATGACAAGAAACTAGGTGGCATCAGTTGCAGATGCTTGGAGACCTGCCAGGACCACAGGATGCTATCATCCAAGAAAGCCCTGGAGAGCATACTGATTCAAAGGTGAAGTCTTACAGAGAGCAGGGATGCAAGTATCCAGCCATTGAGGAGGGACCAGGAAGAAGAAGATGCCCTGAAGGGCAAGGAAGGCTAGAGCAACAGAGCTAAGGTCTCCATAAAATCTGCAGAGAAACTATGAGATAGCGAGATACAATCTGATTCAGGAAGAATAAGCCAGGATTTCACCTGTATACTTGAAGGAATCAGAGGACACCATGGGACCCTGAGTATCAGCTCTCATAGGAAAGGGGAACTTGCCCTGGTTGTCTGTCACACAGGAGTGTTTCGAGTTACAATGGCACACCAAAACTCTGACCATAACTGACGTCTAGGTAAGATATCTCTGACTTCCATCAAAAACAATTTCATCTTTCTTTGACCTCTAGACTGATCTCTTCAGGTGTGAGAGTGAGTGTGCTAGTGTTTTATTTTCATTGTTATATTTAAAGATCCTTCTTCCCCTTTTAATTTCCTCAGTCACTCGGGTGGCTAGTGAGACTGGTGGCAATGGCGTCTGCATGACGAATCCCTATCGATATTTCTCCATCGATCTCTCTCCCCACATCCATCGCAATTGCTTTAAAGTACCTACAAATTGACTCACACTCCCAGCTCAACAGTTCTCTTTACCCATAATTCATTTCTTTCAGTGTCAGTGTCTTGCAGCAGCCAGTGAAGGATTATCACTATATCTATCTACCTTTGTCTGCACACATATATGCACACAGTACCTGCCTCCATGGAATACCAGACCTTCTGGAAATAATGCACAATTAATTCTCTTGGCTGCACTTCAAAAAAGCACAAAAGGGATATTTCCCCTGTTTTATGGATGAAAGGCAGAGGCCTGTTCACCCACTGAATGAATACTACAAGGATTTACACTGATTTCTCTGGCAGCCCAGGCCTCTCACATGTTATAGTGCGGTCTTTCTTACTCCCCTATGAAAGAATTAAGCATATCTCCTTCTGCTTTCTACAGTCGACTGTGGAAAGCTAAAATCTCTTTTTGTGCTAAAGGACAGTATACAATGGGGCTCTGGGAATCAAGGGAGACAAGAGAAGAGTCTTAATCTACTGCAGGTCTCAGGCTTACCCTGTCTCAAGTTGGCTTATTTGACTAGTTACTGACACAGAGCTGATCTCCGTTTCCTACATTTGAGCTGTGACTCCCCAGCCGCTATAGAAGCCTGGCAATTCTATCATCTACCTTGCAGGCATGGTGCTAGGCCAGAAGAACAGATTTGAAGAGCTCAGGGAAAGAGATTGTGCCTGCAACCTGCTTTCAGCCCAAGAGTCAGGGGTAGATGATTAGATGTCATTAGAAAAGACTCTCTAAGCCCCGGGACATAATTAACAGAATGGTGGCCACCTGCTGTCAGGTGCCAGCATTGGGGGTAATTAGTAAACCCGGTACCTAAGGATCACAAGGTCTAAGAAAGAAAAGAAACAGGAAAAAAAGAGCATTCAGAAAGGCAGAGTGAATTCTCAGAAAAAGAACTTGGGAGTTTAGAATAGCAATGGGGGTGGGGTGGGGCTGGGATCAGTTGGTTCCTTTAGCAGCTGCTGATGTCACACCAGCCAAGCCTGGTGAAGTATCACTGGACCTGTAGGGACACTAGCTGACCTACTCACTGCCCAAAGCCACTGTCACTGTGCAGCAGGGTCTGTCCTTTAGCATCTTACAAATAAAGGAAAGGAGAGCAATTGTTACACGACATGACGAAAGCCTGGGAGAGTTAGACCCAGTTGGCAGGTCACGGGCAGAGAGAGGCGGGGAGAGACAGAAAGGGCCCGGACATGTCAGCCTCAGATTTCTCAAGCAACACAAAAGCTGTTGGCTTTCAATGCACACTGCTTGCCTCTGTTCACAGGAGAAAAGGGAACAAGGTGGTCAGTGTTAAAGGAAGGAAAGGGACAAACGGCTGACGACAGTCTTGGAGCTGAATTTAAAAACATCAAATTAGAGGCATGTGTACTGAAATGAGGCTCTGCGGCCTGGGAATGCACCCCCCTTCCAAACAAATGCTGCAATTACTGTGGCTGGTGCCTTGGCTTCGGGGTAGCACATTGAACACTGATGGAGGCCAGGGAGCCCACTCATTTCCCAAATAACCCCTTTCATAACATCTCCACGGGAAAGTTAAGCCTGTCAGCTCCCTGCTTTGATGGCCACTCATATGACACCACTCCAGGAGGACAAAAGCTTAGTGTATATTTCAACACTGTTCACCTAGCCTGCTCCATAGCAAGAGTCACTAACAGACATCTTCACTCTGTCTTTCACCTTTTACATTTTAAAGGCCCAGATC
Organism: Sigmodon hispidus; assembly: GCA_004025045.1. Lineage (NCBI taxonomy): Eukaryota > Metazoa > Chordata > Mammalia > Rodentia > Cricetidae > Sigmodon > Sigmodon hispidus. Next base: position 102,291 of record PVIH01000407.1, on the reverse strand, counting down.
AACTTACTAATACCACTTATTCTTTACAATAAGATCAATTAATGAAGAAATGAATGAATCAATCAGTATATACAGATGTTCCTAAGAGTTGTGCCAAATGGTGATCCTTCATCCATCCATAGCAGCCCACATTTTCTTGGAAATTCAGAATGACCTCTGTCCCAAGCACTTACTCACAGGTCATTAGAGTTGGAAATGTAACCGCTAGACTGGATTCTTGACTTCCTTCCTAAACTAAGGTTTACATAGACTCTGTCTTGTCTTGTTTCTGGATCCCTGATTTTTGTTGGTGGTTGGTTGTTTGTTTTAACATCCAGCTTCTAAGAGCCGAGAGTTTGCCTCGTTCCTGCTCTCCTCTGACGCCATGTCTCCTGGTTTGTCTTACCTCCTCAGTCAAGGCTTCTAACTGCTTTTTGTAAGCCTTCATTGTTCAGGGTCTTGGTGTGAGCTGAATATATTAGGAAGGTGGCAGGAGACCAGGGAAGGGAAAAAGAGAAAAGAACAAAGCAGAAACTGCTCTCTGAGCGGGGGTCTTTCCCAATAGAGAGCATGACTTCTTCTGGGGTTAGCAATGATGGAGCTGTTAGGTGATTTTTAAAGTGTTCTATCCTTAGCTTCTTATTTCAAAAGACTTCAAAGCCAACATAATTAAGGTTACTCCAAAATAGTGCTAGCAAAGAGTGGGATATAATACATTGTATTATATATAAGGAGTAAGAGATCCCCACTAATTATTCTAATATTTGTTCCTTTCCATAACAGAGACACTTTGCTCTGAGTAGACCTGGATTGTAGTTCTGCTTTCATTACTAACAAAATTCCTAGCCTGATCTATCACAAATACTTTTTTTCATACTAAAATCAAAGAAAAATATTCCTGACAATCCATTAGGGCTAGAGGAAGTCTTGTAGTTACTAGTAAAAGATCAGAAGGCTGGGAGTTATGGAGAAAAAAATAAAACAACAGAAACAGGCCCAGGAGAAGATCTATCCAAATGTGTGTAAAAACAAATATGTCTCTGCTACCTTCCAGTGGTCCCAATGTGACAAAATAGCTCATGTTTCTGCTACTATGCACCCCCTACCAACATGGGCTGCACCCCCCAATTGGAAGCCCAAATAAATTCTTCCTTCCTCAAAAAAGTGGGGGATGGAGAGATGACTCAGCAATTAAGAGCACTTTCACCACATGGTTCTTACCACTACATGGTGGCTCACAACCATCTGTGACTCTAATTCCAGGCATCTAATGTCCTCTTCTGACCTCTATAGGCACCTATACACAACTATTTAGGCAACATATAGTTTTAAAACCATTTTTAAGGGAAATAAATAACAGCAAAAGCATTGAAAGAATAATGCTTCGATAAAAATGGAAGGGAGACATTATATCTTATCGATAAAAATCTCAAACCTTCTTATGAATGGAGAGATATGCCACATTGGAAGATTAGAAGACTCCAGTGATCTTTCTGGACTGCTTTGCAGATGAAGCATAAGATGATTAAAAGAACTCCAATAGTTTTATTTTGTGTGTGGAAATCAGATTCTAAAATTAATACATATATCCAAGGAACCACAAAGAGCCACATACACCCCAAAATAAGAAAAATATTGGGGCATGGCACCACTTGGTGTAAGACCTACTAAAGATCCAGTCATAAAGGTACTGTGGGAGGTACAGAAGACAGTGGGAAATTGCAGGGTCCAGAAACAGACCCACAGCTGCAGATGTATGACAGGGTTTTTGGTTTGTTTTTGCTTTTGTTTTGGCAGTTCTAAGACAACTCAGTGGATGTAAAGGGAGTCCTGTTAACAAATGGTGCTGTTTTATGAGAAAACTTATGCCAAAAAAAAAACAATAAAGAAAGAAATCAGATCTTTTCCTTGTACTATATTAAAAGTTAAATTTGAGAAAGATCATATAAACCACAACAGAAATACAACTTATGTACAGACAATAATAATGAAAGACAATGAAACAGAGAAGATCAAGAATGGGGTCCTTGGACCAACAAATGCTTTAGCAATCAAAAGGTCTTGTCACACAAACCTGACAACCTGAAACCAATTCCCAGATCTCATGGTTGGAGGAAAGAATTGGTTTGTAAAAGCTGTCCTCTGATTTTACTTATGTATTATGGCACACATGCCCACACTCACTCATACACACATATCAATAATAATTTTTAAAAGAAAGACTATGTCCATGAATTAAAGGTGATGAACCAATTAAAACAAACTATTGTGCTCCCTCAACAAGAGGGAAATTATGCTTGGTACTGGAAACCTAGCTAGTGAAGCCATAGATCTTGAAGTAAAAACTACAATGGGTATTTTACTAAGCCACAATAATCTCCAGCTACCTTTTAAATATCTATCCTTATACCCCCAGGTAAGTGCAGTTCTCACTTATCTGCAAGAAAACTTCTCTTTGCAACAGACAGAGATCATCACAGAAAACCACAGTGGATCAAAAGGGAGAGTCATGGAGCCCAGTCGTAACAGATACACCTACAACCCTAGTACCTAAGGCTCAGGAATCATTTCAGGAAAGGAGGCTGAAAGACTATAAGATCCAGAGGAACAAGAAGATTCTGTGAGATTGTGTCTCCTTAAAATGTGAGAGATGCTACACTTACAAGGTCTCACCAGCATGGCTGCCTGAACAAAATTTGAAAAGAAAGAAAAATAACAGACGTATCAACATGGGAGAACTGGAGCCCATGGAGCCTTGACTGTAGACAGAGAGCTAGACTAAGGAAAGGTGAGAGCGGGGGGGGGGGGGGGAGAATAGTCTTTCCCAAGAAAGATCACCACAACTGGTCAGCCCCCAAAACATACATACAGCAGCTTGTGAATAATTATAGCCACATGTTATTTATTTAACAACAATTAAAGAAAGAGAAGCCATGAATTTGAAAGAGAACCAGAGTATGGTGGGGAGGGTATAAAGGGATGAAAAGGAAAGAAAAATTATGTGATTCTATTATAATCTCAAAAGATAGAAAATTATTATTTTGTAGGTGGACTAAGTGACAGTTTCTCTGTGTAGCCCTGGCTGTTCTGGAACTCACTCTGTAGACCAAGCTGCCCTTGAATTAAGAGACCTGCCTACTTCTGCCTCCTGTGTACTGGGATTAAAGGTGTTTATCACCCTGTCTACCAGAAAAGGTCTTTTTTAAAAAGAACTATTGTGACACCCTTTCTGCCCCACACAAGCCAGAAATATAAGAACCAAGAAAAGAAACACAAAGGCAATAGAATGAACACATACATGGGCTTCATGGCAGAGGAAGAGGAAATATCTTCACAGAAATCAAAATTTAAAATCTAGGAAACACAATAAAATACTGCTCCTACAATATGAATAGGAAGTAGAGAATAGAAAATTAAACATGAAAATGAACCATTTATCCAAGCAGATCATTAATATGCCACAAAATAAATTAAGTCAAGCAGAAGAGTACAATTATATGAGAAGAGTGGGTTTTAAGCAGAGTTGACAATTTAGGAAACACCATCATAGAAAAATAACCTAATAAATAAAAAAATAACATATTGAAAACAAGATCAATGCAACTGATTAACTGTAATTCAGTTCAGCTAGTTAAAATAGGAGAATGCAAAACCAGACACGAAAAGTGAGCGCCAATTGCAATGAAATATAAGGCGATACAAAATACTCTAATGAATGCACAACACCCTGATTAAAAGGATATGTTTCATTTTAAGTGACTTTGATATATCTAGTGAAAATAAATTATTGTGGGGATCCACGACTTATCAATACTAATCCTAAAATTAAAAAATCTAAAGGAATCACTGAAAAGACATACTAATGAATAAAGTACTAAGTCCCACAAATTTTTTGGGTGAATAGTATCAGAACTTTGAGTGACATGTAATTCCAATATTATTTAAGCTGTTTCAAAGAATAGTAAAAATAGTGAATCTTCCAGATGTTCTTATGAAACTCAATATTCACTACCAAGTTACTCTTATGATATCTATGTTGAAAAATGATAATGAAATCACATAATTTCTAAAATATTTGCAAGTGGATGCAGGCATAAATAATGAAAACTGACTAGGTAGATTTAGTAAATAAATGAGACATGCTCCATAATAGAAAGTTCTCTGCTATATTTAATTATGTTCATAGCTTCCAGGAGAAGAGAATAGAACCTTGTGGACATTCGCATTGCTACTTCAAGAGCAGGTATAGCCAGAACTGACGAACAGCCCCCTGCTCCGACATGTCTCCAATAGACAAGGGTTTGGAAAGAGATTTCTTCTACATTACATCCATAAATGGCTAAAATATAAAGATGAAATTAGATGAAAAAGGTCCACCCACATGTTCTAGAAGGTACTAGAAGCTCACAGCTGAAGGAATCCAATTCCTGTCATATACTGAGGATTATATATAGAAACATAAGACCTAATCCAGGTCTTGAATGATGTTTGATATAGTTTAGAAAATGCAGCTTCATCATTACTTCCCTAGGAGCAAGGATCATGGTTGGGAGATAAAGTCTGTGCTGGTTAGTTTTATGTCAATTTGACACAAAATAAAGTCATCTGAGAAGAGGGAACCTCAATTTAAAAAAAAAAAATGTCTTCATAAGATCAAGCAAGCCTGTAGGGCATTTTCTTAATTAATTAGTAATTAGTAGGGGAGGGCCCAGCCCATTGTGGGAAGGACCACCCCTGGACTGGTGGTCTTGGGTTGTATAAAAATGCAGGCTGAGCAAGCCATTAGTGAACAAGGCAGTCAGTCAGCAGAACTCTGTATGTCTCCACTCCCATCTCCAGGCCTCTCTACCCTGTCTGTCTAAGCACCTGTCCCTGAATTCCTCTGATGATAAACTGTGATATGGGAGTGCAGCCAGGACTTTTAACCCCTGAGCCAACTCTCCAGCCTCCAAAAGATGATTTTCAAATATATATATATAAATTAGCAATATTTAGAAAAATTCTAAAGCAAAGAGCAAGAAAAGTAAGTGGAACACTGGATTTCAAAGTCTTAGCAATGAAGAGTGTAACCCTGTGCATGAAGAGATTATCAAATTCCTAGAGAAAAAAATTAAACATTCTGAAAGAGAAAGAAATAAATATATCAACAGCACTACCTCAAACTAGAGGGGAAAGATAACTTATTAAATAAAAGTTCATTAGATCTAGCAGATCCTTTCCCCAGGCCTTAAGCCAGGATAAATTCCAAATGAATCAAAGCTTAAACATGAAGCATAAAAACCACAAAACACTGAAAAAAAATATGGAAAAATTCCATTACAAGCTTGGATAGGAAGAAAGGTTACTAAATATAATTCCAAATTTTAAATTTTTTAAATTGTTACGCTTGAGTACATGAAGCTCAAAGGAACGCCTGAGCATGAAGATATTCAACAAAGAAAAAATAGAATTGTTAAATTACATTTAAATCCTTGCAATGAGTATGAAGAAAAGGAGTTTATTTTTCTAAAGAAAATGAAGAGGCTTAAAATTTTTATAAAACCAAACACGAAAATACACAAAGAATATTTTTAAATTTCTTTTTTTAAAAAATTGAAAATGTGGAATGAAAGCCTTAAACTACACTGATAGAGTTGATGTAGGAGGGAAGGACTGAAGTTTGGTGTGGTCACAGACAAGGTGCGCATGCTCCTGTAAACAAACAGACACTAACAACACAGTGCTCAACCCAAGAAAAACTCCTTGGGCATACTGAAAGGAGAAGAGAGGGCAGCTGGGAAGGGGAAGGATCATCCACAGTGGGTATGGATGGAGAGCAGGACGAGGACTGGATATGACGGAATTATATGCATAAAAATGTCACAATGAAACCCATTATTACATACAATTAATACATACCAATAAAAGCATTAAAACGGTATACCAATACCTTCAGATTCTCAGAGTACATTAAAATCTGATGGTGACTCTTTTTCCTGAACAGTCACTTTTATATACTGCTGGTGGAAATACTAATTGTTGCGGTCCCCAAGGAAGGCAATCTGGTAATATGTATTAAAATTACTAATGCGTACAGCCTTTGCCCCAGTTCTTCTACTTCTATTAATGCATCCTGGAGTGATATTAGGATGCACGCAAAATGATACATATGAATCTCTATCACAGCATTGTTAACAATAGCAAAGGATTGGAGGCAACCCAGTCCTTCCATAGACCGGAGGCTGCATTTTCTTTTCGCTTATTTTTATAGCTGCACAGTGGAAAACAAAACATGAGCTCTGTTTCTCAGCCCTGCTCAGGGCACTCCCACCATAGATATACTCCAGCCTTTCTTTTGCCAAACCACCCTTTAGACCTGCTGAGAGGCTAGAATCCCTTCCACTGGGAAATGGCTTTAGGTAGTTTGGGGACATTCATACAATCACTAAAATACACAGAAGAGGAAGCAATGTAAAGCGCAGTGTCCCTGTTAGTCAGTAAAGTAGAACTTGTCATGGCTGCATAGCGCCTAGAGAAAGGATGAAGATATTGTGAACTTTCCCTAGATATAGGAGGCATCATGCATCGCTGCCGTTTTCATCTCACTCATGTTTTAATTGGGGCAAGAAATAGCTGATTTACTCTTGTCTATCTTAACAAACTATCCCTTCTGCTAAAACTATATAATCAGGATGATAATTTTGCCGAGATACCAACATTTATGGGCACTCTGTGAGACTGTCAGCAGTGATAATACCCTTCCACAGGCAGCTAGCTACCCTCAGATGAAATAGTTAGAAGCTACAGTGTTCTGACTGAGGGCTATAAAAACTGAAACTATGCAATGATGAGAAAGACTAACAGTAGATGGTCTTCCTTTCTGTGTGCACCTCAGCTTCCTTTGAAAGTACATAATCAATTTTAGTGCTGTTGTTGAGAGTCTTTTGAGCTTGAGTTTTTGTTAAACCCAAACTCTTCAAATGCCATTCATAGAAAAAGAGAAATCTTACTGGCCAGTAGACGAATGGTACTGGTTTCCAATCCACTTTGTGTGAGAAGGCTCACATTAAGTGGGTCACCCTGGGTTAGTTGCACCACTTGAAGCTCTGAAGATACACTTTGGCGAATCCTGTGTTTGGAGACCTTTGGGGACACACTATATTTATACTCTGTTAAACTAGGTCAACTCCTTTTGTTGGGACAATCCCACTGGGAGCTCTACATTTCACCTAAAGATATCGAGAAGAGCATGGGTACTTTATCGGCTTTTCTAACTCAACTCATTCCAGTAAAATCCAATCTAGTTCTGTCCTCTGTCTAAAGAAATAACCTCTGCAGTATTCATGTGATAATAGTTGTTTGGCGTCTAGTGTAAATTCCTTACTGTGCTGGGTGTCATGGACATTTGAATCCCTGCAGCCAGGGAGACAAAGAAGAGAAGCACTTGCATATATGTTGGGAACACAGGAGTGGGTGTAGGGTGTTGAGATGGTGTCACTTGAGCCAGGAGAAAGCTTTCTATAGGCAAGCAGAATCTGAGACTTACAGTGGAATAAACTGAGGACACCTTCTGGGACATTTTTAACTTTCAGTTGTAGCAATGTTCTTTCCAAAAGAGCTAAGACATGGCTCAGACAGTTTTTCATGATTAAAACAAATGCACAACCAATAGGTAGTAGGCTTTTTTTAAAAATGCATTTTGTTTGTTTTTTTACTCTTTGGGGGCCCACCACACAGCTCCCAAATAAATACATGGAGGCTTATTCTTACTTATGAATGCTTAACTTTAGCTTGGCTTGTTTCTAGCTGGCTTTTCTACCTTAAAATATCTCTTCTCTTTAACTACATTTTGCCTCTGGGATTTTTACCTTTCTTTTCTTCTTATTTCATGAGTGCCCAGGTGGCTGTGTGGCTGCCCCCTGGTTTTCTCCTCCTGTTCTCCTTTTCTCCCTCCTCCTTCTTCTCTAGAGCCCAGATTTCTCCTCCTGTTTATTCTTTCTTCCTAGCAGCCCTGCCTATCTATCCCTCTTTCCTGCCTAGCTATTAGGGAGTCAGCTCTTTATTAGACCAATCAGGTGTTCTAGGCAGGCAAAGTAACACAGCTTCACAGAGTAAACAAATGCAATATAAGAGAATGCAACATATCTTTGCAACATTAAACAAATATTACATAGCATAAAAAAATGTAACACATCTTAAACTAATATTCTGCAACAAGCAGTTGGCTAGCTAGTTTTACAGCACTAGGTGTGAAGTCTCTCCAAGTTCAATAGTTGTTAATCCAGAGATGTAGGTACCACCGTTGTACTAGTGTATATATCTTGCTATGCTGGTCTTTGTTGTAGTTCTTAGTTTTATGGCCAGGTTTAACTACTGATTGCTTTTTTTATCTTGGTAGTTTGTACAGCACCTTTGACCTTTGCAGCTAGACCTCAGGGAGGAGGCTTCCAGATCAGTTCCAAATCAACACCAACAAGTCCTGTGAAGGATGTGGTGTCTTGAGAAAGAGGGCTTTGCTTTTAAGTTCTGGAGACAAGGGCACTGAAAATAGCCTTATTATTTGGGGAGTCTCTTAAATTTCTCTAATAAAAATCTCAAAGGGATGTTTCCCATGCTTGGCACTGGGGTTTTGTTGGATAACTCCATGGCTCTTGGAGGGCATGTTATCATTCCAAATAGCACAATGTAGTTTAAACTCTCTCTATATATATAACTAGATATATTATATATATATATGTGTGTCTATATATTATATATTATACATGTATATATTATATATATTACTAAATAAACATGTTTTTCTTATGGCTTTTACAAGCTCATGGCTGGTAAGGTCTCCTAGGGGAGAATCTACTACTGTTACTTTTCTAAATCAGTATAATTTCTCACTGCATTGTAAATACTTATTCTTGTACTCTAGATAAGTACAACTCTCACCCCTCATCAAAAAAGCTTCTTTTTGAAGCAGGTGGAATTACAGAAATTCAAAACTGGTCAAAATGCAGGTAACAGCTGACTGTGGAGTGTTTGGGAAGCACTGTGCAAAAGAGGGGCAGAAAGATGGCAAGAAGTAGAGACCAGGATGTCTGCCTCAAGATAGCATCTTCTCTATGTTGACAGGAAAGCGGCACTCACAAGATCTCAACAGTATGGGCATCTAAACATGACATGCACAATGACAACATCAATTGGCATCTGAACATGATATCTCATGAGGACTCACCCCAGAAAAAGAGCTGTAAGCAATTAAAGAGAGGGAAGAAGGAGAATTAATGTTCTTTAGGAACATGCCCTCTGGTAGTTACATAATCTCTAGTAGTCACTCCTAAACACATGTATGTATGGGTAGCACTAAATGGACTCAGCAGGTCGTGTGTGTGTGTGTGTGTGTGTGTGTGTGTGTGTGTAAAGAAATAATAATTAAAGAAGCCATGAATTTGAAAAATCATGGGAATAAAAGGAGTTTGGGGGGAAGAAGGAGAGAAGGAAACTATGTAAATTTAATACTCATGTATAAAAATCACTGAAGGTTTTTTAAAGTACAGGAGACTGAGTGCCCATCAGCAAGCTGAGACTGAAGGATCACTTGAGCTCAGGACATGTAGGTCAGCCTGGTAACCATAGTGAAACCTCAATTCCCCAAACATATCAATCAACAGGTTGTGATTTCTGTTATTAAATGATTTCAAAGTAACTTAAATGATTTTAAAATGGATTTGATAATATTTAAATAAAATAATATTAATGATAATGTCAAAACTACATGATGAACCATTTAAATGTAATATGTTATATATGAAAACAGTTAGAATCTGCTGTGTTGGGGAATCTAGTGATGTTCATTCAGTAAATATAATATCAGATTGCAAATTTGTATTCTAATCAGGATACTCACAATTTAGTGTGCATTAAAAGAAGATGAAATCTCTGAAAATCGGAGTATGCAAAGGATGCCAATTAAGTGAGTCATTCTCCTTTGAAAAGGGAAGGCTGAGAACCATAATCGACGCCTTCAAATAATTAGAGTGAATCAGCTTTTCATCACTATGACAAAAACCCTGAACAAAACAACTTAAAAGACAGAAGAATTATTTGGAGTCATAGCCCAGAGTGTTCAGTCTATTGCCTCTGGGTCTATACTGAGGCTATACCTGTGGCCAAGGCCATGCAGAGGACAGCTGCTCCCCTGGTGGCAATGAGGAAGAACAGTGGAGCTAGGAACAAAATGGGCCCTTCTAGGCCCACTCCCAGGACTTCCTTCCTCTCACTAGATCTCACATCTTAAAAAAAAAAAATTAAAGTTTTATTTATTTATTTATTTATTTACATACTAACCACAGTTCCCCTATCTCTCTTTCTCCCACTGACCCCCCTCCCTCCCCTAATCTACTCCTCAAAGGGAATAAGGCCTCCCATAAGAGTCAACAAAATCTGGCATATCAAGTTGAGGCAGGACCAAGCCCCTCACCCCTCCATCAAGGCTGAGCAAAGTATCCCTCTATAGGGAAAGGGCTCCAAAAAGCCAGTTCATGCACTAACAATACATCCTGGTTCTCACTGCCAGAGGCCCCACCAACTGTTCAAGCCACACAACTGTCATTCACATTCAGAGGACCTAGTTTGGAACCATGCAGGTTTTCCAGCTGTTGGTTCAGAATCAGTGAGTTCCTGGAAACTCCAGCCAGCTGTCTCTGTGTTCCCCATATTGATCTTGACCCCTTTGCTCATATAATTTCTCCTCCCTCTCTTCGACTAGACTGGAGCTTGACCCAGTGCTTACCTGTGGATCTCTGCATCTGCTTCCAACAGTTGTTGGATGAAGGTTCTATAATACCTATAGGGTGATCACAATTTGATTACAGGGGAGGCCACTCCAGGTACCCTCTCCACTATTCTTGGAGTCTTAGCTGGGGTCATCCTGGGAATTTCCCTAGTACAGGATTTCTCACTAACCCTAAAATGATTCCCTCTGTCAAGATGCCTATTTGCTGTTCTCCCTCTCCGTTTCTCCCGCAGCTCTACCATTCTCTGCCTTCATGTTCTCTTCCCACCTCCCCTAACCCCTGCCATGATCCCAGTTTACTAAGTAGATCTTATCTATTTCCTCTTCCCAGGAGGATCCATGGATGTCTCCCTTATGGTTCTCATTGTTACCAAGCTTCTCTGGGGTTGTGGATTGTAGCCTGGTTATCCTTTGCTTTCTGTCTAATATGCTACTACAAGGACATTTGCTCAATTATGGCCATAGCAGCATTATTCATAATAGTCAGAGCCTGGAAACAACCTAAATGCTCCTCAACCTAAGAGCAGATTAAAAAAAAAAAAGAGTAGTATACTTACACATTGAATTATTATGCAACAGTAAAAAAAAAAAAAATGACATCCTGAAATTTATAGGCAAATGGAAGGAAATAGAAATCAACCTGAGTGAAGTAATCTAGGCCCAGAAAGACAAACACATTGTGTACTCACTCATAAGTGGATATTAGGTCTCACATCTTACAACTGACTCTACCTCTTAATTATCTATTGTGCCATGAACCCACCAATAGATTAATTATATATAGCATGAAAACTCTTATCACATAATCACCTGTAACTATTGCTTCACTGGGGACCAAGGTCTAGGAGGATCTTTTCAATCAAAATCCCATCAATCAGTACTATTTGTAATTATTCTACAGACTAGAGGTAGAGAAAGTTATTCATAAAAGAAAAACCATGTTATCTTATTAATAGAATAACCTGCTGATATATTCTATCTATATAAGAACTGTTTAGGGTGTTTTATGTCTTTGTGAGCAACACACACAACTGTTGACAAGCATTTGATTAGAGTATTCCTCAAACTTTAAGGTGCATTGAGTCACCTGGGGTCTCTTAAAATGTTGTTGGTTGTTGTTTTCTTTTTTGCTTTTGGAGGGCCTGCCACCCAGCTCTGAAATCACACAGAGGCTTATTCTTTCTTATGAATGCCAAGCCTTAGCTTGACTTGTTTCTTTCCAGCTTTTCTTAAATTATCCCAGCTATCTTTTGCCTCTGGGTTTTTAACCTCTCTCTATTTCTGCATATCTTTTTTTTTTCTTATTTTGTGTCTGGCTGTGTAGTTGGGTGGCTGGTCCTGGAGTCCTCTTCTCCTTCCTTTGCTCCCTGATCTTTCTCTTCCCATAGTTCTTCTATTTGTTCTCTTTGCCTGCCAGCCCCACCTATCCTTTTTCCTGTCTTGCTATTGGCCATTCAACTCTTTATTAAACCAGTCAGGTGTTTTAGACAGGCAAAGTAACACAGATTCACAGAGTTAAACAAATGCAACATAAAAGAATGCAACACATCTTTGCAACATTAAACAAATGTTCCACAGCAAAAACAAATGTAACACATCTTAAAATAATGTTCTGCAACAGTTGGTTGTCAATCATGCTTGAGTGTTGGGATGGTTAACATTGATTATCAACTTGATAAGATCTAGAATTATCAACTTGATAAGAATAAGAATTCTCATGAGGGATTATCTAAGTTAGCAGTTGTGCATGATATGAAGGATTCTTTCCATTTGGGGAACTGAGATGGAAAGATCTACCACACATGTGGGCAGCTTCATTCCCTAGGCTGGAATACTGAACTCTATAAATGCAAAAGTGGGCTCTGCTCTAGCATCTGCCACTCTCTGCTTTTTGATTGAGGGCAATGTGAGCATCTGTCTAAGCTCCTGCTGCTACAACTTCCCTGCTATGAAGACTGTGATCTTGAACTGTGAGCCAAAGTAAACCTTTTCTCCCTTAATTTGCTTTGTTGAGGTATTTTTCCCCACACAGCGATAGAATAAGTACCTAATGCAAATATTAGGTACTTATTTTTTGTATTGTTTTCATTGTACAGAAACTTAGGTTAACAGAAAGTTTTAATTTCCTTCCATCTTGGAAATATACTACTAAGCTTTTCAGTTAAGTCCCAGCAGAAGGTATGTGTTAGATGCTCGGGGATCATTAAAAATCACAGCACCTGGGAAACTGTGGTAAATTTTGGACCCAGGAAAATACTTAGCACATTTGGAGAGTATTAACTTGATTAAAGAAATATTTCTGGACAAGGAAAAGCTGTAACAATAACCTTAGAAGCAGATGGAATTTCTATTGTAAACATCAAGTTGAGAACTGTAGGCAGCCTCCTGTGGACATGTGCACAGTTGGCAACAGACCAGACCTGCCATTGTCTGAACTAATATCCCCTTGGGATGATGATTTGACCATACAAATGTTTATTTCTCTATGTAAATATAAACAGTGCCTAACTGGAAAGCCCAGGAGGAATCACAGGGACATCTCTTATCTTCCAGGTTTCTCATCCTCAGAACTTCCACCCCCAAGTTCATCTCTGATTCAGGACTCTGAGGGGAGTTCGCCCACATTGCAGGGCTGGGAAGAAAGGAGAGGATGGAGCAATTCCCGGTTATTTCCAGACAAACCACTCACAAGACGACTGTTGCTTATGTCCTATTGGTTGGAGCTTAGTCACAAACATTGAATGTAGCTGGAAAGGAACCTGGGAAAGAAGGTTTTCTTAGCTGAACATATTGCCTGTGCTTGTTTTTCTAATCAAGAATCAGAGGATTAATGAACTCTGGGAATCATCTAATAGTCCCTACCATTAATGATTAGCTGAACCGAATTTAGTATTAAAAGAAAGGGACAATGTACACAAGGCTGGTTTTTGAAAGATGAATGTGAAAGAAATACAAATAATAAAATTGAAAGCTGGGAAATTCTGTGATCAAGATGAATCATTTCTTAACATTAAGAAATTATAAGGATGTTGGACTAGGCAAGCATAATAACAGATTCAATGAAAAAAAATAAGAGGCTCCAGGATGGCCTGGAGTATGATTGGCAGAACCTGGACAGACAGGGAAGGGAGGATCCTAATGTATCTGTGAGATGTGCAACATTGTTCTAAAGACTCACTGTTTTTCTGATCTATGGCTGTGTTTGATGCCATGGCAGGTTTTTCAGGAGATTTGGAAGCATCTAAACATTTCCTGGGTAAGACTGGGGAGCAGTAGTTCTCACCCCTGAGTCACGGCCCCTTTCACAGGGGTCACATAAGACTAGTGGAAAACTTGCTTTATAACAGTAGCAAAACTTAAGTTATAAAGGAGCAGAGAAAATAATTTTATGGCTGGGGGTCACCACAACATGAGGAACTGTATAAAAGGGTCACAGCATTAGGAAGGCTGAGGAGCACTGACTTTCAGGGCCTCATTGACTTTCTCCAAACTGACACTTAGAGAAATTTTAGTCACCTCACACCTCAAGTTTGCAAAAGACCTCCCACTACCCTGCCCCAGCTTATTTGTTGAGGTTCTGGAGAACATCGGTTCATTTTAATCTTAATCCAGACAAAACACTAAAGTACCAGCAAATGCTCTACTGAGATGGGTTAGGATACATCTGTAAGCTAGATATAAATTCTTTGTCATTGTGTAGTATCTGAAAATATTGCCCTCTGGACTTTGAATTCTTTTCTGTAGGCTACTGTTTGAATGCCTTCCAGTTCAAGTTAGCTACCTGCTCAGAGGGTGTTAGAACCCACACACCAGCATGTCCCTCCCTAGTTAGTTTCCACAGCACCCTTCTCAAAGACAGACTCCATTTCCAAATACAGATCCTATGTTCACTTACTAATCAAATTTTAGACAAACTTTCTTACTTTTTCTCTGGGCTAAGAATCCACTTTTTTTCTTGACAACATACTCCCAGTGCCAGGAGTCAAAATTTTCTTAACCCGTTCGAAATCCATACTCAAGTGGTTAATAAAATATCCCTAGAGTGCAGCTTTGCCCTCAGCCTGGGCTTCTTGCTCTCTAATTGAACTGGACTTTCTCCTTTCCTCTTCCATTTCTTTAGACTCCAATCAGAGATGGAAGTCATTGAGCTCCTGGGACATATTAATTACACATATTTTCACTGAGCATGTCTTGGCTTCCCATTGTCTTCATGTCATCTCTTTATAGTTCCCTACCTCAAAACAGTTTGTGGACCAACTGTCTGGGACTTTCCTATTCACAAGCACTGGGGAGAGGCAACCTATTCCAGTGCATAGGGAAATTCCTATGCTATCACACGATGAGAAAAAGGTTCCCATTCCATATTCATAGTGTTGCCCTGAGTACAAGACATCCCTTAGGCACTTGAGTAAATGCTAGGGAATTCTCTATAGAGGGTTCTGGCCTTTGTAGAAAGGACCACAGTCTGCTGCTAAACAAGATATCTTGGGAAGTTTTAAAGTAAGAATGATTATAAAAATGTAATATGTGTATGAGTTTTCTTCATGTCATTGTGCAGAGTTTTGTGATTAGCAGGATGTCACTCACATACTCCTACTCCTTTATCACAAACATGGTGGATGCTGTGTTCATCACAGAGATTGGGATGCTGAGAGATCTTAAAGGATTATTCAATACTGAACAACTGACTTCCCGAAGCCAAATGTCTCCTTAGCTTTATTTTCTTTTCCTTCTAGTAAAATCAGCAGCTCATATTTACTTACCCAATAAATGGGGCAACATAAAATCTGTGACTAGCCAAGGTTCTTCACCCATGGAATGAAACTGCTTGTCTGAACCCATTTTCTTCCTTCCTCCCAACCCTACAAACATTACTCCTTCCTACCATCACACTGGTAGACTATGCTAAGATTTTGCCAGACTATTCCCCCCAAACATAAAAGGCATTTGCACATGGATATCGTTCGTGACATTCCTTTCCCTGAACCCTTCCTCCTGACTTCCTCTATCTGATCTCAAGTCTATTTTGCTCCATTTGTGCATTAAAGATTGCACTCCTTCCTTCCAGTGTTCATCATGTAACATTAGATCATGTCCTTAAGCTCCTATAACAGTGAAATAATGACCTGAAAGGGCAGACAGAACTGGTGACACTGTGTCCCCAGTGCCCACTACTGATGGCAAAGATGAGAATGGTACTGAAGGTGACAGCTATCTCTTCTAATTTTGTACTTAGCACAATGCATGTCATATGATAACAAATCAATAAATATTTGAACTAACATATGATTTACCTGAAGAGCTATGATATAGATAAGGAAGTCTTTAACAGACAATGGTGAAGTAGATACAAATAACTGTAAAAAGTCATTGTAAAGCAGTGTAGTTGAACCATAAACTTAAACATCTGGTCCAGTAGTTTCCAAAGTATGTATGTTACCTACCTGTAGCACCACCCAAAAGTTAGAGATACTGTGTGACTTATGCTACAGAAAGGTTAAGATAGTGACAGGCCCCACAGAGAATGCTGACTATAGACAAGTGAAACATTTGCATCCTACTCTAGCTTTGAGACAGTTTATTAGTGTTATTTAAAAGAGAATAGATGAAACAGACACTTGCATCACCAAAATGACCTCTGGTATAATAGTTCACAAAGGCTGCATACCCCATTCCATGACTTCCTGTATTACTTCTGGGCAGCTGGGCCTGTCAGAGAGATGTTCTTCATAGCTATTGTTGATTATATATATATATGTGTTTGTGTGTGTGTACATATATATATATATATATATATATATATATATATAAACTTTGGTGGGGGGGAGTTAGGTTTGGGAGTAGGAGGTGAAGATAAAGGTATGGGGCATGTGAATCCTGTAATCTTCCTGAGATTTCTCAGTTGTTGATTTTCTGGATCCTGCAACTTTTGTTACTTCCTGGTTTTACAGGATGGAATGTTCCAGTTGGAAGGAAATTGCTATAGAATCAGTGCACTCAAGATTTACTGAGCCAGAAACTTGGCTTTGTAAAGACAGAAACCCCTGTCTTCCCAAGCGTTCTGAACAGTGTGGTAACATTTAGAATGGCTGAGCAAATCCAACAACCATTTAATATATGGAAGAGAGAACTAATGGATAGTGGTTAAAGTAACTCTGAGAAGTTCCTACAGCTTGTCAAAAACAGACACAAGTTTGTAGCTCTGCTATGGGATTATGCTCTTATACATTGTAAACATTTATCCCTCCTACTGGTTTAATAAAATGCTGACTGGACAAGAAGCAGACAGAACGTGTGGGCGGCCAGACTAAGAAAACTCTGAGAGGAGGAAGAGCAGATCAGAGATGCCAAGCAGACACAGAGGAAAGAAGATGAAAATGCTGCTCTGAGAAAAGATATTAAGCCACTTGTCTAATCATGGGTTAGTTTAAGAGTAAAAGTTAGCAAGTAATATGTCTGTGCCATAGGCCAAACAGCATGTAAGACTTTGTGTGGTTATTTGGGATTGCTGGTCTGGATCTTGGGGCTAGTTCAGGCAGGAAACCTATTACTACAGAACTCTGAGTTCCTGTATGTATTAATTTTTTGGTTCTTTCCTGTTGTATTTTGAAACTTCTTTAAAAGATCATTCTTTACTCAGTTTGGTTACATTAAATATTTGCTACAGCCTGGAGGAACAGACAGTCCTGACAGCATGATATGGGACTATGTACAGGTGTTCATCAAGTGACAGTGAGGATATAACCTGATAAAACCACTGCACATTGAGAATTCATAAGTGGAAAGTGCATTTGGTACTCTAACTTACTGACCACCGTATCTTAGCAACACAATACTGTTGTGGAATAATCCTCTTGTACACTGTGAGGATGTTGTTCTCATTGGTTTAATAAAGAGTTAACTGGCCAATAGCTAGGCTGGAAGAGGTCAGGTGGGAGAGTCAGACTAAGAGAACACTGGAAAAAAGGGCAGAGTCACCAGCCAGAAGCACAGGAAACAGGATGACTAATAGAAGATAAGGTAACAAGCCATGAGTAATGTGGCAACAAATAAACTTATAAATATGGATTAAGTTAAGTTCTAAGAGATAGTCAGAAACAAGCCTAAGCTGCCAGCTAAATATTTGTATTTAATAATAAATCTCCATGTCATGTATTGGAGATTCAAAAGTACTGATGAAAAACTTTGCCTACCTAGTATAGCACAGAGCAATAGTGCTTATCTTTGTGATTGTATGGCTGATGGGCTGGCCAGCATGCCAAGAGATGCTGCTGCTATCCTTGGAAAGATTCTGAGTTTAAAATTTCAAGTTTGATTTCCACTGAATGTGTATCACTTTCACAACAGCCATTACAAAGCTCAGAACTCAAGAGTCAAACCTTTATATGTTGGGAAGCTTCTGTATTCTCATTCCCTCTTCCTCTCTGTGGCACTGTTGCAAGACAAAGCCTAACGGGATAAAAAAACAATCAGCTAACATCCTCAGGAAGCATCTTAGAAATCTGTGTCAATGTGAGAGTCAAGAACATGTCATCAGAGCTAGTGATGCAACTATGCAAGGACAATAGTACATAGGAAACAGTGTATGAAGACCAGTGCCTGGGTACCACTGCATCAGTACCACAACATCGGTACCAGTGCATGGCCATTTCTAAATGAGGGGCTCTTCTGGTATGTATGTTTCCTTTGCGCTCTGTTGGGCTGGTGTCCCTTTAGAGCTGCTCAACAGTCACAGACTGGCTCTTCATTTGTCTTATCTTTTCAGTGTGGTGCCTTGGTGTAGAGTAAGTCTATGTTTACCTCACTCCCCTGAACCCCCCGGGGGGGCTGCCCCCAATTAATCTGTTTTAGCTCTCATTGCAGCATGGCAGCTGCTCTAAAATGACTATAAGTGACATACTGCCCTCCAGGAGCATCAGTTTTCTGATGAACAACACAGATTTCAAGAGTCCATTCCTGGTGCACAGCTGGAAGTGACAAATGGTTGCTATACAGTTATTAGTAAGATTATAAATATGCCAATGCTATTATGCATAAAGTGGGCAGAGACATCTGTTGCTAGAGGAACATCCAAGTGATCACTCATCTTTCTAGCCTGTGTGGGATCATGTGGCAAATTCAGACTAGACCACAGGGAGTGGAAGTGAAGAGTTTCCCACCTAGCAGCAACAGAAAGTAGATGTCTTTTTATGGTGTGCACAGCATGTGTTTAGGGTGAAGGAGTCTCAGCCAGGTATGGTGCCCACCCCCTTAATCCCAGTACTCCGGAAGCAGAGGCAGACAGATTTCTGTGAGTTCAAGGCCAGCTTGTTCTACTAAGGCTGTTGCACAGAGGAAACTCTGTTTTGAAATCATAAAACAAAACCAACAACAGATGAAGGAGTTTCCATAGACTATGATTTGTGTGCTAATGTGGAAGCCAGACCATGCTAACTCATGCTAAAAATGACATATAACAGGAAACTACATCAGATTTTCTTCAAATGACTGGTTTTTGTCTGTTTTAAATGTGAGGATTTTATTTCTAGCCCAGGTTCTATTTTTCTTCTGTCTTTGAAATATGACTTCATCTTTGTGTTGATACATGTAATTAAGAAGAGTCATAGATCCAAGGAGATATTTTGGTGGCTAAAGTATGCTCTGTCCTAACTGAGTCCTGGAGCACAGACTCTCAGGATCCACACAAAAAGTTGTATTAAGCATTCAGAGAATTAATTTGTTACTACGAATAAGCTTTCCTTACTAAAACATTATATTCCATAAATTCAAAAGTTTCATTAAAGTCTGATGTACTTTCAATTTTACACTTTAGTTGTTTTTTTAACAGTCTTAGTTTTTTATTTATTTACTTATTTTGCGGGGCATGGGATGTTATAGAATATTATTTTAAGGTATGTTACTTTTGTTTATGTTGCATTTGTTTTAACTCTGTGAATCTGTGTTACTGTGCTTATCTAAAACACCTGACAGCCTAATAAAGAGCTTAATGGCCAATAATGAGGCAGGAGAAAGAATAGGTAGGGCAGGCAGGCAGAGGGAATATATAGAAGGAGAAATCTGGGAAAAAAGGAGAGGTAGTCAGAGAAGGAGGGGAGAATTCCAGGGGCCAGTACCCCACTACACAGCAAGACATGGAGTAAGAAACAAAAAGAGTTTTACAGGAATAGAAAAGAGAAACCCCAGAGGCAAAAAAAAAAAAAAAATAGATGGATAATTTAGATTAAGGGAAGCTGGCTAGAAACAAGCCAAGCTAAAGCAGAGCATTTATAAGTAAGAATAAGCCTTTATGTGTGTGTTTATTTGGGGACTGGGTAGTGAACCCCCAAAAAAGCCAAAGAGAAAGACCCCAAAACAATATTTTGGTATCCCCTCTTAAAATAACATTCTACAACATTGGGGGAGTATACAGATACGGAAGCCGGAGTCCAGTGCTGGGTTGTCTCTCACAGCACATGCTTCAGTCATTGAGCCATCTCCCTAGACCTGTGACAGTCTTCTCTAATTACATGTATCAGCACAGAGATGAAACCATATTTCAAACACAGACAAAAATCAATCATTTGGAGAAAAATTTGACCCAAAAATTTTTACCTAGAAAAATAAGAACTACAATTTTACTTCAGTGACTGCCAGCATAAAAGCTGTACAAGATCAAGGCAGGCAAAGTCCCAGCATGGCTGGGGAATGGGCTCATGCAATCTCAGGGGAAAGTGGTAGGGAGAACAGGGGGGAATTTAGAAGGAATGGGGAGTGGACTTGACCAAAACGCGTTATATGTATATAAAATTAAACAACAAAGGAAGTAAGTCCAGAACACAGTGTTATACTCAGACTTCCGCCCTCCATGAACTAGATGACTGACTTACATAGCAGGGGGTAGGCTGCCTCACATTAGTCTGCACAGAGGCATAGTTGTGTTATTCCATTTCCTTGTTTTGTTATCGCAATAAACTCAAAGCAGGGCATTTCTACTGAGGTGTCCTCTGTTTCCTTCCACGCAAACACTGGGGGCTACTTGGAACACAGCTGTGGTGAAAACTGGCTTGACCTTTTTAATATTGGCATGCTGGTTAGCTGAAGTCTTTTCTTCCAGCTCTTTGCACACAACCAACCTGCAGAAGGGGCTGGCCGGTGGCCAGTCAGCCAGAGCAGGAAATAGCGAAAGGTCAAAACAGAAGCAGACATGAGCCCAGATTTCACAGCCCGGATAACACTGAAAATTTCATTGCTGTCAGGCAAATGGCAAGGCAGAATTGGTCCAAGTGCTGTCTTTTCAGTGATGGAGCTCTGCCAGAAGTACCTTACAAAGAGCCAACACCTTGAATTTGGAAGTTCAGAAGGGAAAGCCTTTCTGTCTTTGTATGGACTAGAAATAGAATCAAAATCAAGACCCTGTAGAACTTGGGGCTTCTTGGTGACGCTACTCGGCAATGTTTTCTACAGTTCTTTCCTCTTAACTGTTCCTGGGTGCTCTTAACACTGCAATCAGGGACACTCAGTCTTCCCTTGTGTTCTGTCCTATATTAAGAATTGAACTATACCATTTTTTTTAAGAAGGAAAATGGGGAAATGCTCAACTCAAGAGCCTTGAAAGCAGACAGCACTACATAAGAATTTAACCAAATAAGATGTGAACACAGATTTTACACAATAAAATGACAGCAGGACAGGGTGATTTAAGTCCATCTTTTTATTGTTACAAATCTACACTTGATCTAGTTTCCTTGCTAGTTATCTAGCAGTTTCATATAAAATGTGTGGCATCTCCTGTGGATACAGGATGCTCTATAGGATCATATTTTAGGACACAATTGCTCTCAGCATTTTCCCTTCATCCTTTCCCTCCCTCACCTCCTTTTGATACTTTCTTTCCTCCTGCAGAAATGATCAGTCTGCACAGTTGTTTTACTGATACCTTTCTGTCTTAATAAATTAATTTGGTCAAGGTACAAAAACTGGATAGTTTAGTTAAGTTATAAAACTGGGTGGTGATAGATTTTGTTATTGTAGAGATATAACAAAAAAAGTGAACAAAAATAAAAGCTAATGGCTTGTTCTGTGTTTTCATTTGTGACATTTGGTGTTAACAGTCCTAACTTTTAAAGCTAGAAAACTCTGAACCTAATCATATTTTCTTCCATGAATGTTATAGACAACTGGGCTTTGAGATAACCAAAAATCATTAGGCATGTTCTGTGTCTATATTCCAGGCACTTTTCCTAACACTTTTTGATTCCACTGTTATCATGGTACCATGAATGAGAATGGTCCCATAGACTCATATGTTTGGATACTTGCTCCCTAATTAGTAAAATTTTGGAGCCACAGCCTTGTTGAAGAAGGTGTGTTGCTGGATGAGGTCTTTGAGATTTCAAATGCTGCATTTTATTCCCGGTATAATTCATTTGCTTGTGGTTTGAGATGGGAGCTGGGAGCTGTCCCTTTCATCAGGCATTTGCTCCACCATCGAGGACTCTAACCCTCTGGAACTGTAAGTTCGATTAGGTACTTTCTTTCAAGTTGCCTTGGTTATGGTGTTTTACTCACAGCAACAGGAAAGTAACTGGGTCTTTTTATTGTTTTGGTTTTTTTTTTTTTTTTGTGTGTGTGTGTGTGTGTGTGTGTGTGTGTGTGTGTGTGTGTGTTTTAAGTGACATAGCTATTTAAGGTTGAAGATATTAGAACAATGCATGCCCTGGTTTTCCAGAATGGCCTTAATGTCACTCCCCACTGCCATATCCATATCAAAGGAGCTGATAATTCCTTTAACTTTGAAAAGTGTCTTAATTTGGAGAAACCAATGACAAATTCATGCCACAGAGAGAAGGCATGATTGTAACATTTACCTGAATCTTTGTTTCTTCACTGATAAAAATGAGCTGCTTATTTCAATGTGTTGCCATGTTTATAATTCTAGCACTCAGGAAGCTGAGACAGGAGAATCACCATGAGTTTCAGCCTAACCTACGCTACAGAGCAAGAGTCTGTGGGGCAAGGGGGAGAAAACAAGATACTTGGGTAAATAATCATAACAATTTCTCACACTTCTAATACCTATGAGTTCCTACACTCTTATAGAACGCTTTAAAATCAAGCCTTTCTGTCTGCTTTACAAGGACGGTGCTGTTGTGCCACTAGCAATCCATCAACACTGAATGAAGAAAGTGAGTCAATTACTCTGTTACAAGAAGGAAGCATTTTATGGCAAAAAAGGATGGCAAAAATGATGGCCAATAGGATTACAGGTACTCATGATGCAAAGCTATCTGTTCAGACACTGAGAGTTTGTAAAATACACAATGCAGAGAAAGCAGACAAGGACCACAAGACAATATGTACGTGAGATAAATCCTTGGTACGTGCTTAGCAATAAAATGGCAAGTTACAAAACATTGCGTTTCGAATCTTTGCATAAATGAAGAATCATGAACTCCTTCTATTGTAGCATATTCCTTTTGTATTCTGTTTTTCTTTGTATGCACAAATGTGTTTGTAAATGCTATGTCTAGAATATGGTTTTCACTTCCCACAGGCAACCTTCTGGGAGGCATGTTGTGATAGAAAAGCTGTGGGCTTTGGGCTAAATGGGCTCAGTAGTTGTTCTTGCTCTGCCAGTTATTAAAAACATGTGCTACCTCATCTTTATCTGAACCTGTTCTGTCTTTCACAAAGCAATGATAACAATGTGAATGGAGAGGAAAAATTTGAAGATTTAGTGAGGTAGGGAGGGCCCACTCCCTAATCTGATCCTGAGAAGTAGCTATAAAGGGCTCTGGTGTTCCATTGATGGCAGTAATGCTCACCTGCCGTTCACAAGGCTCTGAACACAACACCTAGAACTGCTGTAGGACATGGGCTAAGGCATATTACAGGATAATATTGTCATTATGAACTACATCTCTTATGTTTCTCGGCCATAGCAGATATACCAGGTGATGAGTTATGATTGGTAGGCAGTGGTGACTTGATTTTTTTAAGCATTTTTTATTTTTGTTTATTCTTTTTTTTTCACTTCATGCCTCCCAGTACCACTAGTTTCCCCCTCCTTCAGGTAAAACAAAATTTTAGAAGAAAAGAGGGGAAGGAGGAAGAGAACAATCTTATCAAGGAAGCTGCAGTGTATCACAGTGAATCACACAGTAAACCCTTTATTCATACATTTTTACATGCAAGTGTTCATTACAATGAGTCATTGGTCTGGTTTGAGGCCCCTGATCTCTGCTACACTATTGATGCTCACCCTCACTGAGATTCTTCCTGGACATCCTGTTGTTGCCGTGTGTCATGGAGATCCTGCAGCCCTGGGTCCACAGGACTGACACCCCAGCCCCACTGTGCTCCAGCAGATCACAGATGGGGTAGATGTTGTATGTTTCAACTCATATCTCTGGCTGTGGGCCTGGATAGCGGCAGGATTGGTCAGCCTGTCAGCTCTGCCCTGTCCTCACCACCAGGGTGAACCCTCCTGCTCTGCCCCGGCTAGTTCACACCTCACAGTGATGAGCAAGGAGCGAGGGCCAGTTCTCTGGTTCTCTTACACCTTCACCTTCTGGGCCAGCTCTACTGTGCTGCCACCTTCAGGGCCAGCTCTACTGTACTGCTCAGGCCTGGTGTAGTACAGTGCTGCAGCTAATGAGGGGCAGGGCCAGGTCTCCCATTCTTATCACTCAGGGGCATCTCCCCACTATGCTGACACAAGACAGATAAGTAATAGGGACAACTCCCCATGCTCAGAGCATTGGGGTTATTGGGGCTGCTCACCCTCACCTTGGCCAACTGTTCTGCTCAGGCAAGGTGCAGGGTCAACTTTCTCCAGTGTTGCAGCCAGTAAGGCAGAGGGTCAACTCCCTAGCCCAGGTGGCAGTGACGAAGTTGGGGGTGGGGGTGGGTGACTTGATTCTTGATTTTACCATACATTGATATTTTAAGGTAAGAAGTTTTTGTCCTATTAAATGAGCTGGAAGTTTGTTATTCCTCCTAGCTTGAATGTAGTGTTCTTTTCAGGTAATGCTTAATCAAGAGATCCCTCATCAACTTTAAAGTCTAAGGCACCGCCCCCAACCTGCGCCCCCCCCCACACACACACTGGGATTTACACATATTCCATGCTAATAGGAAGCTAGATTTACTCTCACCTATAGTATGGGGTCTGTTCTGGATTCCACACTTTAAACATCACCAATGTAGTCTTGTGGAATCTGAAATGACCAGACAAGAAAAATCCCAGCAGCTGTAGCTAGGTAGAATATTTTGGCAGCATTTTGGATTAATGTCTTTGATAGGAGCACATTTTTAAGTCTAAAAATGATGATCTAAAAATGAGAACAGTCTTTTCTTCTGGAAACACAATATGGATAAAACAGAAAAATGCGAGGAAGAGATGGACATAGAGATAGCCCAAATCAGAAACACTTATGGAAAACAGACATAAGGAGAATAAAAGGCAATTGGTAGAAGGCACTTCACAGCCTCCTGGCCCTGAGAGAATGGATATAGCCATGTGAGTTTATTGCTGGGTCCTCTGTTCTGTTCCATTGGCCTACATGTCTTTGTTTATGCCAGTACCAATAGCATACAACATTTGTTACTATGGCTCTGTAGTCCTGTTTCCAGAATTGGACTTTCTGCTTAGTTCTTTCCTTAAAATCTTTAAGTTTTAAGCTATTTGAAGTCTTTTATATTTCTTTATGAATTTTTAGGATTTTTCTAGTTCTGTAAGAAATCTCTGCTAGTTTATTAATAAGTATTTGAGTATCAACTCCGGTAGAGACACTGAACTTGGTACTGAGTACAATTGTTCTGTGACATCAAAAATTTTCATTACAAAATTAATAAAAAATGGTATATTTATTCTGTTCTGTGCTAAGTCCTGCTTAACCTAACTTATACTTTTCTAAAGCTATTTTTAGATTGAAAAGTCTGTTAAAGGTCCTCACATAGTCTTCATTATTTCAGTGTGAATTTAAATGTCTGTTGTGTGAATTATCCTGGGTCAATGTGAACAAACCATCTACTCACTCAGAGCAGGACTTTAATAACACAAACTAGAAAATGATTCCACCATTAAATGGACCAACCAGAGTTTACTTGATTCTTACAAGGGTGTGGGTGAGCAGATACTTACCAGACAATGGTCACCTTACAAGTGAGTATGCTATAAAAGAGAAGTCTCTTCTAGCAACTGCTGACTGCCAAGATATCTTCAGGGAGGGAGCTTGTGGTTCCACCCTAGTAACCATTAACCACCAATAAATTTTTAGGAAGGGGTAGAGCCTCCTGAACCTCTCCCCAACTCCCTAATGGGCTCAGTGTGGGCAGTTTGCCTGTAGAGAGCCACAGCTGCAGACAGTTCCAGAGGGCAACAGCCATCCATACAGGGCTGTGGCTATATTGCACCCAATGTCAAAGTAGGGACATTTCATAAATGAGAACACTTGGAATTCACTGTTCTTTGTGTAATGCAAAGAGAGTTGATAGTGAAGTCGTAAAAAGAATCCAAATGATGTTTGGTGATGGATGACAGCCCAAAGTGGAGACAGTGTCCCAGGGGAGCACAGGTGCCTTGGATACTATGGGAGACAATGTGTTAATGGCATGCATGAGGCAGGATTGTTCCAGAAGTCAAACTTTAGTTGAATCATAAACCCATCCCAAAGCCAAAGGTTGACGGCTGCACAGGAATACCATGAAAATGAGAGGCAAAGGAAAGTCCAAGTCCTATGCTGTCTTGGTTTGCTTCTCTGTTACAGTGATAACATGTTTACCAGAAGCAACACAGGAGGGGAAAGGGCTGTTGGGCGGCTAGATCTCAGCCCTTCATTGAGGAAATCCAAGGCAGGAAGCTGGAGGCAGGAAATGAAGCAGAGACCGTGGAGGAGTGCTTCTGACTGGCTTGGTTCCAGGCTCATGCTCAGCTACCTCTCACCTATCGCCCAGGCCCACCTGCCTAAGCCCACAGAGGGAGGGTGTTAGGATTCTGTCCTAGCTCCTGAAGCCACAGCTGGCCAATGGCAATTAGCCTGGCGCGCCCAGTGTTCTGACATCAAGCTCCATTTAAAAAAGCTCTCTACCTTTGACCCCTTCCCTTTTGGTTTTCCCTCTCCCCACCCAGCCAGAGGTCGTGTCTCTGATTCCCGCACTCCATCCCCGGTCTGTTTTTATCTTTACCTCTCTCTCCCTTTTATTATGAAGTCTCTCCATCACATGAGCCCAGTCTAAGTATCTCTCACTGCGCCACCTTCCACTGTGTCGCATGGGGCAAGGGACCACCATCCGTTGCCAGCCGCACAGTATAAGCAATATCATAACATAACACAGGGCACTCTCACATCAACTAGGAATCAAGAAAATTGCCCACCAATGTGCCCAGAGGCCAATCTGATGGAGGCTATTGGTCAAGGAACATTCTCTCTTCGCAGGTGTGCTGAGGTGACTAGTAAGTTACCCAAAAGTACCAGAAGGTGGAGGAGTGGCATATTTAGAGGAGAGAATCCATGAAACTGCATGAGGATCTTCCAGAGAACACAACAATCCCATACAAAAGAGGAGGATAACATTCTTAATGACCAAGGCCAATCATGGGGGCAAAAAATCTGTCATTATATATAAACTAAAGGTAACTTAGTACTAAACAAGACATATAAATAGTAGTCAAGCAATACAAAATCTGAACATTTCACTCTGTCCATTTATCCAAAAATATTATGACATAGGTGTCACATGGGTTGACAGAAGCTATTGCCAAAATAGGGATATAAATCCTTTTGAAATATCAACAGAAGCATTATGGCTGATAACAGTTCCATCTAAAATAGATCATGTAGATACTGTGCAACCAACATATACAAAGAGAAACAGGAACACAGACTAGAGTGTCATAATGTATATTAACATTTTTCCCTCCTGAGTTTTTCTTTGATTTTATTTGGCTTGGTGATAAGGCTTCAACTCAGGACTTCAAACTTACGTGCTACCTAGGAGTATATCTTGGTCTTCTCATCAGGTTTTTTTGTCAAGTTAGCAAATAATTTACATTCTTCAACCCCAAGTATAATAACAAATTTCTACTTTTTGAATAGAAGTAAGATAGAAGAAAGGGTTTCCTTCCCTACATTATGGCTTGGTGTGAAACAATGGCTAAATTAAAAGTTAAGTGAGCCTGTACTTGATGAATGGTGTTAGAATGGAGTTATTGCTACTGTCGTATGGGCAGTCTTAGGCAGGGTTATTAAGCTTTTTTTTTTTTTCTTCTGGATCGGTACAATTCAAGTTTTATGTTGTAAGTTTTCATAAGTGCCTTAAAGAAGCAAGACATCTTTCCCATTCTCCAGTGATTTCATACACATCATGATTTTGCTACGACCTAAAAATGTAGCTTTGTGTTAGAGTACAGGAGGCCATGGGTCCAATGCTCAATACACACACACACACACACACACACACACACACACACACACACACACACACACTGGAAGGGGGCAAGAATTTACTGAAATGCTCCCTTTTCCATAGGCTAATAGCAAACAAAGAGTTAAATTCCTCCCTTCAAAACCCTCATGTAGATTTTAGGCAATCTGAAGCTAGGAAAATAATCTTTAAACATCATGCCTTTTATTCCAAGAATCAACTACTTGAAATAGAAAATAACTTTTTCACTTCCTGACTTAAAATGCAGAAGTGCCAGGGCCTAGAAGATTCCAAACACAGTGCAGAGAGAACAGATGGGGATGTAAGCAGCACTGGAAACTCTGAGAAAAGGAGCAGGGGAAAATGCTAGAAATCACCGATATCATTACCAAAATGAGAGCTGTCTTTGATGGGCTCATCTGTAGACTAGATATGGCCAAGAAAAGAATCAGTGAGTGTCAGCCCGGAGAGGGCCATTTGTATTGCCACCTTCCAGGTTCAGGGAATGTCAAGGAAGAGAGAGGGAAAGAATGTAAAAGCCTGAGGAGGAGAAGCTTGATGAAATGTTGTTTTCTGGACATGACATGGCTGTTGCACTATGAATTCACAAAAAACCTTCACAAGATCAACCATTCGACCTTCCAGCATGAACTAGGCAGGAACTCACATAACTCCCAAGCCATAGCTAAGGGGACGCTGCCAATGCTGTTTTTTCTTCTCTACTTGATTCCATAGACATGGCATGTCCAGTGTGAGCAATGACAAGAGCTAACATTTGCTAAAGACCCTACTATGTGTTAGACATATTAGTGGGTGCTGTGAGTTTTGTAACCTGAAGTACTAGTATTTAAGATGAATGTTAACATTTTACTCCACTATTGAAAAATCAGAAATCAGGAATTAAGTATCTACATTATTCTTGTGCTCATTGGAAATAACTTGGTATATGATGCTTTCCTTACATAATATTCTTGGTAGTATATGGGAAGAAAATTCCTGGTATCGAATAAGGAAAAGGAATGCTTAAAGATAAGAAAAAGGGAAAAGTTGTTAAAATAATAAAAAATAAAGATATAGCAGATATAGTTGGGATTTTGTTTTGATTTTTTGAGACAGGGTTTCTCTGTATATCCTTGGTTGTCCTGGGACTTGCTCTGTTACCAGGCTGGCCTTGAACTCACAGAGACCCACCTGCCTCTGCCTCTTGAGTACTGAAAATAAAGGCATATCCCACCACCACCTGGCTGCATTTTTAACAAGCAAGATGGGATTGAAATTTTGAGTATTGTTCATTAGGACTAGAGAAGCTGGGCTTTTGCCTGATTCTCTCCTCACTGGTTCTATTTAGTGTAGAACCTTGACCAAATCCCATCACTTTTTCTGCTATCATCAGCTTATCCACAGAAAGATCTCACTCAAAGCTTGTGTAAATATGAAATACTAAAAGGGAAGGAACATAAAGATATTGTGAATAAGAAAATTGGAATCCAGAGAGTAAGTCTTATGCATATGAGGTGACAGGATACAAAAGACATATGGTCCCAGCAAGTTCTCCAGGAGCCACTGGTTATCATAACGGAGACATAAGCAAGGAAAACCACTGCATGGCATGTCATATACCTTAAGTAAATGCCCAAGAGAGTAGAGCTCATGTTTCTCCTCCAGACTTGGCCCATTGGTAAAGACACAGTGCCCTTTCTGTGTACTGCCTCTCATTAATTGTTAAGCAGCCTGGGTTGGGTCTTGTGTAGAGGTGTCTGAAGTATTGCATAGGCCAGGAAGGAAAGAGACCTGTAAATTATTGCTATCAAAAATGGATGTAGAATCCAAAGCACAAGAACATAGGTAAAGCAGTCCTTCAAATTCCAAAACCTTTTGAAGTTTCTAAGAACTGTACTAAAATTCTTCCTTTGTTTCTGGATCATATGACCGTGGAAAACCAGTCTCAGTCTTTTTTGTGTACAACAAACACTCTAAGTGCCTTGTGTTTGCTGTGACAGGAATGTCCTCATAGAAGGCACCTGCCTTAGTGTCTGACAAACGGTAGTTATTCAAAATAGTCATACACTGCAAAATATTGCTTCTATTCTAATTAAACTCAGATATGATAGTGGTCCCATAATATGACATGGTCTGGTGACACTATTGCCATCTTAGTTGTAGGCATTCTCTGTACAATAAGAGTGCCTGATGACACATTTTTCAGAAGTAATGGATGATAGGATATGTTAGCCTCCTTTACTCGCAATCCCGACTCTTTCAAGACACATGGTAGAAATAGATTTGTCATCGTCATGATTGGAAATCAGTATCTAGAAGTCACATACCAGTGAGGACTCCAGACTCGCCTCATCCTTGAAGACACTCCTCAATGCTTACCTTTAACTTTATCAGTTTATCTGTTTTTCTTTGATTTTCCTCTGTCTCTCCTTCCCACTAGTTTCTTCTGCTCTTGACTTACCCACTGTGGTGACCAGCATCCACATTTATCTAGGCACTCTCAAAACCTGGGGGCAAAAGATGCCTTCCAAACTGCCATTTTGATTAAAGACTATGGTGACTATAGATTCAGGAAAAAAGAATTGCTGTGAGGTGGCACACAGGAGATACATCTTGTTCTCTGGAGACCCCATGCCCATACTCCTGTAGTTGAGCTAGGTGAAACACCCAAATCAACATGAATGTCTCTGGAGACCTTGGAACAGCCACTTTCCAGTTTAGCTTTAGTGTATGACAAAAAGAAAGAAAAATAGAAACCACCACCTGTTTCTTTGCCTTTCTTTGGTATGATGGTTTCCCTAGACTTCTGGCCTCTCTATGACCTTTGCTACATGCATGAAGAGAAACTGCTTCCTAGGACAGGTCTGCAATGGATTGTTCTGGGTGAGGCAGCTGTGCTCACATGTACAGCCTGAAGGAATGGAGAGCTTGAAATAAAGGTATCTCACTTGGATTCCCCAAGCTCCTCTCGGACATTTTAGCTGAACAATAACCATAACCGATATAAGAAAGAACAAAGCCACTTCCCAAATCCACCTCCCTCCCTTCCTCTCTCTCGCCCAGTATGCCATGCTTCCTGTTTCCCTAGTTATGAAAATGTGTTCATCTGTCAAGGGGAAAGCTGCCCCACTGTCTTAGGTGCGGAGAACTCCAATCACAGCAGCTGCTGGGACCAGACCGAGAGCCAAGCTCCTCATTTGTTTTGGCTAACACTAAAGAATCAGTTTAGGCATCCCCTAGAACAAAATGGTGCATGGGAACAGAGCCAAGCCATGGAAGAGAAGCGGCAAAGTTGCAACAGATTATTTGTCTGCTAAAACAGAAGGAGAAAGAGAGCTAAACCTGGATCCATTTGAGTCCAGCCTCCCTAACATATTCTCTGCTTGCAACACAGATGATTTCCTGTAATATCGCTCAACAGGTGCTAAACTGTAGCTTTGCTAAAGATTAATCATGTAGCCTTGGAAATGGAATCAGAAAAATAACAAGGCAGCTCCCAGGATTTATAGGCTATGTCTACAGAGTACTCAGCATGTAGTATATATAAACAACATGCATATTATTACATATATGTATACTAAGTGCTTGCCAATGGCAATCCTAAGGAAAACATCATTGCCCTCTATATTCAAAAGCATTCTGCATGTATGAAGTGCACTGCATACTAATAGAAAATTATGCTTGCATTTTTGACTCCTCTTAGGCTATAAGTCCTTTAGGCTTTATCTTTCACTGAACTCTCATTTTCTGAATTGGGTACTCCACATATATATGTTGGATACTGCATTTGCTGACTCAAGATGCTCCAATGTGTAAAGTGTCAATTTCTCAATGTGTTTAAAGAGGATGAATTGAACTTGGTCATTCTATTGAGAATTTACCAGTATGAAATTTATATTAAAAGCTTTCTTGAGATTTCTGTTTGCATACATTACAAACAAAATCCATACAGTTTTAAGTTATTTAGACAGTTCATTAAGCCCAAGTCCATGCTGTAGTTCATTTGACTAAGAGATTAATGAAGAAAGTAGAGCCTAGGACTAAGATGAGGTGGGAATGTCTTTTTATATGCTATGAATGGCATTTTTAAAATAAAGGAACTGTTGGGACTGGACAGATGGCTTAATGGTTAAGAGCACTGGCTGCTCTTCCGGAAGACCTAGATTCAATTTCCAGCACCCACATGGCAGCTCACCATTGTCTTTACCTATTGTCCTAGGGCATCCACATCCTCACATAAGCATACATGCAGGCAAAAACACCCAATGTACATAAAATAAAAATAAATAAATAAATATTTTTTTAAAAAATAAAGGAACTATTTTGGCCCAGGTCAGGCACTGTAGTAGAAGTGGGTGGAGGAATCAAAGGATAGGAATGAGGAGGGTGGAGTCAGAGGGACTAGATCCAGCTGCCAAAGAAGAAGCATGTTAGAATCCAGGTGAACCACGGGCCGAACCACGTGGCAGGACAGATTAATGAAAATGGGTTGAATTAAGATGCAAGAGCTAGATAGCAATATGCCTGAGACATAAGTAAACAGGATGAAATTAATATAAGTGTCTGAGTCATCTTTTGAGGGGAAAAGCAGCCACAGGCAGATCTGAACTTCTGACCCGAATAGCCTCAGAAATCTAATGTAACACTAAAATATGACTTTAGTGTTTCTCTAAATTTACCAGCATATATATAGTTAACCTTGAACTTTTGGTTGAATTCTTCGAGTATGATTGGAGAAAGGGAAATATGAAGGAAAACTCTAGACAAGACAGAAAGACAAAAAATATCTTAGAATCTTTAAATGACCAACAATTTTTGAGGATAGATCCCAAATCTGGCTAGATTTTACAAGATTGCCCTTAAGGCGGCAAATATGGTATGTGTGGCCCTTTATCTCAAGAAATACCTCAATTACATAATTTTGTAGAAAAAAAATAAGCCAGTACCAAAAGCATTGTAAGAGTTATAGGGGTAAACAATCTGAATTTTGAGGTCTTGGAACAAGGTTGTGATCTTGAAAGAAAGCATGAACATGCCACCTGGGTGGAGAGTCCACTCTGAGTAAGCCCCAGCCTGGGGAACAGGGAGGAGAGAGTCTATTCTAGATATCCTTCATGGTAGAATCTTTCACCTTGAATGCCTGCTTTTCAGAATCAGAGTTTTGTCCTAGACAAAGCTCCTGCAACAGAAGCCTCATGTTATAAGGAAAAGTGGTTTCCTACCCATGGCTGAAGACAGCTAGTTTTGCCCAAGCCCACCAAAAAGAGGAAAAACTTTGTCCTATGTATTTCCCTCATATTTCCCTAAGCTGGGTTATTTCACACTATTTCAATAGTTAAAAATGGGCAGCTTCTTTTGCTTGGTACTAGCAAAAAGTGTTCTATCCACAAAGTGGTCTTATCTCATTTGGTTGGAATTGTTAGATGAGGCAAAAATAATGGAATCGGATTTTGTTATTTCTGTTTTATTTTTCTACCATACTATGACATCTCAGTATTGATGAAAATAATTCAATACTCAGGTCACTAAACTCCATTTTTCTAAACAGCAGATTCGGAAGCAGGACACTGGAGTGAAGTTTTGTTATTTCAAGATGGCCACTTGGCACTCTGTTGTCAGAGCCTGTCTGGGGTGACATCTCAAAGATCAGCATTACTAGAACAACAACAACAAAAAAAAACCCAGAAGTATGATAGCGTTATTCAGCATAAATGTGACATTTATGTCAAACAAGCATGGATTGAAATAAACTAATTCATTTACAAGAATCCCATTGCATTTACCACAAAATTCTGCATAATGCATGCAAACCTGTGCCATCACCCCCGAAGCCAAGCTCCAAATTACCACCAAAGAGTTCAACCCAACCTAACCAAACCAAATGCATTCTAAATGCATGTATAATTTATAAACCCATGCATGTGTAAAAACCCCAAGTCGCCAAGACAAAAGGCCTTAAATAACATGGCAGGTGTCAATGTTACACCAAGGTAATGATGGGAACCCACAGTCAGAATGCTGCCTGCTTAAAACTGATTTGTTCCAGTGATGTGCTCAAATATCAAATGCTTGCTTTTGCAAAACATTGCCTGTTTGTTTTCCTTGCTTTATGTGTGTCCTTGTAGTTCTGAGTATTTCCCTGAGGCTGAAATTTAGCTCTCTGTGATGAGAGGACAAGACTTGGAAGAACTTGACCTCGATGCATCAAAGATGAGTTTTGAACTTCTAAAACATATTTAAAGTAACCATTAACAGAGGATGATTCTTGCTTGACATTGGAAACTGAAACCTGGGATAGGAATTGGTTTGGGCTTTGAAATAAGAATGTTTTAACCCCAAAATTTTTGTGTTGGTCACCAAACAACATTGTATGAATTTCATACTGCACCAAAGGGCCACTTAGGATAAAACTTAGGGAAATGTCTGTTAGCCTAGAAAAGCATGTTAAGAGGGGAATTTTTCTAAGACCTTTTGATATAGGGCCCTATAACAGAACCAAGTGTTTAAAGGGAGTTCTGACCACTGGCCTCACTCTCATATGAATATGCCAAAGCTCTTGGGGTAAGGTTATTGCAGTGACCACTGGGTCTGCTGTAAACAGCTTTGGTAAGAAACTTGAAAATATCCATAATTGAATCCCAGGTTGGTAACCTTGAAGTGACTACAGTTCTTAGTTGGCTAAGACAGTTTCTTTCTGAACTTTGATGCCTCAGTACCCATCCTTACTCTGGGTTTCCAGTGAACATCTGTGGATTATCTCTGTTTGTATTTTCCACATTAGAAAGAAAAGTTAATTATTTGTTTGAAAATACTGCCAATATACTCCACAAACTTGTGGAATTCACACACATGCTGGGTAGTTGAGTCGGGACCTCACCATAACACAGACTGGCTTTCAACTTGCTATGTAGCTGAGTATGGCCTTGACCTTCTAAACCTTCCAAGTGCTGGAATTACTGGAATGCATCATGACATTTAGCTTATGGGGTACATTTTAAGGTTTTTTTTAATGTATTTTTCAAAACATTAGCGAGGAGCATTGGGCCATATTTTTTATAAATCTTTCAGAAGATTTGTAAAAAGACATAAAACAGAGGCCCAAATAAGCAATTATACCATTATGATAAATGTTTGCTGTGATGGATGATCTAGATATCCTGGTTTGATTATAATACAGTGTAGGTGTTTCTTAGGACATCATGGGACATTCCATAAACATGTATAAGCAGCACATGCTAACTGCAACTAAAGGGGCTGGAGATGTCTGAGCAGGTAAGGGAGCCTACTGCTTAGCCTGATGACCTAAGTTTCATCGCTGGAATCCACAAGGAGGAAGGAGAAGATTCATTTCCACAGGTTGTTCTCTGGCTTCTACATATGTTCTGTGACACATGCATATGCAATACACAGACACACACACACACACACACACAAATGTAAAAGATATATAGGAAGAATAATTAGAGTTAGTGTTGCTTGAATGCTTTCTCTCTCTTGTCCTTGATTTATAGAAGATTGATAGACAGAAAGACAGACAGATAGATAGATAGTAGATGGCAAAACAGCATGCAGATAGATGAATAGACTATAGACATAAAGGACTGATAGGTAGATAGAAGCATTCCAAGTGATAATGCTGAGGAAAAAGAATCCCAAAATTATACAGACTACAAATGACAGGCAGTTTTGGACGCTACATGCAGCCTTTTCAGGGACTGTATACCATCTATGGCAGTGGTAGAAGCAAAGATGATGGCAGTGACCGTAATAGCAGGAGTTCTATTTAACATTTAGAAAACAAGACCATGTAGAGCTGTGGTTCTATGATACTCTTCATGTTCCCGCCGTCATCACCATCACCATTGGCAGCAGCAGGGGCAATTGATTGAGAAGGAGTCTGTCTTGCATAGAACTGTAATGAATATATAAGCTCTTAATTTTAAAGTTATATTATTACAGTAATGAAATATGATATATGCTAACAGAGCATGATGTGGCCTGATATTTCACTTTACTGGCATGGTGACCAAAGAAGACACAATGGCTTTTGCAGAAGAAACTTTTCCAGAGTACCTCGTTTTTACTAGTTTGTTACTCAAGAGTTAAAAGCATAACTGCCCTGAAGGATAGGAGCATTGGGAATCCAGTGTGGACTCTGTGCCTCACTCTGAATGCCTTTGGGGCTATGGAAGCCAGTCAGCCTGCTTCCTTATTAAATAACTTAGCCATACTCTGTATTTGGGCAGGTTTGTTTTCATGATTGGTGGAATTTTCTTTCATATGTTTTCTATCTACTCTGTATAAAACCAACAGTATCTTTTTTCCTCAGAAAAAAATGTTATGCCCTTAAAACTTATGTTCCAATCTGTTCTCTTAGGAGTCAGGCCACCACAATACCATGCATTGTGTGTGAAATAAGAACAAATCCTATCTGAGTCTATGGACTGTGGACAGATGCTATGTCTGCACAGCTCACTTCCGTCTGAGCAGCCTTACCCACATAAGTGAGGAGGATGAGTCAGTACTTACTCATCCTCCATGCAACTTTGCTAAGAGAAACAAGCTTTGAATAGTTTGAAGGCCTAGTTCCATGGACCAGGAAGATGACTGGCTTGACCCCAGCTCCATGTTTTTGCATTCCAGAGCTCTGATCTTAACTATACTTTGAAAACTCCTCTGGAGGAAACCAAATAAACCTTGTTCCAGGGTTGCTTTGAATGTTTTGAGCTTGTAGTCATGGTAGACATGACCTAACTCAAAACATGCTGGAAGCACAATAACACCAAACCTGGATCAGTAGCCTCAACATTTTCTTGAATGAGTACACTTATTTTCTTTTTTGCTATATTTTTCTCTAAATTTACATCTAGTATTTATGACTTGTATCTGAGATACAGCTTCAAAGAAAAATTAGAATACTATCAAATTTATACTTAAGGGGGTAAAGAAAGAAAAAAGAAAAAGAAAGAAGGGGAGAATAAAATTCAACAAGAAAAGAGGGGCTAGTGAGAAGGGCCAGCAGAGTAAGAGCTGCTGTGCAATCTTCCGACCTGAGTTCCATACCTGGAACCCAAGTAAAGACTTTCGAAAAGAATAGAAGCTGCTTACCTGTCCTCCGACTTCCCCATGCCAACATGGTGTGGGTGATTACACACACTCATTAAACACACACACTCATTAAACACACACACTCATTAAACACACACACACTCATTAAACACACACACTCATTAAACGCACACTCACTTATTAAACACACACACTCATTAAACACACTCATTAAACATACACACACTCATTAAACACACACACTCATTAAACACACACTCATTAAACATACACACACTCATTAAACACACTCACTCATTAAACACACATATACACACTCATTAAACACACACTTATTAAACAAACATACACACACTCATTAAACACACACTCACTAAACATACATACACTCATTAAACACACACACTTATTAAACACACACATTCATTAAACACACTTATTAAACATACACACACTCATTAAACACACACTCATTAAACATACACATACTCATTAAACACACACACTCATTAAACACACATATACACACTCATTAAACACACACACTCATTAAATACACACATACACACACACTCATTAAACACACATACACACACACTCATTAAACACACTCATTAAATACACATACTCATTAAACACACACACATTAAACACACTCATTAAACAAATACACAACACACACACACACACACATGAAAAATGCACAAACCATAAATTTACCAGACTAAAATTGATTCAAGAAGCATTTTTTTGGTGCTGGCCAAAGGCATTGATAGACAAACAAAGCCTTCCATTGGCATTCATAAGGCCCAGAGATGGTAGATCTGGCTCTTGTATGTCTACCCAAGTTTCTACTCCCACATGTCACCATGCAAAATAGTTGAGTCTATAATAGTGTGGTGAGTCTTTCAAAATAGAATTGTCATGTGACCCCCAAATTTCATTTTGGGATATATATTCAGAATATTTGAAAGCAACATTAGAGTAGATCAATGTTTAAAGAAGTGTTATTCACAATAGCCAAGAGGTAAACACAAGCTACATCCATCAAGAAATGAGTGGATAAATAAAATACATATGCACATTGGATGACTATTCAGACTTACAAAAGGAAGACAATTTGAATCATTCTACAGTCTGGATGAATGTTAAGTGGGACCAACAACAAATGGTAAATGCCTTAGGTCCAGTTATGTGAAATACTTAGACTAGTCAAATCCCTAACGACAGGGAGCAGAGAGGACGTGGAGGAGGGGGAAGACAGCTAGCATTCCCTGGGCACTGTTTCTGTTTTGTAAGATGAAAAGTTTTGGAGCTGCATGGTGATGCAAAACCATGACACTGAACATTGGGCTACAGCCTTATATGGTTGACATTGCTTGGCTCATTTTCTGCTATGAATATTTTACTATAATTCTAGAAAATTGTCTAAAAGCAGGCAAATTAAACAGACTCAAAGGAATGTATAGACACATGTGTGTGTATGTGTAGACCTACATAAATAGATACATGTACATATGTAACAATAATAATTAAAAAAACCTGTAGATTGTTGTCAAAACTCAATGCAAAGCCCTTGTGCCCTGGCTCCCGGATCTGCACAAACACTTTACCCTTTAAGACACCTTCCTCAGGCAAGCCTGAGACAGGAAAAGGGCAGACTCGGGGATGAGCTTGAACACATTGCTGTCCTGAGAGAAAGAACTTCTGTGCTATGCCTGATCATGGTGGTGACTCCTTGGTTCACAGCTGATCATTGCATTTGTTGTTTGCCTGTTAACAGTTTTAATTCTATGAGCAAGAAAAGATCAATCCATCTGCCTATGAAGGACTTCCCCTGCCCTCCTAGCCACCTCCTCCTGCTTCCTTGATCCACTCAAGAACAACAGTTGACTGTTCTGTGGCTCCTCTACTGCCCTCATCCTTCTTGGAGTGGCTGCCAAGCCCAGAGAGATTCGGAGAGGAGCTTGTATGTAGTGGGGTGAAGGATGTCTCTTATTCAGGCCTAGCCCCACCCCCTTTTCTACATACGAATTTACTGTTATTTCAGGTAGAAAAGCTTTCCTGGAAGGGCACAATCAATTAGGCTTTGTAGTTCTTCTCACAAGTATCTTGCTGTTCGAAGGCAAAAATAGAACAGAAGATAAATAAAGGAAAAGAAGAGTTAGTGTTCTGATAAAGCTTTATTGAGAGGCACAAGGATTTGAACTTTAATTGTTACACATCTCAAAATATCAGGTTAAAATTTTTGTTTATCACTTGAAAGTACAGCATCATTCTTAGCTTGCAGACTATACAAAAAACCAGGCCAGACCATGCCTAGGAACTTTTCTTTGCTGATCTCTGGCATAATCTGCATTGCTTTAAAAATGTTCCTCCCACATTCTTAAGAAGGGTGGAAGTACATTCATGAACAATTTATTTGACAAAATTTAGCACAGCATGGGAATCAAGTCTATAGCTTCTGTGAGCAGTGGTGGTGGATGCTGGGTTTAAAACCCACATGTCACTCTTAAGCTATGTGACCTTGAACTGGGGCCTGCATCTGTTCATCTACGCATAAGCTGACTCCAACATGAGCTACCTGACAGTCGTTGCATGGATTAAATGCCTTAATACTATTGAGTGGGATGGTTACCATCAGGGTCCTTACACTGTTAGCTGTTGTTAGGATCTTCACACCATTATCACTTTGGGTACTGCCAAATTTGATAACTAGATTGCAGCTACTTTAGACATCTTGTTTGTTAGGGATAGGAAAATACTTCAAAGTACTTTGAAGTAAAATAGATTGAGAAGGATTCAGAAGCAAGAAGGTCAATCTGGCTTCCTCATCCCCCTATACATATAAGAATTAGACCCCAAAAAAGAGTTCTCTCATAGAGCCTTCATGAGACTGCCTAGGGATGGGCATTGTGCTCTACTAACCTGCAGAAGAAAAAGAAGGAAATGCAAAGATGCCAAGAGCAAATGGATCCTTCCTGAGTTCCCTCCCACTTCCAGCTGAGAGTATTTTAAAAATGGGGGACAAAGACCTGGGTGTGTTGGAGTATGGTTCCCCACTGCAGGTGAGGGAGATATGCCATACAGACATGGCAGGTTAGTGAGGACAGGTGGGAGCGAGCCATGGGGAAAGACACACCATGTAGGCAGCACCTACGTGGAAAGTTTTATTAAGGAGGAAGAAAAAAAGGGAGAGGAATGTGGAGATTATGTGATCTCATGGAGAGAGTGAGAAAGAAAGAGAAACTTTTCTTAAAGGGTATTTTACATAGGATAATGTCATCAAGATGCTGGATGGGACAAGGTATTACCTGCTTATTGGCCAGGACTCCAAATAAAAGAGCTCATTCCAAATATGTGCCAATCACCTTCATCTTCAGTTGTCATTTGTTTGCTTATGTATTTACTTATTTGGATTGTGTGTTTGTGTGTGTGTGTGTGTGTGTGTGTGTGCGTGTGCGTGTGTGTTAGTCAGAGGACAACATGTGGGAGTCAGTGTCTCCATCCACCATATAATTTCCTATCATTAAACTGAGACTTGCTGATCAGAGTCTATTCCAGCTGAGCATCCCTTTTCTCTACAACGTCTTTCTGCGATCAGATGACATAAAGACATAGTTTTCCCTGGTCTACAGATCTTTACTTCTAAGGCTTCTGTGTTATGTAAAACTTTGTTGTATAGAGCTTCTGTCTTTCCCCTTTACGTGTCTCTGGTTATGGGATGGTCAGCCTTGGCCTTCACGAGAGAGAAGGAGAGGTACTTCATTCCCTTCTCTTCCTTTGGTGCCCAAGGGGAGCAGCAGGCTGGCTCTAGGCTGGAAACCATTAGCTGTGCTCCACACTCCTTCCTCCCCCTCACACAATATTGCCTCTCTGCCTCCTGTGAAGAATAAGGAACTACCTACAGTTTCTCATAGTGTCAATCACACATTCCTGACAAGACTCCTGTCTGGTTTTCCTCTCCTTTCCTTGCAAGCATTCTCTTCCTGTGCTTATCTCTAAAATGTTGGCGTTATCTATGGTGGAGGTCAAGGACATCTATATTTTTTGTCTTCTGCATTCCTCTGCTTTCTCACTCACAGCTATAGCTTTGATTGTGAGCAATCACCTCACACAGTGAAGTCCCTCAACTGTTTCTCTGATTCTTGTAACTTGCCTACAAGACAGAACTGAAAAATGGAATATTAAGTAGTGGGGAGGGATGTGTCGGAAGACAAAGAAACCTCTTATCCTGGAGCCTGGTTGAAATTTTTTCTGAAAGTTGAGAGTTGTGATAGCTAACAAAATTCACTGTGAAGATACCCTATATTGGAAAAAAAAGAATAATGAAGTTATGTCAAATAAGAAAATTAAACATAGCAATCATGCTCATAGCCAAAGCATATATGACTTGTGAGGATCCTTATCCTTTTCCCAGCTGTAAGCCTGTGATTTTTCTGAGACTCTCACAAACAAATTTTAAACCATGTTTGCATTCAAAGCTTGTCTTCATTTCATTGCTGCTTACATACTGCAAGGCTTCCCCTGACCCTCTGCTTTTTCATCTTATCAGTCTGTTCTCTGGTCCAAGGCTCTGCAGAAACCACACTATGATCTCATTTTTACTGAAGAGCAAGCCAATCCTTGGAAACTCTTTAACAATGAAAAATGCAGAAGCCACCAAAACCATCTCCACAGCTACATTAAGTTCTTCAGAGGTGATGCGCTTCAATGTTGAATACTGTCTTTTACATATGCAACCTCCTCTCCATTAATGCCTGGTCTTAGATCTGTCAAAAACCTTCTCTTGAGGCTGGCAATATAGTTTAGGAGATTGCTCAGTCAGTAATGTGATGGCCATCTGTAAAAATATTAAATATTCATCCTTTCTATCAAACACTAAAATTTGTATTTTTCTTTGTGGATGCAGAAAACTTTATATTGATGGTATTCAAAAGAGTAGAACTCCCTAAACCCTTTCTCTTCTTCTGCATGTCTGGGATGGAAACTGTGAGGAGGGACGCTTCATGCTGGGGGTAGGACTGGGACAGGAACTTCTCAGCAGCCAAGAGCCTCTCATTGCTCTAATGTTTTTATTAGGCTTCTTAGTCCTTGGAGGCCATGTAGGCCAATGAGGTCCACCACTTTGTTGTTGAAGTCATATGTATTGTTATACCAGGAAATGACCTTTACTGAGTTGTCAATGAGAGTGATGCCAGCCCCAGCATCAAAGGTGGAAGAGTGGGTATCACTATTACAGTTGCAGGAGAAAATGTGGTCCTCAATATAGCCCAGAATACCCTTTAGTGGGCCTTCAAATGCCTGCTTCACCACCTCCTTAACATCACCATATGTGGCAGCTTTCTCCAGGTGGCATGTCAAATCTATAGTGGGCACACTGGGCATAGGAACACAGAAGACTGTATTAGTGAGCTTCCAGTTCAGCTCTGGAATGACCTTGTCCACAGCCTTGGAGAACTAGTGGATTCAAGAATGATGTTAGGCAGGTTCACAGATATCATACTATGGCTTACCAGAGGGGACATCCACAATCTTCTGGGTGACAGTAATGACATGGACTATGGTCATGAGTTCTTCCTCAATGCCAAAGTTGTTATGAATGACCTTGGTCAGGTGGACTAAGCAGCTGGTGGCTCAGGAAGCATTTCTTAATCAAGTTTCATACTTCTCATCATTCACAACAATTACAAACATGGTACATTAGCAAGGAGAGACAGAGATGATGACCCCTTGGCTCTCCTTTCAAGTCGGTCCAGCCTTCTCCATGGTAGTGAAGACACCAGGAGACCCCAAAACATACTTGCCTACCAGCATCACTACATTTGATGTTTGTCAGATCTTGCTCCTGAAAAATGGTGACAGACTTCCTACTGATAACAAGCTACTCCTTCTCAGCCTTGACCGTGCCATTGAACTTGCCATGGATAGAGTAATACTATAACATGTAGACCATGTAGTTAGATCAATGAAAGGAGCTATTGATAACAACAATATTCACTTTACCTGACATGA
This sequence comes from Sigmodon hispidus, assembly GCA_004025045.1. Classification (NCBI taxonomy): domain Eukaryota; kingdom Metazoa; phylum Chordata; class Mammalia; order Rodentia; family Cricetidae; genus Sigmodon; species Sigmodon hispidus. Next base: position 59,060 of record PVIH01000407.1, on the reverse strand, counting down.
AGGAAGTTCTAGTAACTAGGTGCCCAATGTGGCCAAATCTGTTCATTCCAACCTTCACCGTTATGCCTTAGGGATGAGGCTAGCACTGCACAGGAAGATGCCACTCTCTCTAGAATTGGGAGGATCGAAGAGCCAAAACTTGTATTTATTACAAAGGAAGTCAAATATTTTTATTGGCCCTAGGTTGTAAGACTTTTTATGCAAATGGTTTAATCCCACCCCCCGCCACCTCCACACACACACACACACACACCACCACCACCACCACCACCACCACCACCACCACTTTGTTTATATAAAAGTCCTGCTGCATTCTTAAAACTTTAGTGATTAAAGTGGCCTGGCTGACTTCCAGCTTTTCTTCATTTTCTTTAGGACAGTTCTTTTAAAACTAGTCCATCTTGAAAGACTGTGAGGTTAGACAGATCCCAGCCAAAGGGAAAAGAAACAGTCACCACCTCTGCTAGTATTCTCTAGCCTTGTCTTCCCAGTGCTTCCCCATGTCCAGACTGAAGTTCTACCATGCTGAGATGTTTTAATTAGTTTGGGTGTTTTTCCATGAAACATTGATAGTATACCTAACACAAAGAAGCATGAGCACCAAGAATGATTCCTAGCAAGCATACAGACAGAGTTATACAAACAGGCAAGAATAAACACACAGAAGTGGGGGAGGGAGAAAGGGAGAAGAAAGAGAAAAGGAGGGAAGAAGGATGAGATAAGAGGAAGAAGAGGAAGAAGAAGGAGAAGAAGAACTAAGCATGGTGGCACATGCAACTAGAAATAAGATCCCTGTTGACCACTGGTCCAGAGGTTCAATCCATCTGACAATGATGCAGAAGTCAAAGTGGCAGAAGCCTGAAACAGTTAATGATATTGTATCTGAAGTCAAGAAGCAATAGGCTTGAATGCCAGTACACTCGACTCAATTCCTTTCTTCTTCTTCTTCTTCTCCTCCTCCTCCTCCTTCCTCTTCTTCTTTTTCCTGTATCAATCTCAGTACCAGAGGCCATGGAGAGCATCTCCTCCTTTGGAGTGAGTTCTTCCACTTCAATTAACCAGATCAAGACAACCCCTCACTAGTATATCTACAGACTGAGCTAATCTAAATAATCCCTCCTGGATGTACCTGGAAGCTTGTCTCCTAGGTGATCCCAGATTCTGTTGAGAAGACAGTAACCACAGCAACCTCAATTCTATTTTCAAGCCACTTATCAGGTTTCAATTAATCAGAAAAGAGCATCCTGGAAGGTCTGTACACCAGGAAGGAAGAGATCAAAGTAGTGCTTCCTGAGTTTTAATATATGCTCTTGGGAGTCCAGTCACAGTAGAAAGTGGCCTTTGGCAAAGAACAAGGGAAGAATTTTAAGGATTTAAATACAAATGAATAAAAACGTAAAATAAGGTGATGTCATTAGTCAGGAGAAGAAGAAAAATAGCCTGTGAGATGTATTTTGAAGGAGACTGTGTAGGAGTAAAGTAGGCATGGGATTTGAGAATAGTGCCCCGAGTCATCATCTCCATAAAAACAGTCTAGTTGTTTGTATGTGCATGTTTTGGGAATAACCACATGATATTGGATAGCCATTTAGGGATCATATCCCTGAGAAAGACTGAGTCTTTCTCTTTGAGCAGTCCTTAAGTGCCTATAGCTCTTCATTTAGGTGTGAACCCCCATGCAACTTCCCTCATCTATTCTGGCATGTCACACAGTGTTGTCATTATTCAGGTCTTCTTTAGGCAATTCTCTTGTTGGGAGTTCATGGGTGAAACTTCCCTGACCATTACAGAAAAGTACACTGGTCAAAATACATAGAACCAATGACTGTGGGGTACCCAGCCCTAGTTGATACATCTACAACATATCCCCTACATCTAAGGTTTGGGAGACTTCTCAGAAGGGAGTATGTGATAATTGTAAGAGCCAGAAAAGTATATCTGCTACAAGATCATATTACCTACCTATGTCAGACAGGCCTTCTACCTACTGTTAGGAAATGTGATTTCCTTTTCATTGATTACTATTTCCTTCCTGAACTTGGTTATAAACTCCACAAGCATGGCTTATGTCCCATAATTCTTTATATTTCAAAAATTGTTTCTATAGAAAGTGGAAAAAAATTCAACTGGCCTGTGCTAACTGTTGGTACTATGTCCATTTTTAGTACGAATATATAGATGTTGCTTCAGAAATTGAGGGTGAAAGCTCTTTATCTTGATGGAATGGGCTTCTCTTTGCTGGCTTTTCCATACTCATACCTATTTGCTACAGATGAAACCTAATGGAAAGTACTAGAAGGCTAAAGATGATGTGTCATTACATTGAGTTCTAGGGGGGCAGCATTTTGTTGATATAAATTGAAATTGAAAAGCAAGGTTGTTCCAGGGGGTGCAAAGAAAATAATTGGAGTATTACAGACCTTCTTAACTAGAAAACAAACAAGTACTACATGGGAAAAAGGTCATTTCCTTGCCTCATTTCCCACAAGGCAAGGTCAGTTTTATACTGCATTTAGGTTCAGTAGTTGGGCTAAAAAATATTTTTCTATAATTTTTTGAAGCACATATTTATGCAATGTGGCATATGTATGAAGTCCCTGGGGATAGTAACAGCAGGTAGAGCAGGCTGGCCTGTAGCAGCAGGATTCAGGGGAGGGAATTTCTAAGTAGTAGATGGTTAATCTAAGCTAATCACTCTAGTGATTTCTGAAAACTGAACATTATTCTTCACAACTTTAAAGCCTGTTACTTCTGGGGAAGCATCTCAGAATGGTTTCTACCTTCTCTCTTTCATATAGGAAACAAACAAATGAAAGCCACCCAGGGTGATAGGCAGGACCAAGATGGCCACGGCTAAGCAATTGGAATGATAGTGGCTGAAGGTCAAGAAGATCCAATGGGGAAGGCAGAAAGAGCAGAAGGACTTTAAGAAAATGGAAAGCTTCTGCTGAGTTGGGAACTAGGAATGCATCTAAGAAGAGAGCTGTGAAACTCGTGGAGCAGATAATCAAGTAGTAGAACAACTTATTTCATGCTTTGGAGTGTGTCAAGACATCAGTCTTCTCAGACAGTCCACCTTCTCAGTACCTGCAAAGGGCCAAGTTTCCAAAGAAAACCTCTCAACATGTAGGCTTTCATTAAATCCTGGACTATGTGTGTGACCTCAGAATGTCACTTCACCTATAGGACCTAGGCCTCCTTATCTAATTTTGAGAAGGTAGAATAATGTTTTCTCCCAGGGTTGTCCTGAGAAATAAATGACAACAAATGTCCAGCACATCTCTGCAGACAAAGAACATTCAGAAAAAACTTGATGTTTCTCCCTCATTTTTTTTCCTCATCGGCACACCTCACTCAATCCCAGAAAGGCTGAATTGTTTCACAAGATGTGTTTAGTCCAAAAGGACAGAGCTTTGTTAAAAACTGTTAGAATCTTGAAGCTAGTAATATAACCTCATACTTTCACAGATGCTGAGAGGCCCAAGACTACTAGGTCTGAGATGATGCTGAATTACTCAGCATAGCAAACAAGATGAACGTCAATGCTTTTACTGCTTCTCTGGCCCTAGTTCCTGCAGTATAATGACGAAAGAATATGTATCTCTCCTCATATGTATAAATATGAATATTATGAATATTTATCCACTGTGAGGTGTATGACTAGAGAGGGGCCCTGGGTTTAAGGGATACAAAATTTATATATGAAACAGAAAATATATCTGGCCCCCACTTAAGACTATCTCTTTTTTCCCCCAAGCATATTCACTATGGAACATCCTTGAAATGGAAGCCCAGGACAAAGGCATCCAGTGCCTCTGCTTCCAGACACACAAATGGGAGGAGCCACATGGAAAGGTGGCCTCAAAAAGACAGAGCAAAAACATTCCATTTCTTCCCTATCCTCTTCCCGATCTGATAACTAGAAAGGTCTTTCTTCATGTGCTTCTAACTCAAAGATGGCATTGCACACATCCCACATCGTCTGAATCTCCCCCCTTTTCACCTTTTCCTGTCTTATTGATAATCTCTTATTGATAATCCCTCTACAGAATCTTGATATCCTTATTTTCATCTGGTATCACAGCCCACCAGATGGGTGGAGGCTGTTGGCCTGACCATGGAACAGGGTTCATCTCTTGGGAATCTCATGTAAGCTAAGCCTCCACGAAAACTATTAGACAGGATGATGCAAGGAGACAGATACAGCACCATTATTGTTTCCTCCACAGTTGGGAAATATTTGGTCCCAGCTTGGAAACTTGAGCCAAACTGGTGTCACTAAGATGGATTAGGAAATGCAGTGCTTCAGATGTGAAACTTCAGGTGTGTGGGCCCAGGACCAGCAGGGTGTCTGAAGAGAACAATAGGTCACCTGCATGGATCTATTTGATGGATGCCAAAATGTCTTCCCACTTCTAACATTTTCATTATCATCTGTCCTTTAGTAAAAACATGGTCTAAAAAGGATGTTCTTCCAATACAAATACGTCATGTTGGAAAAACTACCACTACTACTTACATGTGCTTCCAGAGGCAGCTCATTTATGCCATATCAATCAGTTCTAGACATTGCAATCAATACTGAGCTTTAGAGGTGATCAGCTATAGTCTTTGTCATCCAGGACATTTCAATGGGACTCAGAAAATAAGAAGTTAGGATGTAAAGTTGCAAGCTTTATGATAAGGGAATGATAGATTGACACAGTTTATGGGATGGGAGGCATTTAATCCTGTTTTTTAGAAGATGGAGGCATTTACTGATTTACTTATAGAGATTAAATATAAGCTGAATCTCTATAAATTAAAATTGTTTTTCTTTCTTTTTTTATGTGAATTGATGTTTTGCTTGTATGCATAATTTTGTAAGGGTGTCAGATCTTGGAATTATACACAGTTGTTAGCTGCCATGTGGATGCTGGGAATCAAACTCAGGTCCTCCAGAAGAACAGTTAATGGTCTCAACTGCTGAGCCATCTCTTCAGCCCTAAATTAATCATTTTTATCTGCATTTAAGAGGTTAAAAAAAAAAACCCAAAACTCAAAGTCTAAATTTTTTACCAGATGCTAGATGACCTGTAAATGAGAAAACCAAGCCTCAAACATACTTTATGCTTAAATTTTCCCATAGATACCCTTACTGTGTTATCTCTAAGCATGTAGGAGTTTAGAAAACATGATCTATGGGAAATAAATCCTAGAGTATGGGAGTGGGGTAATTACAGAGTTCAGTATAAACATATTTGCATGGACTTTCGGAAGCAGGGGGTATAAATACACAGCATGTGACTGCTTTTAAAAAAAGGCTAGATGTAGAAGACTAGATTAGATGTAAATTTTGGGAAAACATTAAATAAGCCTTGAAAACAGTACAAATGGTGCCATAACTTCTTAGGAGGTATAGTGGTTTGAATAATAATGTGCCCCATAGGCTTATGTATTTGAATACTCAGTCTCTAGAGAGTAGAACTGTTTGAAAGGATTGGAAGGATTAAAAGGCATGGCCTTGTTGTAGGAAGTATGTCACTAGGAGTGGGTTTTGAAGTGTCAAAAGCCCATGCCCCGGCCCAGTCTCCCTACTCACCATAGATTGAACTGTAGCTTCAACTACTCCAGAACCATGCAGGCCACGTTGGCTGCTGTGCCCCGACTGATAATAATGGGCTAAGCCTCTGAAACTGGAAGTAAGTTCACAATTAAATGCTTTCTTCCATAAGGGTTAGCTTGGTCATGAAGTTTTTTTACAGCGATCAACAGTGACTAAGACAGTGGGTAACAAAGACTAAGGACAGAGGAGGAAGAGATAAAGGATGAGAAGAAGGAAGGAACAGGAAGGGGTATGCTATTTGGCTTGCCACTGATGTGAAAAATACCTGATGTCATCAACTTATAGAGTGAGATTCTTTGAGAGCATGGTTTAAGAGCTTTCAGCCCACGGTTAACTGGCTCTGTTGTTCTAGAACTTTGGCAAAAAGAATATCATGGTAGAGAGCAGAGGGTGTGTCAGTGTTGTTCATTGCTTGATAATTGAGAATTAAAAGAAGAAAAGGGACCAGGTCTCAGCAATTCCTCCAAGACATGGTCTCAATGTCCTAACTTCTTCCCACTGTAGACTTCATCTCCTGAAGCTTTCATTGCCTCCTAAGAGTCCTTCAGGCTAATGACAGAGCCTTTAGTCTGTCATTATGAGGCCATTGGAGCATATTATCCAGAGCCATAGAGATAGGAAAGGATACAGAGTAGAAAGAAAGAATAATAGTTTAAGAACTCATGTAAGAGAACTTTATAAGGTAACAAAACTTAACTTACTCTGCTTTGTAATTATACCGAACCCAGTGCTCCATCAGAGTTCAACACATTCCTTAGACCCCAAGTGAAAAAAGGAGATTTCATCCAGAGCACTGATCCCCAGAGAGCCTGCTTATTGGGTTCTTCACAGGGTCCAGACTAGTGGGCTCATCCAGTCTTTGTCTGGGGTAATACTAGGGCTAATCCTTTGTGTAAGGGATATTGAAGTAAAAGAAAATGAGAAAAGGCCTCCCTTCTTTACTCTGACCCTATAGGAGTCCAGAGTTTCCTCCAGCTGACCTTGACATCTGGAATAAGTATAGTGTGCAGGAATTCAGTCAGATGCATCACTGAAACAATCACCCACAAAATTAGGAACTGTTTTGAACTGGGCCAGGGCTTAAATCTTATGCTGTGGTTCGAACCTTCCCTCCCAGCCCTAAAGCAAAGCCAAAATCCTTTGAGTTTCAAATATCACCATTTAGCAGTTGGTTGGCCTGGGCTCTCTCCTCTTCTGTCTGAACTCTCAGCCAACTCAGGCAACATTTGGATCCAATTTGATAGAAAAATTGGGTGAGCTCCTTGCCAAATTCCTATGAATCTGTGTCAAACTTGGGAATTATGCTAAGATTTGGGGTGTGGCTAAGTCCTCAGAGGAATTCTGTGGTTGCATAGTCTACAAAATGACAAGCAAAGGCCATGTGCAGAGCTACCTCCAAGGAAGTAGTCTCATCTATGGGACTCTAGATGAAGAGGTTTAAACCACAGAATTTGTGTTCTCATAGTGTTCTGTTGTCATTTAGGAAAGCTCAACTTCTGTTCATTTTCCTTTCCCATCATTTCATCATATACCTCATTATCCATGTAAACAGCGGCAGAGAAGTGCAGAGTAAAGATAAATCAGTCAGCGAAGATCAGGAAGTAATCAGCTTGAGTAGTGATTTGGATATCTTCAAAGTCACATAATTTTCTGCTGTGATAAGATAGTCTTTTATATCAATAACATATAAAGTACAGTAGATTCAGTTTCTGGGAAGCTTCTATAAGATGGGGAATTGTATGCAGGGATTGACTAAGAATGCTTTTAGGAGTGACATGGGAGATAACAAGAGAAGCAGAACAGAATAAAAAGAGAGAATTCATGAGAGGAATAAAATGATCCCTGGGGCATCTTTGGCAATGTAGTCAAAGGCTTGGACAGTCTTTTGTGGGAACTATATCTTGCAGGTAGAAATGACCTTGAGAAGGAATGTTTCCTTTAATAGAAATTTCAATTTCCAAGGAAGGTCTTCAGAGAGCTTAGAAGCCAATATTCTTGGGAACCAGAAAATTCGCTCCAGAAATAGGTGATGTACCATAGGTCTACATCATAAAGAACAATACAGTTCTATTGCAAACTCACAGTACTATTGCCAGAGTCCAAGGTGATGATTATAGTGATACGATGTTATTCATAGGACCATAGAGTAGAACTCAAGAATACCTGAGGCTCAAACAGTAAAAGGAGACCATTCCAGAAGATAAAAAGCATACATAGGGGTGAATAACTCTGTCTTCTGCAATATATATATATATACATATATATTGCAACACATATATGATATGGGTAAAACAGGTTTGAGGTGGTGACAGACGGTCATAGGATTTGAGGAGAAGGAAGTAGTCAAGGTAAGACAGAAATGGCCTACATGTGAAAGAACTGTAATATTGCTCAAATTGCTGTGGAATTTTCCAGATCTAATCGAAATGTATAACCTTTGAGCTGTGTCTAGTATCTAATATAAGCATTCTAGTATTCTTAGTATCCATCCAAATGCTAATCTGAATCTTTTTCAGATCCTGGCATTAGAGATAACATGTCCCAGAGGCAAGATGACGAGCTGTAGGTCACCAAGTCAGCAGACATACATTGCAGGATCCATTTCCAATGCAGTGATCTGAATCTAATCAGTTCTATGTATCTATTCTCATCTCCTTCCAGTCCTCAAATCATTCATTGTCCTGGGATGAATGACAATGTGAGCATTTGTGTTTCCTAAACTGTGTAATAACATGAAGAGTTCTTTTATCCTTCACATCAGTGCTGGAGATAGAACCTAGGACCTTGCACATGCTAGACAGGAGCTCTACCACTGAGCTGCTACAAGTATGGATGAGTTCTAATGACTTTTCTTATCTCTCATTATATTTCTGTCTTTTATGTCAGAAACAGGGCACATAGACAACTTTGCTGTTATAATTATTTTAATTCTTGCTTATATTTATTTTCCTAGAGCAAATTTATTTTCTGAGCATTTCATGGTTCTCTGAACACATCTAAAGTTCTTCTCTCTGCACCTATGGTCTTCCCAACACCTGGAATCCTCTTTAACTGTTAACTTGACAGAATCTAGAACCATCCAGGGAGGGAATCATCTTAATGTGGGTTTTCTGGAGAATGTTGACCTGTGGGAATGTCTGTGAGGGAGTTATCTTCAAAATAATTGATGTGGAAGGGAGGGACCACCCACTGTGTAGCACTATTTCAGAACTGTTCAAAATAGAAACAAAAAGCTGGACACTAGAGTTCACTCATGAATCCATTGTTCTCTGTTCCTGGTTATAGACATGGAGTGGTCATCTCTTTCAGCTTCCTGCCACCTTGACTCGTCTGCACTAATGGAATGAAACCTGCAATTATGAACCGATAGACCCTTTTCCCATAAGTTGCTTTTGTCAGGGTATTTGTTCTCATGTAATTTAGTTTTTTAAATTAAGTCTGGTTTTTGACATCTTTATGCATGTGTATAATGCATTCTGATTACTGTTGCCATCTCCCCCCCCCATTTTCTCTCATCCCTGTCAACCCCATCTCCTTTATACAAGTCCCTTTCCCATATTTAATTTCTTGTTTTGCTTTGTTTCATTTTCCATGTGACCACAGGTCTGGAACTCACCATTGGAGTCTGATGGCCTCATCAGTGAATTGGCAGTGATTCCCCAATTCCTAGAATCTATTGGTGCCCAATAGTTCAGGAGGAGTACATGGAGTGGGGCATTACTTCCTTTACTAATCATTCCCCATCCATGGTTGGCTATTAACGGGCTCATTCTTTTGCAGAATCAGTGTCTGTTGGCAAACACAGTTGCATTGAGTTTATGATTGGAATGTCTGTATCCTGGCCAGAAGATTGCATTCCTGTTAGTCTCTTCCCCATTCTGTTTCTTATAATCTTTTCTCCTTCTTCTCTACCATTGCGTTTCATCATAGCAACTGGGAATTAAAAAAGCATTTAACCCCACTCGCATCAGAGGCCATGATAAGATGATCCCTAATTGTTACGGCCTATTTCAATTGCATTGTATGTTTGGTAACTGTAGAAACGTCATACACATGACATTCTAACTGCCCACTGACCTGCATCTGTTCGCTTATCCCCGCAAACATATACCCTTTGAAGTCCTTTCTCCTTCTGCTCTATCCCAATGGCACTTGGCTCCCCCGCCCTTTCTCGTCTCTTACTAACTTCTACGGCTGTTCTTCTCTCCTCTTTCCTCCTCTGCGGTCTTCCCTTTTCCCCTTCCCTGTCCTTCTTACCCATTTTTCCACTTCCGTTCTTGTTCCCTCTCTTCCTTCCCCTTCCTTTGTCTCCCATTCTATGCTATTTCATCCTACCCTGTTCTCAACTGAAATCTCCCAGATGCAAGATATTATATGCAAACATTACTAAGTTTTGGGTCATAATACAATATCAGGAATATCCATCATCTAGCTCACTAGTTCAGCAACCTATTTCTTTGAGCAACTTATTTAGAGCTAATAAAATTATTTGATTGATTTACCTTCCTAAAAATATTGACGAGAGAACCAGATAAACATCAAAATAGTGATTAAATTTCTAATAAAAGTTTCATTCTGATCATAACCATGGAGCTTCTTAACTTATGACTCACAACTTAGCGACCCAAACCAGAAAAGTTATTCTGACTTCAAAAAGTTAACATCTCTAGTGACTAGCTTTGTGAATTTAGGTGTGTGTGTGTGTGTGTGTGTGTGTGTGTGTGTGTGTGTGTGTGTTAATTGGTTTTATCACAGGAATGTATAAGACAATGGTACAGGCTGGACATAATAAAGCCACACACTTCCAAATGCAGAAGGTTGTATAATGGAACTAGAATGTGTAGGCTATGGACTGACCCCAAGACTTTAGTGATGGGTCTTGACTCCACAGAACATGAGCATCAGTGTACTGTGAGAAGTCAAGAACCTTAAGATCATTTTTCCTACCAGTTCACTAGTTCTGAAGAAGATAACCTAATGTTTTAAGTAACATAGGCTAGAAAAATGCCCGTCACTAATTTACAGGGCTGGTTTACATTCCAGTCAGCACTTAATTATTCATATAGGCATTTTCTCCATCTCCAGTCTCAATGGAATGCTTTCCCTCAGAATTCAGGCTGCCTTTTCCCTGCCACCCAGCATGTGGCTGCCCTACATACCCCCCTTAGCTATTTGCTGTGGGCTTAGGGAATGCAAACTCATTTTGACTTTCTCCTGAGTACAACATCACCGGGAAGGAAAGCCTGAATCCCCAAAGCCATACAAAGCATTCCAGAGTAAATGTAAGAAACATTTTGATTGTTTTTCTGTTTTGGATTATCTGTACCACTGCTCATTCCCTCTTTTGCAGATAACCAAAAACTAGCTGCATTATGCTTAACAAGACTTTAGACTCTCAGAGAACTCTGAAGGACATTGAAACATTTGGGGGTAAAACTCATAACCCCCAACATTTGCACCTGGTAAGACAGCCTTGTGGAAGAGCTGTAGACTAGGTGGGGGCGCTCCAACAATTTCAGATTTAGGACAGGGGTTTGAAATGGAAATTTAGTGTCAGCTGTTTTGAATCATGTCAGACCAATGCTGATTAGAATCTGAGAAAGCCTCCAAGACCAGAGGGAACAGAAAGTGTATCTTGCATTGCAGAGATGCTTGATTGTTTAAGATCAATTTATACAAACTTAAAAGAAAAGAGAAAACAAGAAAAGAGGGACAGGTTTTCCTTTTCAGCTAAGAAATTTCTTAACTACATTTAGCCAAATGTAGCCTCCTACTCTCTGTTGTTTATACCTCCAGCCATTAGAATGTCCTGATAAGTGCACTGTAGAACTTAGCTAAGTGGAATATTTATATCCCCATTGCCTAGTGATAAAAAAAAAAAAACCTCCAAAGAACTAGAGAAACTGCATAATTTGTATTTCAATTATTTTTTTATTGAAAGAAACATAAAACTCCTAAGATTGTAGACATGCCATACAACCAACGCTTGCATAAAGACAAATATATTGTTTGTAATAGCCCCCTTTTCCTTCTACTCATGTGAGCCTCAGATGGCTATCCATTCCAGTTCCACCTTCTCTGAAATCAACCCTTAAAAGACGATGTATTTGTTTTTGTGGATATAAGTATCTTGCCTGCATGCATGTATGTACACAACATGTGTGCTTGATAGATGTGGTAGCAAGAAGGGGCAGTGGATCCCTTGTTGTGGGGCACCATATGCATGTTAGGAACTGATCCTGGGTCCTCCAAAAGAGTAGCAAGTGTTCTCACCACTGAGTCATCGCTCCACCCTGAGACCAACATTCCTTTTCAGCACATACAAATAAGATTTTGTGAAACTTCTCTTTCAATACCTGCCTTGTTTTATTTTTCATAATACATGCTGTATCTAGTAAGAGGATTTCATTCTTTTTCTGGCTGAGTCATATTCCATTGCACATAAGCATTGTGTTTTATCTATTGTTTAGTTAAGAGTTACTCAAGTTGCTCTGTTTTATAACTGGTATGAACAGTGTTGCACCAAACATGGGGCACAAATGTTTCTTCATCTTAGGGGTTTCACTAACTTTATAACCTATAACTAGGAGTGTGGTTCCTGGAAGTTCTATTTTTAATTTGTATTAGCGTACCAATTTGTGATGTGGAATGTCTTTCTGTTTGCTGTGAATATGCTTTATTTCCATTGGTTAATAAAGAAACTGTTTTGATCTATGGCTAGGCAGCTTAGAGGCAGATGGAAAATTCAAGCAGAGATAAGCTTAGAGCAGATGGAAAATTCAAGCAGAGATAAAGAAGAAAGGTGAAGATAGAGAGATGCTGCAGGCTGCCGCCAAGAAAGCAAGATGTAATGGAACACATGTAAAGCTATGGAGCACATGCCAATATGATAGATTAATAGAAATGGGTTAAGTTATAAGAGCTAGTTGACAATGAGCCTAAGCCATATGCCAAATAGTTTGTAATTAATATAAGCTTCTGAATAATTATTTTATAAGTGGCAGCAGGACCAAAGGTGGGAGAGATTCCTCCAGATCGTGGGCTGCATGGGTCACAGAACTTCAGGCTACAGTTGTATTCCTGAGACAGCATGCAAACCTTTTCTTGTCTTCCCTTCTCTGCCGGAGCCATTGTCTCTGATAATTTTCACTCTTAATGGAAGAGGAGGAAGGGAGTGCCTCAGTGTGGTTTTGATCGGTACTTTCTGGTTGATTAGAGACATTAAGGTCAGTTTTCACCAATCAATTAGCCATTTTCCTGTTTTCTTTTGAGCACTGCTTTCTTAGGTTTATTGCCCATTTAAAAACTGAGGTTATTTGATATTTTTGCTCTTAAACTTTTAGGATGCCTTGCATATTCTACATATTGACCTCTTGTCAGATACTGGCTTGTGAGCTTTCTACCTCCCTGTCGCGCCCAACCTCACCAGCAAGGAAGAACGCGACTCAGGATTCTTCTCTCCAGCCGTTTTATTCAGGACCTGTGCACAATCTTCTGACTTCTGACCCCGGGGGGAAGCCCGCTCGTGGCTAAATACCCTCTGGGCCTCCAACCCCAGTAAGCTACGTGGACATCGCCCATAGGTCCTAGGACGCGGAAGCAAGCCACCATCCTTGCCTACAGCCAAAAAAGGAGTTGTTTACTCCCGAGAGCACTACCCCTCGGGAGGGCTGAAGGCGGAAACCAGCGCCATCTTTAGGGCGCGGTACAATGCTCCCTACACCTCCCGCTTCAGGTGATCTCCTCACCTCAACAAAGGTCCCTTTATGAGCATTCTCTCCCCACCGCAGGTTATCTCCTGGTCCTGACTGTCCCCTTTGCTGTAATCCCCTGTGTTCATTTTTCTTGTTTCCTGTGCTTTGGAGAGTTAATTTGCTTACTTCAGTGTTCTGTGGTATTTCTTCTTCTTCTTCTTCTTCTCCTCCTCCTCCTCCTCCTCCTCCTCCTCTTCCTCCTCCTCCTCCTCCTTCTTCTTCTTCTTCTTTTAGGACTTTTATAGCTTTAGGTTTAGTCCTTACATTTTAATTCAATTTGAGTTAATTTTTGTATATGGTAAACGATAGAGGTCTGCTTTTATTCTTTTACAAGTAGATACCCAATTTTTCCAGCACCACTTCTGTTCACTGTGCAACACATTCATATTTTACACATCCATCAAAATTAATTACCTATGTGTTTATAGCTTTACTGCAAAGATAACTGCCTTTGCTTCACTTTCCTTTGTGACTATTTTCAAAGCCATTTGCCAGGCTGTTCTCATGATTCTATTCCATAGCATTATTGAAGGCAAGCACTATACTAATTCTTGTCTTGTTCTTTTGCTAAAATGGCTTTTGGCTATTAACAGATGTTAATAAGGTTGTTCTTATTCTTATCATTGTTTTTCTTATGGTCTGAAAAATGTCACTGATATTTTGACAGAGATTACATGAAATTTAATAGGGTTCTCTAAATACTGTCATGGTCATTTAGGTCATTGGTTTTCTAAGGCCGTAAACATGGCGTACCTTGTTATTTACGTGTGCCTTCTTCAGTTTCTCCCGTTTGTGGTTTTCCCTTTTCATGGTAGAGATTTCCCACTTGTTTAGTAAACCTGCTTCCCTGAACTTTGTTTGCTTTTTGTAATTATTGAATCTAAACATCAAACAAGTAAGCCTGCCTTTGCTTTCATGAAAAATACTCAATATAGCAGTATGAGTGAATAAGAAGAATCTGTGACTTCACAACTAGAAGGAACTTGGTAAGTCCTGGTCATTCAGGTTTCTGCTAGCCTCTTGTGTCTCATCCCTATCTTCTGGCCCAGTGCAATGCAGAAGCACCTGAGTCCTTACCAGAGAAGATCAGAAGTGTGTTGGCACCCTTATGGCTTCAGTTCTTCTCCAGCTGAAGGCAAGGTGTCATATTTGGGGGTAGACTTTCCTTCACCAAATCAAAAGGCAGAAATAAACAGGGTCAATGGTGGCTGAGAGATACTGTCCCATGAGGCATGCGTGAGACCGTGAGAAATGCATGAAGAAGAAGCATGGAATAGCAAGAATACAGTGAGGACCAGAGGTCAGTAAAGGGAACAGGGACAAGAAATTCATCTGCATAGGAAGACAGGAAGTTAGCAGTTCTTCTCATTCTTCTTCCTGCCCCAATGCTTTTTACATTACTCTTTCCTTGAGACAAAATGCATTATATAAACAAGGCATTTTCTTTTCTCTCTCTCTCTCTCTCTGTCTCTCTCTCTCTCTCTCTCTCTCTCTCTCTCTCTCTCTCTCTCTCTCTCTCTCTCTCCTTTTGTAGCTTAGAAGCTCTTTCAGAGGACATGGGTTTGCTTCCAGCACCTACTTTCAGTAGCTCAGAGCATCCTTACAATCACTTTAATCAATTTTAGTTCCAAGGAGTCTCTGTGGGTATACACACACACACACACACACACACACACACACACACACACACAAACACACACACACACATACTCAGACAGAATGAGGGATTTTTAAAAATTAGGACAGATGGGCATTAAAGAATCCAACTATATGGGGAAGAATCTAGAGGTTACACAGGAGCTCGTGCTGTTTGCAGCCTGAACTTTTCCTCACACCGTCATCAGGAACAATTCTGCTGCCCCACATCCAATGTCCATTGACCCAGAACTGTACCTCAACTTCCCTTTCACAGGCTCTTCACCCTGAAAATTCACTTGTTCTTAAATACTAGTAAGATGTTAACCTTGGAAACACTGCCTAAGCACATCCTTTTTGCCTTGCATTTTTCTCATTTAGAGCCATCTCACTATTGTATGTTTTACTATTGAATATTTATAAAATGACTTGTTGGAACAACTGTATAAAATGTTCTTTGTAAGCAATTCCCAGCTAGAAAGGAAATGGTTTTAGAGAGTTGATCATGAGGATGCATAGAAAAACAACAATGACCATGACCGGGATGGTAGATGATGGAATTGCAATAGCCTTGGAGAGAAACGCTAGAATGAAGCTACTTCTTACAGTTCACATTAGCTATGGTAGATACAGGACAGTCTAGGCTTGGGAGTAGAAAACTGCCTTGAATTCTGGCTTGTTCCCAACACAGAATAGAGCCTATGCCATGGATTATAATAAAAGTAAGAACCATTTATCATATAGGAATTACATTCACTATGGATAGATTGATTTATTTTTGCCTTTGATGATCTCAGAAATATTGGTACAAGAAAAAAGAAAGAGAGAAGAAAAAAACAAGAGAGAGAAAGAAAAAATAGGAAGGAAGGAAGGAGGGAAGGAAGAAAGAAAGAAGGAAAAGGCAAAAGAGGGACGGAAGGAAGGAAATGCAAATGGAAAACCGCAGCTGACTACAGGAAAACTAAACATCAACCTACAGAGATGTGCAAAACTCTTCCCCACCCGACTCAGGAGAGGATATCTGGTACTCACTGGGAGACATCACTTTAAATGAGGTACAGGAAGCAGACTTCTATTATTCAATGTGTGTTCTTCCTAACAAAAGTGTTCCGGGCTTGCCCTATCCATGGCACATTTTCTGAAAATCAATCAAGTCCTCTCATTCAGCTGAAGTCCAAGGGCATTGTCTGTCCCTTTCTCCTGGAGCTGATCTCTGCCAGGTAGAAAATTAAGTTTCCTTCACTCTTCTTTCTCGACACAATGCTTCGGCATCACAGAACCCTTGCTCTGTGTGGGAAACCGACTTCCTGTCTCAATAAACAAGCACACACAGGCTTTTTCTGGACACATAATGGAGCCTTTTTTATTTTATACAAAAATCATTCCACACTTAACACATCAATGAAGCCACTTAGGCTCTGCTGCATTTGAATTAAAGAGGAATTGTGTGATCAAAGGGTGTGAAAAGAACCACACAGGGCGTTCTTCAGATCCTAGACTTTTGTTACATTTGATACATAACAAGCCCAATAAATATGCTTATCCCAGGAACTAGGTTCATTATCTCATACTCTTAAGCCCAGGGAAAAGACTCCCATATTTCTCTTTATCCTGGTGTTCCTTGGCCTATTTTGCTGGATTTTGGTGAAGAAATGAAAAATACTTGCATGTTTTAAGTGGCTGTGAGTGAAGTTTAGGGATGAAGTAATTTTCTTTAGGGATTTTTATTGCTATTATACTAAATAAAAATGTACATACAAATTTATATAGAAATATGCATATCTCTTCCCACTAATGATTGTACATACAATTAAATAACGTTCATACTTCAGATCTGCACACTACTAGAGTTACTATCATATACATATACAAACAATAAATTGGGAAATTTCCTTTTCTTACCAAGTAATGAAATATAAACCAAAAAGACAGGAAAATTCTCAAATGTTTAGAACTGGGTTGGTGGAAGGGACATTCACAAGCATAGCTTCTGGGAATGTTACTAAGAATTTAACATTTCCTGTGATCTTTTTGGTATAATGTGCTCTAGAGAGATTTAAAAATGTTCTATAGAGAATTCAGGCACCCTCACAAGTTGGGTGTCACAGCTACACATGTATAGAAATGTGGTTTTTTAACCATAACAGAAGTGGTAGGAAAATATGTGTCTTATACAACTGCATCAAAATCCAAAATGCAAACTATGCGGCCAATGGACTTGAGTTGATATAATAAATTCATGTAATCCAGTCAACACTGGGTTGAGATAAATTCCTTTCACCTACATCACCTTATCCAACATTGGATAAGAAGTCTGAAATTTTAAGGTAAAAACAAACAGACAAACAAAAAACCAAAATCTTCTTATCCAAGAAGTTTAAATTGGAGTTAATTAACTCAAATATTATAGAACAGCAACTACAAACCAATCCTTATTCTCTGTGCAAGGAAGTCAAAGCTTTTGAAGGCCACCTTCTGTTCTGTAACAGAAGTCAGGTGGGGACAAAAGATGACAATGTGGGTGTGGGAACAAATCTCAAATAGTATCTGCAAGAGCAAAGTGAATCCCAGCACCCCATGCAGCACAGAGGATTTGCAGAGCACCCTCAACAGTTTACATTTTAGCATCCTCTCAGTAGTTCAATGGAGGAGAAGTTTATCAGAGAGTTAGGGAAAACCAAAGTCAGATAAAATGGATAGAAGCAGAAGTGTAGTTGACATTGGGAAAACCTTCAAAGGTTGTATGTGATCGCCAATAAGATGGTTCACCAAGTGAAGGGTAGCCTCAGCTGAGGCAGGGGTGACAGGCTGTGCATTTGTGAACAGTGAAGCCCTGAGAGGAGTTTTAACAACCCCAAGGAATGAACTTCAGGTGTCCCCCTGAGCTGTCTACCCCAGCCATCCTCTGGTGAGGATTCCAACCTGCTGACTTTTATAGCTCAGAATAATTTAGCTAGTTGCATATTGCCTTCCTAACATTTGACTTTTTAGTATTGTGTATGCCAGCCATGTGGATGACGGAGTGAAAGATTTGTTTACATCCAGATGGTTTCATTGCTGTGTAGACAGACAATCACAAACATTGAAAGAAAGAAAAAAATTCCTCGGGGCTGAAAGTCTCTATGCCATGCCTCCTACATAAATAGCTGTTGATGGTGTCACTAATGGCAGCCCAGCTCTGTTTAAACAATGTTATTAAGATCAGATGACCGTCTGTTTCTGCTACAGTTTGGTCAGGCCAACCTTTCCCATGGAGCGTATGGATTTTTCTCCATGTCAGAGATGACTAAAACTCCATGAAGAATCATGAAAACGGTAATGGGCAATGTCCTTGTCTATTTCTTCTTGGTTAGTTCTGTGCACATATAAATCCAAGGTTCTAGTGTCTTATTTCTTCCCATTTGGCTTTGTCTGTATTGTCTGAAAAAGAATAATTTACAAGACCTCTTTCGTCTTGCACAGGTCCCCACCCCAAACTGCCTGTCTGGTTCCACTTAAAGTCTCAGAAAAAAAGGATGCCCCCTTCTGCTTCGGGATGAGGTATAGAGCTCCTTTTCTCCTTGTTTTCATTTGGGACTTATTTATTCTTGAATTGTATGGTGTCCTGTGCTTGATGCTATGATTTCAATGAGCCTCGAGGTGGGTGCTTTCACTCAGTCGTGCACAAAATTCAATAACATGAAGAAGGGAACTTTTGAGTAAAAAATGCCTGTAAACAATCTGTTTTGATATAATAAGCATAGGAAAGAAAATAGGAAAGGATGAAGGAATGCATTTATAGTGAAACAAGGATAGAACTTACAAAATGAAATTAAATGTGTCTATTGTTCACCTAAAAAATATGACCCCATCCTAGATTTTTCAAGTTCTGAGCATAAAGAAGTCTCTACATTCATTTTAATGAACACATTTAAAGTTCAGAATGAGAAAAGAAAGGATTTTCAGAGGGAAAAAACATGAAAGCAAGGAAATTGGAAGTTATACCATCTGAGGAAGAGCATAAAAATCTTTATAAAAATTTTTAACCAGAGAAAAGAGTGACAGAACTCCTAACATCTCGGTCCTAAAACTCAAAGTGCTGTGAGCTAAAAGAATTCAACTTCTTGTGGGTACTGGTGACTGGAAGATGGAAGAAAGTCAGAGATAATGCCGATTCAATGTAACAAGTAAAGCTTATACAGTCAGAGCCCTCTTGTACAATGACTGTTGGAAAAAGCAGTCTCTTGTGTTCTAGAGTGTAGGAGTAATGTTGGCATGCCATATGATGCTGATTGGAGAGTTAGGTGAGTCTTAGAGTCCTAAAGATCATCTGATAAAATCTGCATGCATCTCAATTCCCATCTTCCTTTGGGTCATCACATTATGAACTGTAGCATGTTCTCTCCTGCTATGGTTTAATGTTTGTGCCGATCCTAACATGTATGGGCTGAAACCGAAACTCCAATGATAATATTCAGAAGTCAGGAGAAGCCAGGTCACAGAATCTCTAGTCTTGTTGAGGGAGGTTTGAGACCTTACGAAAAGTTTGGAGGAGCTAGCTAGACAGGCCTTGTCCCTCTTTCCCTCCTTCCCCTCTTCTACACCAGGATGTAATATCAAAGCACTGCCGAGAAGCTGTGGCCAGACTCAGGCGTTCACAAACTACTCTCTTGGGCTTTTCACCTTCTACAGGTAGGACGTTTCATAGACTAATGAATCTGGCCTGCTCTGCTCCTGATTTCATCAGCCCTGAAAATCACTTTAAGAAGTCACACTCACTTGGTAAGTCTTGGCCCTACTCTAGAGTTTTGTGTTTGGCTGATTTTGCGTTTGTTTGGGTTTTCTGGTCCAGACTGGTAATCTGACACTAGCTTCTTCATGCTTCACCTTGAACTATATCCTACAAAGAGACAAAAGAAAGTGCCAGCTGCTCTCTGCTGCAGGGTTATTACAGGGTGTTACCATTTTAGCAGGGAAGAGTTGTGCAGATTCCTGAAATGCTGGTGATGGCTCGACATTATAAATGTATTTAACATCGTTGACTTGTACATTTAAAAGTGGGTAAGATGCTAAATTTCATATGTGTGTGTGTGAATCTACATTCACCATATACATACAAGAACCCAAAGAGACCAGAAAAAAGTATTAACCACCTAGAACTGAAGTTTTGGAGTGGTTGTAAGGTACCATGTGTGTGCTGAAAACCAAACTCTGGTCCTCTGTAAGAGCAGCAAAGGCTTTTAACCTCTGAGCCATCTTTCTAGCCCTGGCATCTTGTTTTACTTATGTCTACAAGAAGTTCTTTAAAAAAAAAAAAAAAGAAGATACAAATGTTTATCATGGAAATTTTATATAGATAATGCAATTTATTCAACTCAGCCATGCATAGAAGCTTCAGTCCTTCAAAGCAGCTGAGGGCACAGTAAGGAAGGTGGACCTGGGAGCAGGTGATGGAGGCAGTGTGAGATGTGAGGCACTGTCTTAGCTTCTTTCTTTGCTGTGAGAAAATACTTTAGCAAAGGAGTTTTAAGGAAGAATTTATCTCACAATTCCAGATTACAGTCAGTCACTGCAGGGAAGTCAAGGCACAGAAACTTGGAGCAGCTTGTCCCATTACATACACAGTCAATAGCAGAGAGCAATGAATCAGTGTGCATGCTAGTGTTCAGCTCACATTCACCACTTTTATATAGTCCAAGACCCAAACCAAAGAAATGGCACTGCCCACAGCAGTTGAATCTTCACATCTTAACATCATCAAGAGAGTTCACAGGCCAACCTGATCCAGATAATCCCTCATGGAGACTCCCTTTTATGTGATTTCAGGCTGTGTAAAGCTGCCAATAAAAATTGACCATTATAGATGTTCTCTATGACTGTAAAAGCCATCTCATACTGGGTACCCAAAGAGGGATGAAGGATGGATGAAAAGTATTTCTGGAGGAATGGATGCTTGGACCAAAGGATAAGGAAATAAGACTGAGAAGAGGAGAGTGTTGGAGTCAATGGCAGAGATACAGGGTTGGAGAAAGTTTAGTAAAAATGTTACTTGAGGTTTCAGTTTTCATTGGAGAGTAGGTGGGCCAGTTAATGCTGGCAAAGTTGGGTGGGACTGGGTCACAAAGGGTCATTCTTGCATGCCAAGTTAAGAAGCAGAGGGTGGACACTGGCCTTAGTTTACACTTTGACTTCTGTTGGCACAGCAGCAGCTGAATTTGAGCACAGCTGAGTTAATAAAAGTCCTTGTATATGTGTGTTTTCTTTCCACCTGTGCATAGTTCTTAAAAATAAACTCATACATCCTACAGGAAATTAGGGACAGGAAAGGGGGTGGGTAGAGATTTACTGCTCAGTTTGGGGCCCTGGTGTTAGCATTTAATGTTACATTCTTCATTGCTTACTCAGTGCTGCTCAGTCATTGTGTTTTCCCAGGCCCTCGTCCCCCATGTGCAAGTGAGAGCATGGTGATCTGTTTCAGATGTGTGGCTCATCATTCAGAGTCAAGCTACTTGACTACAAATGCTCTCGGTGTCCTCATCAGATTGTATGAATAATTCATGGTGAGCATCATGTGGGACTGGATTCTATTTGGATATTTTATGTTGATCATTCTTTAGCCAGGCTGCTGTGACTCATCACAACCTTTGGTAACACTTTTCAAGGGTGAAGAACATGAAACACAAGGGTTCATTTTAAAGAAAAGGAAAGAAAAGAAAAAGCAGCATTAGGAAACTGAAGACAGACCAAAAACACAGTGGTTGGTCCCATATGTGTTTAAAGATCATTAGTCATAAAAAGGAGTCTGGAACAAATACAGAGAAAAATTTTTTTTAATTCCCCTCCCCAAGTTCCCTAGTAACCACTTTTCCATTTTGCTTACATGAGTCCAACTTTTCTATATTTTGCATAGAAGTAAAATGTATACTGTATTTGTCACTCTGTGTTACTTATTTCACTGAGCATAATTCTCCAGATTCATCATTGTAGTCAATGATACTGTGATTTCCTTCTTTCGTAGAGTCTGAATAGCATTTCACTGTATGTTTGCAGTACATCTTCCATATCCCTTCATCTGCTGATTAAACACCTAGGTCAACTCAGGGTCTTGGCTACCGTGACGAGTGCTGCAGAAAACCTTGGAGGTATGTATCTCTTGGATGTCCTTACTTCAATTTTCTTTAGATTTTCATTATATAGTGACATTGCTGAATCATAAGGTAGAATTATTTTTAATTGTTCAGGCCTCTACACACTTTTTTAAATGCTTGTATTTATTTACATTTCCATCAACAAAGCTTTTATGCAGCCTTCTCTGCCTACATTTTCTACTGGAACCATAATCTTAATGAGTATATGTTAATAAAATTTGAGTACTTTCTGCAAAATGGGTGCTCTATGGTTTGATGAAGTCAATACCATATCTCTCAAGAAAGTATATGGTTAGAAACATTAAGGCTTAAGAGTGTTAGTTACACTGAACATTATGGCCAAGACCTTAATCCTAACACTTAGGAGGCAGAGGTAGGCAGATGTTTGTGAGTTTGAGGTCAGCTTAGTGAGTTCTAGGCTCACAAGGCCTATATAGTGAGATCCGGCCTCAATGAATGAATGAATGAATGAATGAATTCTAGTTACATGATCGAAACGAACTCGCAGCTACTGGATGTCATAGCAGGAATTTATTACCACATCTTACTAGCTCTAAACACTAGCACATCAAATTTTCTCAGTCTTTAAATGGGGAATAGAAGGCACTTAGTATAATGTCCTGGTCATGACTGAAGCGTACACGAGCTTTAGTGAAGCTTCTATATCATCTAGGCCTGTCTGGTAGCCACCTCCCATAGTGCCTAAGTACTGAAAGGCAAATCTGATCCTGTGTTTCTGGATCTGTGATCACTCTTTTACCTTTTGAAATTGGACAACCTGATAAAGAATAGAAGAGACTGTCTTATTCACTTGGGTTTAAAGAGAAGAAGAAAAGCAAAGATACTTCAAAAGAAAAATTTTTATTAGAAGGCCCCCCCACACATATAGATTTTACAAATGAGAAATGTAACAAACAAACAAACAACAAAAATAAAAACCCAGACCCCTTAGGGAGTTGTTTAACTGGTTAGTAAGCCATTGTCATAACAAGATCAAACTGGAAATGATGCACACTTAAAGACCTGGGCTCCTTTTCTCTTATGTCCTTAAGATTGTGATGAAATCCACAGAACATGTAGCAATTCTCATGTATAAGCTCAGTGGCATTAAGTGCATAACTGTTGTCCTATCACCAAACCAACCATCTCCAAAATTACTGTCATCTGTAGCCAAAAAAATCAGTACCCAGGAACCAATAACTTTATATGTTCTCATCTTTCAGTGGTTGGTTTCACCATGTCCCAATGAACATGTCCAAGATAACCAACTTATATAAATGGAGCCATATGGTATCTGTCTCTCTGTAACTGACTTCTTATTGTACTTAGAATAATGTCACCCAGGTTTATTCATGTCTATGTCAGAATTTCCTTCTATGCTGAGTCATATTTCATTGCATGTTTAGTCAAGTTGTGGAAGCACAAATGAACCAAAAAGGAAAATGTGATGTATATCCAGGTTGTGTTTATTCAACTATAAAGAAGAATAGAATTGGGTCATCACAACATTGGATAGAAGTGAACATAATTACCTTAAGCAAATAAGCTAGAATCAGAAAAACAAATATTATGTTTTCTTTTATATATGGTGCCCAATGCCAAACCTTCCTTTTTGATTAGACAGAAAAGGAGAGGTGATGTGGGATGTCTTTCTATATGCTGTGAATTATCATTGGATAATCAAAGTACTATTTGGCCTATGGCAAGATATCTCAGAATCAGGTGGGAAACCTGAGCATAGATAAAAGGAAAGGAGGGAAGAGTCAAAAGACATACCGTGAGCTGCCACCAAGAGAACAAGATATAAAAAACTTAAATAAGCCAAATGACAAGACATAAATTAATAAAAATAAATTAAAATACAAAACTACTATTTAACAATAAGCATAAGCCATAGGCCAAACAACATATAATTAATATAAGACTTCATGTGATTATTTGAGACCAAGCAGCTATATACAGTCTATTTGAGACTGTTAGTCTAGATCTCAGGGGCCAAAGACTTACTACAATATGGTCAACAAACATGATGTACCAGAATGGAAATACCCTTTTGGAATCCATTGTATACAATGAGGATATGCCAATTAGAATATTCCACTACATCTGTCATAGTTTATGTATTCATTTACTACGTTCTTTGTGTTTTCGTAATACAACCTAGGAACTATCAGTCCTCTGATTGAGTATTTGGACTGCCAGCTGTCCAGGAGTAGAAGAGACAGGTCAATCTACCTTGGTGTTTCCCTAAACTTATTCCTTAGCCTTCATGCTTAATAGTCAGACAGCCATAGGAAAGAGCAGAACTTCATATACAAGGGTGAGCTCAGGCCTCTGTCAGGCTTGAGGGTGAAAAGCCCTATTTCCCATTAAGGATGTTTTCTTGTGGGAATAAATGACTCAGCAATTAAGAGCAAGTTGCTGTTCCTATAGAGGACAGCATCCAGCCTCTTTCTGGACTTTAAGATCACCTGTACTCAGACATGCACAAACACACACACACATACACATCATTAAATATTGTGTGTAAAATTAAATACACATATTTAATGTTTTTTCTTGCCAGCCCTGCTACTTAATTAAGTAGTCATCTAAAACAATGGTTCTCAATCTGTGAGTCATGACTTCTTTGGCAAACCTCTGTCTCCAAAAGTATTTACATTACAATTCATAATAGTAGCAAAAAAAATAGTTATAAAGTAGCAGGGAAAATAATTTTATGGTTGGAGGTCACCACAACATGAGGAATTATATTGAAGAGACACGGCATTAGGAAGGTTGAAAACCACTCCTGTAGAATAATTCATAACCCATAGCATTAAGCCGTCGGTTGTCAAGCTAAAGCATGAGCTCCTGCTAAGGTCTCAAGGGAAGCTGAACAGCAGAGGAGCCAGCCCACAGCGTTCTAACTCCGGAAGCACCCACCGGGCCTGTGTATAGGAGCACATGATGCACTTCCGCCCTCAGCCTACAACACTCCTCCAGTCTTCTGCTGCTGCCGCTTTTCCCCATTGACAAGTCTCACTTCCATGACTCACTGAACCCGAGCCCCTCCTTCTCTGCCTTGTCCTCCTCTCAACAAAGGCACAACAGGAAGAACAATAAACACATGGTTAGGATTTTGTCATTCTCTTGCCTTCAAGTCAATCTTTTCATAAGGGCTGACTCTTCTGTGTTGTGAATTGACTCAAATTTCTTTAAAATAGAAAGTTGATTTCTCTTCAGTTGGAAGGATTTTTTTAATGTTTTTTCATTTCACATACCAACCAAAGTTTTCCCTTCCTCCTTCCTTCCCTCTCCTTCCCCAACTTACCCCCACGTCTACCCCTCATCCACTTCTCAGAGAGGGTAAGGCCTACCATGGGGAGTCAACAAAATTTGGCATGTCAAGTTGAGGCAAAACCAAGTGCCTCTCTCCTGTATCGAGGCTGAGTAAGGTGTCCATCTCTCCATAGGGAATGTGCTCCAAAAAGCCAGTTCACGCACCAGGGGTAAATCCTGGTCCCACTACCAGGGGACCCACAAATAGACCAAGCTACACAACCTTCACCCACCATCAGAAGGCCTAACTGGGTCCCATGCAGGTTCCCCAGCTGTCACTCCAGAGTCCATGAGCTTCTACTAGCTAGGGTCAGCTGTCTCTGTGGGTTTTCCATCAAGATCTTGACCCCCTTTCTCATATAATCGTTTCTCCCTCTCTTCAACTGGACTCCAGGAGCTTGGTCCAGTGCTTGGCTGTGGATCTCTGTGTTTCATCAATTATTGGATGAAAGCTCTATGATGACAGTTTGGGTAGTCACCAATCTGATTAGAAGGAAAGGCCAGTTCAGGTACCCTTTCTACTATTTCTAGGAGTCTTAGCTGAGGTCATTCTTGTGAATTCCTGGGAATTTCCCTAGCACTAAGTTTCTCTCTAACTCCATTCCCTCTATCAAAATATTTCTTTCATTGTTCTCCATCTATGTCCGTCCTTCCTCTTCCAATTCAACCATCCTATTGTATTCCTTCATGTTCTCACCCCTTCCACCTCCCAGGAACTCTTACTGAAGGATTTATTTTACATATTGATCTATTCTTTTCTCATGCCCTCAGACAAGGGCTTCACATTCCCTGGAGCTGAAGGCAGAGATAGTAGTGAGCAACCCAGCCTGAGCACTGGGAATTGAACTCGGGTCCTCTACAAAAGTAGCAAAAGCTTTTAGCCTCTGAATCATTTCTCTGGCCTTCACCTCCACTCATCTTAATTTCATCAGAATAGACAATTTCACTGGAGCAAAGAGATGTTATTACGGAGGCTGGCTCTTCCCTTTGGCAACAGTTAACCTCAAATCTTGCTTTTCTTTCACTCATTTTTCAAGCCTGGCATAAAATGAGGCTACATGGGTTATACTATAGCGAAAATTTAAGACAAACATACATGTACTAGAAGGACATATATTGTGGCTTATTCAATGTATACTTGTTATGTTACATTAACTATGTCTAACATTTGAGCTCTCTGTAAACATGACTTCATCTGTATCACAAACTTCAGGCAGCATCTTTTATTCATGAGTATCCACTCCATCCTGATTTGTTAAGAACCTACTAGATTTCACACTCCAAGTCACACATACAGAGGATTTCCCAATTCCAGGCAAATATGGATGACTAGTCATCCTTCACTGTATGTGAATATCCACATAATACTAAAAGTAATCATATATTTTAACTATTGAGCAGCTCCTAAAAGTGAGAACGTAGAAATTAAAAACTATTATGTATAAATACTGTTTGTAGGATAGTAGTAAGTTGAACCAGAGCTATATTTGCTAGAGACTGTGGATGAAGTAAAAGACCCCAATAATATGTCTTCATAGCTTCTATGTGAACTAAGATGCCATGCAGGTTAGCATATCACTTATGATAAGTAATATTTTTAAATGTTTATTTTTGTTTGTGTGTGTCTCTTCATGTGTATGCTACATGTATATCTGTGTATATGGCTCTGTACATGTATGTTACATGTATATAGATACTCTCAAAGGCTAGAAGAGGGTCTCAGATCCCCTAGACTTAGAGTTACAGCAAGTTGTGGGGGACCCAATGTGGGCAGTGAGACTCAAACTCAGATCTTCTAAAAGAGCAAGAAGAAATGTTATGAATCATTGAGCCATTTATGCAGCCCTAAGGGATAATATTTTTTTTAAATCAAAGAATATTATCAAAATGTTTATTAAGTTATGCCCAGGTGTTTTCAAACATTTGTGTTTTCTTTTCAGCTTCCTTCTTCCATTTTATTGGAAATACCTTTATTTTTCTGAATAAAATAACCCCAAAGCAAAATGTTATATTTACTGATTTCAATTTTTTCAAGATTTATTTATTTATTATACATTATACAGAAGAGGACACTAGATGTCATCATAGATGGTTGTGAGCCACCATGTGATTGCTGGAAATTGAACTCAGGACCTCTGGAAGAATAACCAGTGTGCTTAACCTCTGAGCCATTTCTCCAGCCCCAGATTTGGATGTTTTTACATAGCTCTTACCTAGGATCTAAAGCCTCAGGGATCCTCTCTTTTGTAATCAAGCTGGAGTAATTCTGTTGTTCATTGTCCTAAAGACCTGTGTTGCCTTCCATCTTGCTCTGGCTGATGTCAGTGAGTCCTTATGTGAAAGCAGCATGCATAACTTCGCAAGCTGTCTTTTAGGAGTCCAGAATTTTTAAAATATAAAATTAACATATGTTACTTACAAAGTTAATCACTTAACAATTATAAGCAAACACATTTCTTCAAAATGTCTATTTGATGTCAAAACAATTGGCCAATTTTATAAAAAAAAATAGCTAAATGAAATCATACAAATGAAATTGTCTACTAAAACTTCTACATTTCATTTAACTGTGTATTTTTCATTTTGTGATAACATATTCTGAATATAAGTAGCTTCAGGGACACTCAAATATTTAGCAGAATTTTAAAACACATCTATTTTCATGCATGTATGCATGCACTTTAATTATATATGTGTGTGTATTATATACACACATATTTAGAGATCTTCAGACATCATGAACTTATTTCAAAAATACTACATATTTGTTCTTAAAATTTTTATATTTGATATAAAAGGAAATAATGTATTACATCTATTGTTTTATTTACCTTCCATTAAAAAGAAGGATATATATATATATTTCATTTCAACTTACTTATAGCTATATTTGAAAAATATGGATATAATTTTCATTAAGTGTTAACTACAAAACACATGTTCATTTTGTCTGTAATGTTCCATCTGTTGGAAGTTGCCTTCAGACTAGACATACATGCAACTTGAGGAGATCTGTTTTTTTGCCATAATGTTAGATGAAGGAGGATGTTTGCATTTAGAACACTACATGATCCTGACTCAGATTTTGTTTAGTTTTACAAGGATCACAGAAAATGACCATCATTTACTCTTCACTTGAGTTTCAGGGGCTCCATCAGGAAGGTCTATGACTAAGAGACAATGTGTCATACTTCCTATCTACAGGAAGACAGCGATTCCAGTGCTGATAAGAACAAGTGTTCTCTTTTAATTTTGAGAATCCCTTAAACATATTAAAAACCTGACAGATGCTTCTGATAAGAAATTTTCAGTGTCTTGTAGTCTGCTGTTCAGATATTTAAGTGTATGTGATGTGATACACTACCCACTGAAGTGGAAAATTAACCATGTGCTTAACAGGGAATCTTAGGAGCTACATACTGACTGAGAGTCAATGTATGTGTTATGAAGAAAAAATATTCCTGAAAGTAAAACTCCTTCAACCATTACATAGGTAGAAGTTAGGTCTGGAGGAGTTGGAGGAGGAAGAGGAAGACAAGAAGGATAAAGAGGAGAATAAGGAAGAGAATGAAAAGGAGGAGGAAGATGAGGAAGAGAAGGGTAAGACTGAAGAAGAGAAGGAGGAAGGTTGGAACAAACCCATACTGTTCACTAACAGCCAAGGTTGACTTTAAGGCCTGGAGGTAGAAGAATATGCAGCAACACTACTGTTATGCTTCACTTTCTGTCTGTATGCTGAGACTTGAGCCCTAAACTTGGAATCTTCTAGAAAAGCACTCTAACACTGAGCCACATCCCCAGCCCTAATTTCACTTTTGAAGGAAAATATTTCAGAATTGGCCAGGTGATACATTCTATGGAATGAGTAACTGATTCCATGTTTCCAGAGCAGAAGATTGAAAAACAGATTCTCTAACTCTTCGTTTATGAACTGTTTAACAAATATAGTTGTTTATATTTACATCATAGCAAGGCATAGATTTTCCCTAAAATATACTCCATCTGTGCCTAGTATAGTTCACCTAACATATTACTTGGTCCAGAAACACAGTTGGGCTGCAGGTGTATCTCAGTAGTAGAGTGCTTGCTTATTATGTCCAAGGCACTGGCTTTAATGCTTCCCTGATCCACCAAAAATAAAAATGCATCAGTTTCCTGCCTAGGAAAATTAACAATTCTAAATGAATGTTCATATTTATATTTTTAAGAAAGTCACATGTCTACAATCTTGATTTTGAGTATAGATTCTAAAGAAATCTAGGCTACTACTAGACACTCAACATTTCTAAAGCTTAAATGCAACCTATATTACATGGACCCTTAAGACACACTGCTAAACAGATCTACTTATTTAATGTATTTATCTAGATTCATTTATGATAGAAATCAGGTTCAAAAGAGTACCAGGTTATATGTGGTTCAAAATAACAGCTTCTGTCATTGTTCTAGTTGCTTACAAGTTAGTTATTCAGCAACATGAATGGATGCAGGTGAATGGAAGAGATTCACTTCTTCCACTGATCTGGATAGTCCAGCTGGTATCTCAAATACTGCAAATAGGATCCTTTCTAAGTCAGCCTTCTGAATTCAAAGAGAAAACTCATTTCACATTGTGTTTTGCATAAAGCCTGTCTGGTTTATTAGGGTCTAATTGACTCTACTTAGTCCTCTTATTTACAGAATTATTCCCTACCTCAGGTGAATAACAACCTTCTGAAGAGAAAGGCCTTTCCATGTTGAGAGAAAATAACATAAGACTAAATTATGGCTAAGTGAAACCTCATTTTTTACCTACGTTCATGTACATGTTTGTGTTATCTTCAAACTAGGCTACCTGTCACAAATAAGACTGGACAAGATATTAAACAAGTATTTTAAAATTTTTTAACAATAAGTTGTATAGGCTGGTGATTACTGGGTGTAAAAAAACCAAAATGAGGTCCTTCTATTATCTTCTGGGGGACACTTTCTAAACTGCAGAGCAGGAAACCATATCATAGTCATCGTTGACTAAAGAGAGGCCATATGTAATTGCTAGATCAATGAGAATTTATGAGTCAGCTTCCCAAATCGCAGAAGAGGTTAAGAAATTTATATAGGGATGCTTGGGTCTTTGGCTGAATATATGGCTTTGCTTGTATAGAGTCAGAAGTCAAAAGCCCAGCTCAGAACAAAACAAAAAAAAATGAAAACAGATGATTGAAATAAATAAAAAAAATAGTGAGGGGCTATGAACAGAAGACGTCCAGTAGGTGAAATGGGGGTGAGAGGCATTCCATGTTCATCTATCCACAGAGTACAGGGCTCAGTATGCCCCCACAGCATTGGTTAGAGAACTCAGAAAAGTCATTTCTTGGGGGAAAATTACTTCTAGAGAAGATTCTAGAGCATCTCTAACATATTTTAAAAAACAAAACTCAGAGTCAACATGACTATCTGTAGCGGGAATCCCGGATTGTACGGGAGGGGCTTGGTCTGCAGAGATGAGTCAGAAGCGGAACACAAAGAGGGAGGCGGGTCTTCTGGCCCCAGCGCACTGCGAGCAGCGAGGCGATGGCTCAATACGGCTACGCCTCGACGCGTTGCTAAAACTTTCTTTTATACGTGATTCTAACAAAATAAACCTTATTTAAAACATACCTATTAGTGGCGGGTTTCTACCGCGATAACTATCTTCTACTGCCTTCCAGAATACAACTCAACACTGTTAAAAAAACAATAATAACAAAATCCAGATGTGGAGCAACATTCAGATCTATAACCCTAGCTAGCATCAAATAAAAAATTATTTTACATGTACAGACTGTTGCTCTAAGGAAAAGTAATCAATAGGAACAAACCTAGAAGTGACAAAAAAATGGAATTAAGAGACATAAACATTAAAACAGCTATTGTCAGTATGCTCAGGCATCCAGAAAAACAAAGTAAAATAACAAGTACAGGAACAAAATGCAGAATGGAAATAATATAAGAATAATATGAAGGATTCAAAGACAAAACCTAGATCTTCTGCAAAATGGAAGCATGAATATATTAAATGGAAAAGTTGCTGGATGAGGTTAACATCAGAAGAAAAGATAAATTGATTTGAATACACAAAAAATAGAAACTATCCAAACTAAGAAATTTGGGCAGGGGGAGCTAAAATGTTAGGCTTCACTGACTTCTGCAAAGATTTAATTTTACTCCTAAGTTGCAGAACTGGGAAGGGAGATGTTTTCTCAAAGCAAATTCACTGAAAGTTCTCAGTTTGAGAAAAATATCAATTCTGAGATCTTCAAAGCTTAATTAATCCCAAAGAGGATAATTCCAGGGAAATCTACGTTAAGGCTCATCACCATACAACAGCAAAGATCAGGAATAATAAAAATGTCTAAAAGGCCAAAGAAAATGACTACATCCTAAGAAAAATTAGGGACTTCATGTCCAGTTGAAGCCAGAAGACAAGAGATTGAGGAATCCTGAACATCTCCAGAGATGGACATTCCTGGGTAAGCCAAAGTAAGGAAGACAAAACAGACAAATGGACAAATAGAAAAGCTCTGATTATATGAAGCTGGATAAGAAACCTTAGCACCCTAGAAGTTCAGTGTGTTAACAGAGTCTGGGCTATTGCATACAGATGAACAAAGGCATGTGGTTATTACATACAGATGAATAGAGAGGCAAGGCTTGTGTCACACAGCTGGATCAAGGAGACAGGTTTACTTAATCTCTATAGTTATGAATATACAGAGAGGAGAGAGCTGTGGTGAACATCTTCTGTTCATACTGTCAACACTCACAAATGCTCCTCTGAAAAAGACTTTGCTATTTGCCTCTGAGCATCACCCCAAGGGGAAGAATTTCCCATTATCTCTATATGTCTGAGTCTATGGGGCCCTTGACATTCCCGTGCCTATGGCAATAGCATTCATTCAGGATTTGACTTACTAAGGGCTTCCTTGACATCCTAAAATTGACAGATTTTAAATGACAGAAGGAAAAACAGCCAACAAAGTTCTAT
This sequence comes from Sigmodon hispidus, assembly GCA_004025045.1. Taxonomy (NCBI): domain Eukaryota; kingdom Metazoa; phylum Chordata; class Mammalia; order Rodentia; family Cricetidae; genus Sigmodon; species Sigmodon hispidus. Next base: position 26,612 of record PVIH01000407.1, on the reverse strand, counting down.
AAAGAATGCGAACTATTTCTTAAGAATACAGATAAGCTAATTCTAGACTTGACAAAAAGCTAAGAATGTGTCACTGGAACACCTGCTCTACAGTAGAAAAAATAATAAAGGAGCTTTTAAGCTTTAAAAAAATAAACACCAATTTCAGAATAAAATTCAGATTTATACAAAGAAATGAAAGTCTCTGAGAACAGACATGGGTAAATATAAGCCATGCTTTGTTCTTTAATTTCTTATAAAAATCATGCACTTTAGAGAAAAAAAGAGTAACAATAAATTGAAATTTTTGTAATATGTAGAGATGAAACCTGTGAAGATTAAGAGACAAAAACATGATAAATACTTGTGTTTCTTGTGATAGGATGGGCTGATTTTAATTTAAGACAGCCTGTACTAAGGTAAAGTACCTGATGAGGCTCAATGATTAGGAGGACCAGGACATATTCCGTGAGACCGTGTCTTCTATATATGACAAGGAAGATGCACCCCAAAACCTTAGCAATATGGCTACCTAAACAAGATCTAAAGACATCGCAACTTCAGCTAGAATGCCAACCTCAATGGGAGAAATCTCAAAGGGCCCGACCCCTAAATGAAGGGTCTCACCCCTAAATGAAGGACCCCACTTCTAAATGAAGAGCTATTGACAATTAATTAATGGCTACAAAGAGAGAAAGAACCAGTATTTAGGGATGAGTCCCCTGGTAGGTTATGAAATCCCAACTGGTCAGCCCTAAAAACATATACATATGAGCAACAGGAAAAGGAAATGTACTCAGTGGGGTGTGTGTGTGTGTGTGTGTGTGTGTGTGTGTGTGTGTGTGTGTGTGCAACTACAATCATTAAAGAAGAGATCAGAAATTTGAGAGGGAGTAGAAAGAACTTGGGAGGAGTTGAGCAGAGAGGGTGAAATAAAATAGGTATAAATACAGCACTAAAGAATAAAATTATTTTTAAAAAATGTGAAATAAAGGCTGACCTAAACTTTTCAAGCCTTTCCACAAAGACTCTAGACAACGATGGCTGCACTGGTAAATTCCATAAAATAATTAAGGGAAAAAATAATTGTATATGCAGTGAACTTTTTCAGACATACCAAAGATGAGAACACTTCTAAATATAGGTATCATTTTGATACCAAACCATTCAAAAATACTATGAACACTACCAATTAATAACTCTCATTAACACAAACACAGATAAAAATAACCAACTCAAATTCAGCAATATATAAACAGATCAATGCAGCAAGGGATTCTACCAGAAATGTGTTTTTTTTTTTTTTTTTTAAAAAAAAAAAAAAAAAAAACCATGTAAAATAAAATCCATGTTTACCTATAGATTGAAAAGATAAAATGCAAATCATTTCATTATCTTGTCAGTTGAACTAGCATTGCACTAAATTCAGTTCTGGGTTATTATAAAGACAGCAACTATCAGGAAATTAGACATGGAGACAAACTTTAACCCAATGAAGGACATTTGTTTTCAAAACCACAGGTGACATTACATTTAATCAAAATACTGAACCGAACGATTGATTTTCTTCTCCACAGAACTCAGGAGCACTAGGTGCTCACATTCTCTTTTTCTTCCCACCATTTTTGCGCTGGTGATCTTAGCTAAAGTAAGAAGAAAGGTCAAGAAATGAAGCGCACACCTTGAGCCCAGACATTGGAGGGGGAGGCAGGTGAATCTCTGTGAGTTGGAGGTGAGTATGATCTACATAGTGAATTCCAGGGCCCCTAGGGCTACAGAAAGACCATGTTTCAAGCAAAGCAAACAAAGAACAGGACAGGAAAGGAAGAAAGGTCACAAGAGCTGTCTGAAAAAACGAAAGCAAAACTGTCTTACATTGTACAAGCTATGCAAAGAGAAATTCAAAAAATATATATAATTAATAAATTATAAAATACACAAAATCAATTAAATTTCTAATGTTATCTGTCAAAGGTTAAAAGACAGCATGGTCTTAAAGATTAACAAATACATTGATATGTAGAAAATAAACCCATTTTGCATAATTTCATTTAAAATAAGAAGTCAAAATAACTGAATAGAAATGAAGAATATTTTCAACAAATAATATCACAATAACTGACTATCTGTATGAGAATGAGGGAGAGCCCAAACTCAGGCAATACACACACATATGCATATGTATATATATATATATATATATATGTATCAGACATTAAGACCAATCAACACAAATCTGTAAGGTTTAAGACTACAAATGAGGGCTCAGGTGGTGAAGCACTTTCTGTCTTCCAATCTCTAGAAACCACATAAAGCTGAAGAGAGAGGTATCTTATGATAAGATGGGAAGCAGAGAGCAGAGGCAAGAGAATTCACAGCTACTTATGGACCAGTTGGTATGGCATACACAGTGTGGGCATCAAAAGACTCTAGCAGACTGGAAAATGAAGAGGATACTGCATGTGCTCCCTGGTGCACGTGCATACCCCCTCCCTGCCACATACACATATAAAAACACTTTCATGATTTGAGGATATACACGTTTCTTAAAAGTGACCCAGGAAAGTATGAAATATAAAGAAATGGTGTTAAACAACCAATAAAATGAATGCAAGGCACTTTACAAAGGAAACCAAATGAATGGGCATTTGGCAGGAAAGGCATTCAATAACACTATTATCCAAGAATGCAAATTACAGTCACAATGTGTTACCACAGTGCACCTAGTACAAGGCCTGGAAGACCAATCACAGAGGGTGTGGCTGCATAGTGGAACAACTACTGATAGAAATATGAAAAGATGAGGGTTCTTCTGAAACCTGTCTGGCCACTTTTTACATAAAATTACCCATATACTTCCTCTGTTATTCGGCACCTTCACTTCTACATATTTGCTCAAGGAAGATGAAAACATATTACACAGACAGAAAGACAGAAAGCATTCACTGGAGCTATTAATATCAGAGTCCCAAACTGAAAACCACTATAATGAGCACCAATGAGAAATATGGAACACAAATTATTATGTATTCCTATAGCAGAATGCTCCTTAGCTGTCAAAGGAATTACTAAAGACAGCAGCAAGAAATCTCAAAGACACAAGAGGAAAAGAAGCCAGGTCCAAACTGTCTAACATTGCATGACTCCAGAAGCATAGGAAGCCCCAGAAAGGGCAATAGGAGAAATCAGAGCAGTTGTTGTTCTTGGAATTAAGACTTACTGATGGAGACAGGAGCAAGAGCATCTTTGGGGATCAATAGAAATGCCCTATGTAGTTCCCCCACCCACAGGGCCCTGCTGTTGTATTAGCTGTAAAATATCAACCTCTTTTATTGCAGCCGATAAAAATTTGAGGTAGATGCAGGGCTTTTCATTTGCTTAAACATGATTTTATCTGCAAGAAGTATTAGGAGACACTGGAAACTGCACCCAACTGAATACAACCTTGCAGGCATATAAGATCTCTCCCTGATTCCCAGTACCTCAAACCTGAGCTAGAACTCTACCCACAAATGTGCTCAATTGCTAAAGTGTTTGAAGCCCTGGATTTAACTCCCCAGCACCACATAAAACTAGGTATGATAGTACATATCAGTAATTCCAGCACTCGGGAGATGGAGACAGGAGAATCAGAAGTTGGAGATCATTCTTGGCTACATAGCAAGTCCTAGGACAGCCTGGGCTACATGAAACTCTGAATCAAAATAAGTTAAAACATCCCCTCCACAAAATGTATATTCACCTTAAAGCAAAACTAATGAGTCTTATTTAGATGAATGAGTTTGTCAAATTTAGTAAACTTTTTCACACTGTATTTCTAAAATCTGCATTTTATGACAGTAAGAAACGTTGGTGGTAACATTAAGCCCATGTTAACACTTTGATTGTTCTAAAGCCCATTTCTCATCCATATGTAGGCATTAAGCTTCTAGAGCATCTCATTCTGCTTCCCAGTGAATCCCAAACTACTCACAATTCTCCAGCTATGTCAAGTTTGTTCGTGACTCTCTGACCTTGACATTACGTATGTTTACAACATTACATATGCCATCTTTGTCAGAGTAATTATTAACAGTCATTAAATTTTAGTTAAAATATCACTCCCCTTGGGACTTTTCCTGCCTGCCCCCTCCTCAATCTGATTCAACACCTCTTGCTTAAACCTTCACAGCCTTTGTACTTACTTTTAATTATAGATTTTTGACTCATTTTGAAGATGCTAAATATTAGTCATTTGAGATCATAGCTTTCCATGTGATGGCTTTGTGTTTAGCCTAGAGTCTCCACTTCAAGCTCAGCACCTGGCATGTATGAATTAAACAGCAGAATGTTTTCTGAAAACTCTCTGACCAGTAGAGTGGATGTACTATTTATTGAACTCCTTCAATAGCTTCCTATTGTAGATGAATATTCTATCATAAACACGGTGGTCCAGAAGAATCCATGTTTATCACCTTACATTCTAGAACTGGGAAGACTCACATGGGTCTCCTAAGGCTCAATCAAGATAGCCTCAAGGCTGTACTCCTGTAGAAATGTTGATCAGAACATCTTCTTCATTGCTCTCACTGGCTTCTTAAGTCTCATGTTTCTGTTGGCATTCCTTTTCCATCTACAAAGACAATGGCCACATCTCTTCAGTTCCTGTCTCCTCACCTCTTCTTCTGGACACCAAAGGTGTAATGCCTAGAGGAAAGTAGGATGGGGTAGGAAGACCTGAACCTAATCAGGAAGAAGAAGCCCTGAGTTGTCCTGTCCAAATTCTGTAGACTTTAGCCACTGACCATGACAAACGGCCACATTGCTGCTGTCTTAAGGAAAGCTATCATTTTCTGCTCCATCCATATTCCTTAGCATAAAGATGTCTGTGATGACTTTGGACTGGTCTAGCTGATCCAGAGTGACCTCCCTAGTGTAACATCTTTTACCTCATCCTATCTCAACGTCCATCTTACAGGGTAAAATAATCTATTCACAGGTCCCAGGAATTAGGATATAGGCCTACAAAAATGCTCACTTTCCCCTGTGTTTTGCAGTGCCTATTCCAGCTTCCTGGAATCTTCTCTATATATTCAAATGTCATACTTCTTCTCTGACCTCAAGTCTTTGCACAAAAGTTCTGTTAATGAGATTGTCTCTGTGGATCTTATTTTAAGTCCCAATAGATTATGTGAGTCAGTTATCTTTGCTTTCTGCAACCAAATACCCCAAGCACCTAAAATAAAACCTGGAGTGCCATAGTGAACCAAGAGGCACCTGATGCATGCCAATGAAGGAGTGACTGTGGCACCACCTGTAAGGTGTGCAGACACACTCCCTACTGCACATATAGCCAGAGAAGACATTCTATGGCAAAAGTAGAATCAGAACTATATCCATTTTGCAGAGGACACTGTAAAAAGCCAATTCCTTAAAAATCACACACTATAACATTGTTTACGTAAAATCTGAGATATTGCATTGAGATATTGAAGACCCAAAGACTGGAGCTTCTCAGAAGGGCTCTGATCAGAGGGTTACTCCAGCACAGACTGTCCCAGACCAAGATCAGCAAGGAACACTGAAGAAAAGGATCATTAACAAAATACTTCAGAGTTAGTCGGGGGGGGGGGGGGTAGTAGGGCTGCTGTGTAGATGTTTGTCATGTCAAAAGTTGGAAAGATTTGGAATTTAATAATCAAATTCATAGATGGAAATAGTCATGATTTTTTTGAATATACAATGGTCTCAATTCCTTTTTTGCTTGAGTGTTCTCTCATATCATTGTGTACATGTCAACCTTTCCCTCTGTTGGCTGCATTCACAAAGTCCATTCACAAAGAAAACTGGTGCATGAACTAGCCTCACATGCAGACTAATCATTCACAGGCTATGAGAATGGGCCTTTCAAATGCATACTCTCTTTATAGCAATGCTACATATTATTAGTGATGTGTGTGTATAGATATGCGTTTGTACAGCTTACATATAGTGTGTGTGTGTGTGTGTGTGTGTGTGTGTGTGTGTCCTCAGTTCTGATCATGGAATTTTGAAGAAACAGGATCTTTTTCTGGTCCACTGCAATCTGAAAGTATAGTTGATCTTATCGAGACGTTAAGATGTAAACACTGAGTGCCATGTTGATATTATAGAGTTTAAAAATGAGCTGGATTCTAGCTCACACACAGTGGGGGCTGTTCTTACTTGGACCAACTCTGCTTGCAGAAGGTATACCATTTTTTTTCTTTTTCTTCACTACAAAACGGAGCCAAGCAGTTCCTTTCCAAATATCGTTACATAATGAGAGAAAGCAAAAGGAAAATAAACAGTGTGGTGGTGTGTGTGATGGGGGAGAGTTTTACAAGAAATGAGCTTAAAAATTAAAGGGCTCTGGTCCCACCATGGTTTCTTTGTCTGTGTTCTAAATGCAGTCTCAAAATAATCGTGTCCCATAAGTTTGAGAGCAAACCGTAGGATGCAGATTGTCTCACCTTTTCATTCCTTATCTATTGCTTTGGACTTAAAAAAAAAAAAAATCTTTATCCTGTGTCACTATCAAACCTAAAGTCCAACATTATTATCAGTTCTAAGGGTGACAATTTTTCTTATCTGAGTGACACCTTCCAAATTAGACCTCATTTTATATCCACAGAAACGGGGACAGATCCTGTAAAATAACAAAGAAGCACTAATCTGGTAGTTGAGTAACCTAAATTCCTGTCCCGGTTTTCTTGAGAGCTTAAAACTTGAAATCTCATCAGTGAAAATGAAGCAACTGACCCTGACTGTCCACTCAAACTCTCTGAATCTCTGAGCATCACTGACTAACCTTGCTGAGAGACTTCTAGATGCAGGCTACTTACCAAACAACAACCTCATCTTTATTTCTTCCTTTTATTTCTGGCCCATCTTTATTTTGAGACCAAGTCCCATACAGCCCAACCTGGCCTACAGTTCTGTGTTATCCCTTCTGGCCTTAGAGATAACTCTCCTGCCTTAGCCTCCTGAATGCTAGGTTTACACTATCACATCTACTTCTCTCTTTACTTGTTCATGTTTTGTTATTCAGTGCTGGGGACTGATCCTATGAACTTCACACATCTTGGCAAACACACAGCCGTGAGTTATACATCCAGTCATTTCTCTCTTCACTTTAAAAAAAAAAATGGTAAAGGAAATTAACTTCCTGGTAACCCATAAATGACAGCTCAGGTTGCCTTGCAAACCGTACCTTTACAATGTTGTGCCAATGTCCTTAAGAAAGACAGCTCTATATTTACAAATGGAAAAGAACCCAACTGATGGATATCTGGTACCTCTTGTATCTACCACTCACCAGGTCTTCTCAGAAATGGGCACATTCAATAAGATCTTGGTGGCTTAATTTTTCCTGGTTAGCTCTCAGGTAGGCATGACTCCATTGTCATTGTAGAATCCTTCCACAAGGATTGTAAATATGGGTGGGGATACACCCTAATGAAGAGACAGAAACTGTAAAATGAAAAACGTAGATGCTCACAGAGTGAAGAAGTAGGTTTTTCATCAGATTTGGTGAAATAGATAAAGAGGAAGGCTGCTATAGCTAAAACTGGTTCTTGAAGTTTGGTTTTCCATGCAACCTAGTTCCACGTACCACCTTCTAAGAGTTCAGTCCCTTCCTTAAATTCTGTTCGTCAGTGTGCCTCTTTTTTACCCTCATTGTCAAGTATTGTTGTCCTAGGGCTATTGTAACCAGTTGCCACAAATTTGTGTCTTAAAATAAGAGTAATTCATTGCCACACAGTTTTGAAAGTTCTAAGTCTGAGATGAAGGTGTTTTCTGCTGGAGGCGCTCACAGTGAACCCATCCCGTGTGTCTCTCCTACCTCTGTGGTTAATGGCAGTTCCAGCCTCTGTACTCACATGGCCTCTCCACTGTGGGAGGCCTATCCCTCTGTGGTTCCCTATAAGGGATTGTGTTATTGAACTTAGAACAAATTGTTATCAGTGATGTTCCTCTCTTGAGAGTTCTTTAGCATTAAATCCATAAAGATCTTTGAGTTTCACATAGATCTTTAGGTGAGCCACCGTGGACTCACAAGTTCTATGAAATCCACTCCAGCCGAATTAGTTTTCTCCAATATATTATAATCTCATAAATACACATGTAATTGTGACATTATAGGCATGTTCAGTAGGTTTTTTCACAGATTTAATGACCCTTTGCCTACTGCCACCCTTCTCTATCACTTATTCTTTTGTTTCTGTCTAGCCACTTTGGACTTTAATGTTATGGTGAAATATCTGTTCAGAGACATTTTAGATTTTCCTCCTTTGTGTGTGTTGAAAAGACAAGTGTGATGATCAAGTGATCTTAATCTGCCTGGTAGAGAAATCCCATTTTCCTTAAGTCCTCCACAGACAACCTGAAAGTCATTCATTTAGCTGGTTCTGGACTGTTATATGCATGCTGAACGAAAGCCTTCCTGGAGAGCTTTGTATCTCCACAGTCCTTAGGTGCTTTATTTGTAGGTTTTTAAAAAGCAAATAACCAAGAGGGGAAGTGTGTCTATATTTGGTCTTTTGAGTGGTATAAAGTGCTTGCTTTTTCTGGGGATATGTTTCCTGTTTGTGTGAAGCCAATTTCCAGGGAAGTAGTCATTTGATGAAGTGAGAAATTTACCTCCTCCTGAAATCTCAAATGTAAACAAAACAAAACAAATAAAAACATTATAATGTCAGCATATAGTTGTCTTTATGTCTCCTAGCAGCTGTCCTCAGCTTTTTGCAATTGCAGAATCAAACTATTCCATGGCATTAAAAATATATTGCTATCACAACAGTAAAAATATAAAAAGCCTGTTTTACAAGAGAGGTGTTTCATTGAAAAAATTATAAAAGATGGATTCAATTTTAAAAAAAATAGGAAAGAAAGCCATGCCTTCCACTTATTTTAATCTTATGGATGCCTCCTTCTCATCTTCCTCATCCAGGACGGAGGTGCAACACTACTTTGCAGAGGATGTCTGCCAGGTTTAAACTTTAGGGCACTTGTATTCTGACTCTGTCGCAGACACCTCCCCATTGCACCTATATAAAAGCTTGAATTCAGACTGAACCAGTCCCACAGGTCTCCTCTTAAATAACAGCCATCTTCTGAGATTCTGAGATGTACACAAGGAGATTCCATCCTCAGCACCATCACCTTACAGAGATGTAGCCAGTCTTTCATATCACAGCCCAACATCTGCACAAAGTAAACCCCACACTAGGAATGCTGAGCTTCTGCCACACAACATCTCTGTGTGGCTCAGAAAAAAAAAAAATAGTGAGAGCTCTCATAGAGTAACAGGGATGCCATCAACACATGCTAGCAGATCTGTGTGGGGAGAGTTCATTGCTGCCTTGTTAGTTCCGAGTAGAACTTTTAAGACTCTTAAACAGATGACTTTTGGTTGTTAAAATATCTTTTAATCTCAAAACTCATATGTTGTTATTATTATTATTATTATTATTATTATTATTATTATTATTTAAAATACAAAACAAAACCAAAAACCTGCACTTCATCTTGTGGATAACAGTCCCGATTTTCACAATTTTCCATCCCTAAACTGACTAGGTCCTTTTTAATGGCATTCATGCCGTCAATCAGGGCTGTGTAAACAATTCTTATTACAAATTTCATGAAAACACATGCAAACATTTAACAGGCTTTGGGAGACATTCGGAGTTTAAAATGTCTAGGTGGATTTTCTTTCTTGGAGATTATCCGGTCCTAGTAACAGGCAGAGAAAATATTTCCCATGCCTGAGAGTATTTAGGCCTTTCTTTGTATGCCTATATCTTTTTCTTCCAGTAAGGGGAAGTGGTGTGCATGGGGGGGGGGGGCAAAAGAAAAATGACTGACTAGGGAGGTGAGAACTATGTGACTGGAGGATCAGATTCCAAGCAGAATTCCTTCATACACTTGCAGTTGTGTGAAAGCACCCGGGCGGTGTTCATTTTCACTGTATGTGCTCGCTTAATTGTTTCTGCGTGTTCATTTTCATTCTTCAGTGAAAACATTAGCCTAAGGGACATTTGAAAATCAAAAGGTAGGTTTGAAGTTTAGCAGGAAATGAACAGTGGTGTTACTGCAGCAGTCAAGGAAAAGTTGAGAGTCAGAAAGAAATAGGCACCGTTCTAAATCAACATATCTGTTCTGGTTTTATGTGTTGTGTTCTTGCTTTTTAGTCTCTAAAAGTCAAGGTAAAACAAACAAACAAAAACCACATTCGATGAACCTTGCATTTTTTTGCAAGGCTGGGTATCCAACAGATGCTGTGAGATATTCACTAATGGACTTAGTTTATATGAAATAAGAATCAAGAAATATTTTTAACTATTATGAAGGAATTTATAAAAATCCTGGATGGATTTCCTGATAGCTATAATTATTTATTTTTTTTCAGAATTATCCCTCTCCACCCGCAAACCACTTCTTGCCAAATTTATCAAGATAATTAAGGAAGCAGTAGGAGGGTTAGAATCTGAACCATTTCAAACACCAAACTGACCAAATAATTGTGCCTGTCTTGGCTTTATTTGCAATGGAATAGTGCTTCTGCTTGGCGCCTTGTATGCGTCGGCTGCCTTCGACCTCTAGCAGGGAAATTGTCTTCAGATGGAACAGAAGTGGAGCTTCAGACATCAATGTTTCTCTCTTCAGTCGTCCATGCACACCCAAGGCAGTGTGGCTTATTCTTCATTGGTTATGCTAACTGCTTCGGTGTTACCAGCTCGAGATTATGTATAGACATTGTCCCTCTTCTCCCTGATCACAGACACAAAAGAGATGTTCAAACACCACCCTTAGAGGTCCCAACTTAGAATACTGCGTGTTTTACAACATTCCTCACCTCAACAAGGAAACCAAACAACTCCCAAAGACCAAAGCCCGCCACCATCAGCAAACTTGTTTAAAATGGCCCAGCCGGATACAGACGTTTTTAAGACTTGAATAATGAGGTGGAAAATATTAGACTTGAAAAAAAATAAACAAAAGCCTAGGTGTTTCAACATACAAAAGTCATGAGACCATTTATTTTTGGAAGTACTTTGGATTCATTCAGGTGGCCATAATGAGGACCAGCCAAATAATAAGCAAGAGCTCTTTCCTGCCTTTGAAGAACAATGGATTCGATGTAGATCCAAATCTGTAAAAGAAATAACCATGATTTTATATGTGATTATCTCATGAAAAGACAGTCAGAGTTTGCGATTCTTTGGCTGGCATTGTATTTCATAAATATGGCTCACCTGGAGAAATAATTTAGTCAGTTGTTAGATTCAATTATTCATTGGTCATGCACTGTGCTCATCAGTTTTAGAACCAGCTAGACACAGGAACTGTTGGTTATGAAAGCAGAGAAAGCTGGCTCCGTTAGCTACCTTCACAGTGACCATTCTCCGTGGAGAATGTAATCCTTCGGCGATTTCTATTCCTGGAATGGACTCAGTATTTGTGGTGAAAAAGAGTGGGGGTGCAACACTAGTTATGGGTCTGAAATGGGGAAAGCAAAGCAAAACAAGCGGACAAATTGCACGTTAAATACGCTGAAGGGAGGGGTTGTATTTTTACAGGTATCAATTATCAGCGTTACAAGTAATAAATAATGCTAAATAAAACATGTAACTAAACGGGCATTAAAGGGCCTTTACGTATATAGAAGACAAGAAAAGCTTCTCTCCCCCCTCCCCTTCCTATGCTGCAGACTGCAGGCATTTCCCTCTGCCTCTGTCAAGTGCAATTCTTTCTTGATGAATGACAAGGCAGGATAATAGGCTGTGGTCACCATGGCAACCAGACAGCAGCCCTGTGTGCCTAGCATTTTTTCATCTGAAAATGAAACCAGAAGCAAAGAAAAGCTGAAAATGTAACCAACAGATTAACTGATACAAAAAAAAAGAAGAAAAGAAAGAAAGGAAGAAAATAGGAACAAAAAGGTGAGATAGATTACAAGCAATTAAATTACAGTACCTAGTCCTCTTCATACCCCCTCACTCTCACACATCAACTAGAAATTTTGTTTGATAAACATGAAAAAATGTGTTTTATGTCTTTTCTCCAAAAGGCTTCATTTCTTTCTAAAATCTAGAAACCACTCGGTTTTTGTTGTCGCTGCTATTTCTGTTTTTGTTTAAAGGCAGTTGAGTCCATTAAACATGGCAGTTCATTATGCTTCATGTGTTGGTTTGCTCTGGAATTTCTAAACTCCTTTCCACGTACCCTTCCCTGGACTCGTCAGAAACCATAGGCTTCATGTGCAACAGTTTTAACTGGGGCCTGGGTGGGTCAGGCAAGGAAGTAGCTGAGCAGTACAACTATCTGTTAGCAGTCATGGATGCTGTACACTTTGAACACTGGATGCTGACTAAGAGTGTTCGTCAGGGTTAGTCAGATCTGCAGCTCTTCTGCTCCATCTCTATTGCTGTGCAGGGGGGTGGTGGCTGAGCTCCAGAGGGTTGTACATTCCGACCATTTGCTTCATCTCAAAAAATCTTCATTGCAGTTTTTCTCAGAGATGTTTCCAGTTTCTATCATACACCAATAAATGAGAGAGCAGACCCCAAGGACTGTGTCCTCAGAGTGATTGACCTTGCAATGGATATTTGATACAGGCGAAGAATTTTGGGCTGGTGCTGAGAGGACAAATACCCCATCAGGAGCTCAGTCCTGCAATCCCAGGAAGACGAAGCACAAATTAAACATGTCTCAGAGCCAAGATGCCTATTGTGAATCTTATCTCAGCTCCATCTTTTGCTGATATGATATTGCATATCAACATTTAGTGTCAAGGAACCCAGTTAGTAACCTAAAGCATCTTTAAATCTCTAAACTGGGCAATCTCACCTTCTTTCCAGGAATGGGAAGATTTCTGAGGTCATATGGCAAGAGTCAGTGAGAAATTCTCCCTTCTCATGATCAGAACATAGAAATGCCAATTGGCATATGTGTATGCTTTGTGGAAGGCAGATAATCAAGAAAGAGATTATGCATGCATAACCACCTGTTTCAGAAGGGTGTGGATCCAGTAGGTTTTCCCACATGGGGTGCTTTGAAATATGAAATCCTTTGTGAAAAGGCAAGTGGATCATTCAGAGATGGAGCAAAACTTTATAGGAGAGCCCTAAGACTTGACACTAACATCTGTCCTAATACCCAGGAAAGGATTGATCAACTTTGGATTCTCTTTTGGGAACTTACCCTTGAAGGGAAGGAAAGATGGCTGAAATAAAGAAAGAGGCCCCCAGAGCAGTTGACAGATGTTATTGAAAGCACCAGGCATCCGGATACAGACAAGTGGCCAAAATGTGCCGGTACAGAATCCTCCCAAATTTCCCTCTTACATGCCCAGTGGTTGCACTGGCCACCCACAGCAAGACCTAATAAATCCTTCCTTTGTCCCCGTTTCCCCAACACACACACAAATGCAAAGTAAACAGTTGGATCAAAGCTTTTAACGTGCTCTGTACTGTTTTATTTGAAAAGATCAGGTCTGATATTTGAGAGGAAGAGTCCATCTGGCTGAGCTGAGCTAGAGAAGCCTCAGACAAATTGCAAACAAGAACAGGGCACAGAGTCCTCTCTGCCCGCAGCCTGCTGCTGCCACACTGGAGCTTGTGGGCTGGATTTCCTTGACCTTCCATGAGAACTCAAAAGAATGAAAAGTGACCCTCACAAAACTTCCTCTAGAAGTTTCTAGCTCATATATTAATGGCTAGTCTTTTCTAAGCTTCTATAGGCCTGAGATGGTACCTGTCAATAGTTTCAGAGTTTGTCGTCAGAACAATTACATGGTTTGCACACCATTAAAAACCTTAGTTGTTTAAATAAGCTCCTTAATGATGAGAGTTTTAAAAGATGAGGAATGAAGATGAAAGAAAAGAATAATTACTTCATTAAGCGTGATATATATTTCTAAAGAAGGTTTTTATTATTTACCATTTTTGGAACACAGGAGAGTACAATTACCTTACCTTTTTTCCTGGACATTTATCACACTTTGTGTTCTCATTCATCACGTGTCTTCCTGCAGTGCCCTGAGCTCTGTGCAGACAGATCATGGTCATCTTATTGCACTGACATATCCTTAAGTCTTAACAGAATTCTTGGATCATAGTAGGCACTTAAAAATATCTGTTAATAAAACAGATAAGCATTGAAGTTGTACTACAGAGTGTGCCTTGATAATGTAGTATTTCCACAAATGTCTGATTGCAGGAAACTTCACTTTCTGAGCTTGAGTTCTCCTTTATAAATTGAGGAGAAAACTACTCCATCCTTTCACACAGGCGTGTGTGTGTGTGTGTGTGTGTGTGTGTGTGTGTGTCGGTGCATGTACATATAGAGGACACCTTAAGGTGCTGTTTCTCAGGTGCCATCTACCTATTTTAGTATTGAAACAAGGTCTCTCTATGACCTTTAGCTTGCCAAGTAAGTAAGGTACACTCTCCAGGGTGCCTCAGGACCCATACTGTCTCTGTGTCCTGGAACTAGGATTAAAAGAATATGCCAATTCATCCACCTCTTTCACTTGGGTTCTGAGGATCAAATGTGACAACTGAGTCTCCCTAGTCCCAGGAAGAAAGTCTTAGCTAGGTTATTGTGACTTTTAAGCAAGGCTCATGTGAAATGCTTAGTGCCTGACACAACACTATAGATCTACAGTGGCTGCCTTTTTAATTTTCTAAACTCATGCTACCATTCCAAAAGATTTTTCCTGATTCTTTGGAAGCTCATACAGTGATAGCAAAGGAATGAAAAGTCCATGAAAGGCTTGTGCCTCAGAGTGTCCCAATGTGGACCTATTGTGCTAAGTGTGAGCACCAAAGAGCAAATGCTGTCTGTAATTATCTAAAACAGGGTGGGCGGGACATGATGGGAAACAGAACAAAAAGGGAACACAGAACCACAGCATTGCAAAGACTAAGGAACAAAACATTGGACCATAGCAGCATAGACATCAGTCAAGGGATGTCCTACATTTGAACATCTGATGAATAAACCATAAACATCAAGGAGATGTATAGGATATAGGTGACATCAAAGCAAGAATAATATTTGTACGTTTATTTATCAGCTATCGCATATGGAACACTGGAAAAATATATATGTGTGTGTCACACAGTACATCTCAGGCTATAGTAAGACTGTTAGGGTTTCTACCCAGCTTCTTCTGCTTACTGACCCCCTGAAAAGACATACTACTTAAATTTTTTGTGACTAGTTCCTCATCTATAACCAAGAGGGCAGCACATTTTTGTGGTCATAGATCTGTTCCATATACACAATAACACTTAGAAGGCTGGGGAGGTAATCTAGTGGCTAAAAGCACTTGATGTGAAAACAGGACGACCTGTGTCCTGATTTAGGAGCTGGTTGGTGGCCCTAAGAGAAAAATCCTGGTACAAATGTGGAAAACAATAGAGGTAGACTCCTTACACCATCCTCTAGTGTCTGCATACAGGAGCATGGGTGTTCACACCTGCATACAAACGGACACATACAACATCACACACACACATTGTCATATAGCACATATACATGATAAGGATTCATTGGATTTTTACTGCTGTAGTGAAATTTTGCACATAGTCTTTTTAAAAGTAAAAAAGATGATGAACCAAATGCCAGTTCCATCTTTGACAGGAAAGAATGAGGTTTGGAAATCGGTTCTGTCACTCACAAGTTTTATTGGTCTCATCTGAAAATAGAAGTAGGAAGTCTCAGCTCTAAAAGATGTGTGATAAGCCCCCTCCATTCATTTCAAGAGACCAAGACTAGGTATTAATAGTGACCATGCAAATGCCAAATCTCTAACTATAGACAATGGGCATCCAGGAAACTCAGTAGCTAATGCCAAGCAAGGCAGGGCAGCAGAGGTTAGGGTCCCTATTCTGGAAAATGGGAAATAGCATGGATCTATCTGAGTCCATAAAGGAGTTGTAATATGAACCCAGTCATACCCCCCCCAACACTGGCTTTCCCCATAAACAGGAAACCTCTAAAATATCTGTGCTGAAAATCACATGACCAACACAGTGGACAATTTCTACTGAAACTCAGGAACACTGAAGGAATCTTCTAAACTAACTTTTTAGATTAACTATTTCCACTGGCCACCAAGGACCACACTAACCTAAGAATAAAATCCCTGAGCTCTTACAGCCAGCATCTACCTCCTCCTATTCATCTACCTCCGTTTTCATTCTTTCCTTTTTACACTGTCCAGTCACTGATGTGTGACACTCCAGGGGGACACTGTTCCTTCTACTTCCTCCTGACAAATTCTCTCTCATCTGCATGCCAGCTACAGGCTACCTCCTCAGTGGAGACTTCCCCCGGCCCCCTTCTATGCTGTGAGCTAACTCTACCTCTCTTGGGCAGCAGACAGTTTCTGCTTTGAATTAGAATCATGTACTATCTGCCTTCTGTCCTCCATACAGTGACACATTTCTTTAATGTGACCATAGCTTAATTTCTTTCACATTTTCTTTTTCAGTCATTATTATTGTGTGTGTTGTTGTTGTTGACAGATGTGTGGAATAAAAATGCATGCATGAAGGAAGGAAGAAATAGAAAAGTTAATTTATAAGCATCTTACCTGTAGTCGGGCTTGGTTTACTAATAAAGGCAAAGCTAATCATAAGGTTAGCTGTAGTAATAGTGAGAATGAATTAGCACTTATCAGTACTATGCGCCAAGAATGAATTAAAACCTCGCAGAGTGAGGCAACGGTGAATGAGACTCACATCTGTACCCACCCCCAACCCCTACAGCCAGTGCATAGGACATGCATTCCCCAGCCAAATATATAATTGCAAACCATGGATGATAGAGGAAAAGATATTACAGTAAGTTGTGAGAACACAAACAAAGGGACAAGATCTAATTGTGGCAGGTCATGGAAGGCTTCCTCAGGGAACTGGTATTTCAGTTCAGATTTGAAATGATAGCAGTGGCTCACGGACAGTGCTGTGGCTTGATGGCAGAGAGCTGAACAGAGTGGCCATTAATGGCACCTTGCCCTGCAATCAGTTTCTAAGACTGTGTGTGGATGAGCAGTGGCCTGCCATCCATGCTAATAATTTTGAGTGTGTGTTGAATAAAGGGAGGCAAACCTTAAGAAGAATGGTTGAGAGAGGAATGTGATAAAGGAAGAGGGAGATAAGACTCGAGGTTGGGGGTGGGGAATAGCTCAATGAATTAATAATAAACCTGAGTGTGTAGAGAAAAAAATTCACAAGTAAAAATGAAGTGATGTTGAGGGTGCTGGTGGTCTCTGTTGCAGGGCAAATAAATCCTTTAAACCTTTAACTGCGGTTATTTTGCTTTTACAGTTAAACTTTCTGTATTTGTACTTGAAGCTAAAAGAAAATCCTACTGCTCCTTACATGAGAATATGCACCTCTGTATTTACATCTGGAGCCAGTGTGAGCTGATTGCCCATAGGGTGAATGGAATGCCAGAAGTCCAGGGAGTAATGAGGTCAAAGATGCAAAGGTGAGAGGTGAGACCAACGCCTTGATGTCTTGGGCTCAGGCTAGATTCTATTGATAAATACTGTTGTCATTGCACTCATGAAAATAACTGGAATGATGTGCTGCTGTTCCTGGACAAGGAGAAGTCAGGTAACATTGTATTGATGGTTTCTAGAGTTCTTTTCCAAAGTTTAATAGCTTAAGGGAAAAAAACAAGCCATAGAATGCACAAAAAGATTTCGGAGACAGTGCACTAAGGGTTTGATATGTATGGTGAGCTGTTTACAGAGTGGTATCCTGGGCTCCAGAGGACATCATGTAATCACTGGATTTCCCCATGTACTCTAACAAACTTGTCTAACTTTGCTGATGCTATAACATGGAGATGCGGACAGCAGCTTGGGTATACCTGTGCATTTAGATTCCAGTGGATTCTGACCTGAAGACCCATAGAATAAGGAGGAGAGTGCTGAGTGTCTAGACTAAAGAGAACACAGGGTAGAGAAAGTAGAAGCTTCATGAACAAAAGGGGAACATTGTCTGTTTAACAGTTTCTCAAAGCTAAATGGTGTTAGGAAACATGAATAAAAGTGATTTATCCAGGTGCCTCCTTTCACCTTCACATGTCTTCCACGGTGTCAAAAGATCTGTCTTGGGAGAATCCTTTTCTAAGCTGTTAAGTCTTTATAGTCTGTAAGGCTCCTTTATTAAAGCACTAATACCCGTGGGAGGAACCCACCTTATTAAATAATATCTCAAAGAAGGATTAATCCATCAGTTATTCTCATAGGTAGCGAGAAGAATTCTGAGGCCCTAAAGGGAGGAGATGTGGAAGAGCTGAAGGTTGGGCAGAGACACTAAGGTAAGGAGTGGGAGAGTACTGTGGGAGATCCCCTCCAAGCTCATTGCTCTGGAGAGCATCTGTTGGCTCCAGAAAAACCACCGCTCCCATCCTGACACAAAGGTGCTGTGGGCAAAAATATTTTATCACAATTGCACAATAAAAATTTGCCATAATCAAGGGCATTTGTTCTTAGTATTCCTGGAACTTGACGTGGTTGGATATCTTGCCAGAGGCAAGAAAAAAGAAAGCTTGTAGCTGAATGAAGAGAGTGTGAGAAATCTGCTTAATGTGAGTATAGTTGCCTCACCTACTGTTTACTGCTGTGAATGGGTTCTGCTGACTGGCATTGGAAACAAATGCAGATTGATAAATACGAAGTCAGGAATGCTTTGATTCCAATCTTCACCTCTCTGGGTCTGTGCCTCTGTCTCTGTCTCTACATATACATGTCCTTCTTCCTTTTTTATTGCTCTCTCTCTCACACACATATATACATATATATGTGTATATATACATATACATAAAACACATACAACACACATATATACTAGGATTCAGAAGCTGATAAAACTTGAAAGATCTTTATGACATAACTTTAGAAACAATGGCAATAAACATTCAGCTGGCAGGAGGACTTGCTTACTTCATGAAAAAGAAGCCTGTCATCATGACAAAGCAGGATGCTGGACTTGAGGAGGACTGAAAATGGAGACCAGTTCTCATACAAAAAAATGCAAGACTTGTTATAACTTGTTTTTGTATGACTTTTAAAGCTTTTCAAAGCCTCCCTTTAAATGTGTGGCAGTGGGCCAATGGAGATTATCCTTTGGAGTCTGCAGTTCAGGGGACACACTTAAAAAATCATGGGCTACATCCTCTGTGATTTCTTAAATGGGAAATGTCCCCAATAGGCTCAGGCACTTGTACATTTGGCCTCCAGTTGGTGGCACTGTTCAGAAAGGTACACTGGTGCTGTAGGAAGTACATCATTAGGGTCAGGCACTGAGGGCTGAAGCTTTGCTCCACTTCCGGTTTGCATTTTGCTTCTTGTTTGTGGTAAAAAGATGTGATCTCTTAGCTTCCTGCTTCCAGTGCCAAGCCTGATTCTTGCTGTCATGATTCTCCATTCCCTGTGAGGACTCTTATTCCTCTAGAACCATATGCCTAAGTAAACTCTTCTCTGAACATTTTTGGTCATGGTGTTTTATCACAGCAAGAGAAAAGTAATAAAAACAGACCCTATTCTCCAAAGGCCTGAAGAAGGCTTCTGTGATTCACGTTGGAAGAGGTATCTCAAAATTAATTCAATATGTTGGGTTGGTTGTATGCCTTTTGTTCATTTACAATTAGGTAAATTTGTTTTGTTTACTTGAGACCAGATCTCTCTATGTTGCATAACCTAGCCTTAAATTCATGGCAATGCTCCTGCCTCAACCTCACAAAAGCTAAAATTACAGGTATAGTCACACAACTGGCATGAATGTGTGTCTTTTGTATTAAAAAACAAGCATAGAAAATTTTCAAACCATAAAGACACCATTTTCTGTCATCATAGGACTTTACAATTGACTGATATGACCTTGATATTCATGAGGTTGAGTTTGACCTCTCTATAAACCAAATAATTTCTACTGCACAGACACTTGTCTGTACTCATTATATACTGTGATATTAACTAGGAGCCTCTGAGAAATGCCATTATTTAAAAGAAACCAGGGTCCTATGCATAGGCTCCCATTGCATTTCATTGTGCATATCTTTGACATATCTATTTGGCCCAACATATCTAGATGACTCAACAGCAAAGCATCCTGCTATACCAAGAAATGAACATTCTCCTGAAATGAATGCATTTTGTTGGGAATAAAAGACAGCTCAAAGATTGTGCATGTTTTCTCCACCCAGTGACTCCTTTGCAAATGTGTTTTAATGCACTTGACATAATTATGTACAAGAACAGATGGAATGGGGTCAGAGGTAGCATAGTCTTGTAGAACATCCAAGGACCATTTTGATTTGACTTCCAAATGCAAAATTTCCCATCTATGCTGGCTTACCACATTCATTATGTTCACTTACTAGAGAAAGCACTGGGCAGCTACCCTTCAGCAGAATCTCTCAAATTCATCTTTAACTATTCTTTAGATATTTCTTCTCTTTTCAGTCAGGTAGAAACCTACACTACTTATTTTCCTGGCACTGAATGTTCCTTAGGGCCTGGACGTCTTCACATACCTGCTTCCTCTTGCTGTGTAAGCACTTTGGGAGTTGGTTATGTATTATTTATTGTTGCGGTCCTAGGATATAGTAAGTCCTCAATTAATGTTTGCTGAGTGTGTTAAATATAAAGTACATAACAAACAATTGAAATATTATAGAGCCAGCTGGCTCTATAATTTTTGAAACTGCTGGTTTAGCATAAACTGTTATATTGTTTTGTGCAAGCAGGTGAGTAGCTATTTATAAAGCAGATATATATATGTATACATAGCTATTTACAAAGAGGCTCTTCACACACACACACATATTTCTGTGCATTTGTATTACAATGATGTGAATTGATTAGGATAGCCAAATTTGGATGAAAGACATTCAGGTCATTGGTGCTATTTATGTTCTTAATGATATTCTTCAAAATACTTTGCATGTCAATCAAGTACTTAAAGCCTTGACTTTTACAACAGTAGCTCAGGATCCAAACACAATAGGACCCATAAAAAATTATCCAATCCAGCTTTGAAGTTTCATAAGCTGTTAGACTATTGATGTGCTTTGTCATGATGACATAACAAGATAGAATGTGACAAAGTAGAGAGAGGACCATGGAGGCAAAAGAGCAAGACACATTGAAAATATATAAATAGTAAAATTGGCAATTTTGGAGAACTTCTTTCCCTTGAATTTTTGTATTCATTTCTGGAAATGTGCATAAAATCTCAAGTCCTGTTCCACAAAATCCAAATTATCATTATGCATAGTAACTTTGTAAAAAAAAATATCAATTTGTAGAATGAAGTAGAAATTGTTTTACTATAGGAGGTAAACTTTGGGGACAAACTATACCCAGGTTATTATATTTAGTAAACTAAAACCCAATGGCAGAGCCCTGATTAGAATAATCCATTGCAAATATAAGCTAGTAGTCAAAGGAAAGCTTTTACATCTTTGGCTTTATTTCAATGAAATTCTAAATTCACCTTAGTTTTATGTACACAACCAATAGCAAGAATTTGAATAGAATTCAAAAATTAAGCAACTCTATGACTTTAAAACAATTTTGTGTGTATGGATATGGTAGGATGTGTTTCATGGGTGTTTGTATCTGTATGTGACCCAGCATACCTGTGTGGAAGTGGACATGCTTATCTGTGCTTCTCCATGTGGGGCTAGAAGCTGTCATTGATGTTTTCCTTAATGACTATTTCATGAGGCAGGCTCTATCCCTGAACCCAGATCTAGGAATTTGTTCCTGCTAGTCAGGATGGACTCTGGTCTCTGTGGAGTTTTTGCCTGCAGAGAATACTGAAGTTCAGGTAGGCTGCCACATCCACCTGGCTTTTATAAAGAGTTGGCAATCTGAACACTAAACCTCAAGCTTGCTCAGCAAGCTTTTTTATTCACTTAGACATCTCCCCTGCTCTCAGATTTGTTTTTCTTTTTCTTATTCCTGATTTATGGGGGATAGATGGGCAGTGTAAAAAAATCAAGACACTTCATCTTAATTCTGCCACCTGTACTCAGCTTAGGACTCAAAAAATTAAAAAACTATTCTCCAAGATTTCTGCCAGAGCCTTGAACTCAAAGTCAAAAGAGCAAAGTTCTAATGTCGTCTTAATGATCTTCATGTTGCCTGTTTCTTCCTCTAGCATCCCCTTCATCAAGATGACGCAGTATCTCATGGGTGTTATGTACAAAAGTTACCTTGGCATTTGGAAATCAATCATCTTAGAATTAGTCACAGGCACATATACCTGGCTTCAGCAATCTAGATACATATAGGTTTAGAAAAATTCCTAGAACTCTTGCTGGCTGGTGATTATGCATCTGAGAGTGGAGACTCACGTACGTGTGAGAGGTTGAGGCAGGATTACTGTTTATTCCAGCTTTTCTCAAAACCCAAAACAAACAAACAAAAAAGTCCTAGAATTTTGTGTCATTGAAGAGGTTAAAGGAACAGCCTTTGTTTATCCCACTGAAGCAAAATTCAGACAAAATGATGGTTTTAAATTGGAGCAGCAGTTCCCAGCATGTCCTACCAGGATCTGCAGCAGCTGCATGGCAACCTGGGAGAAACACTAGCCCTGGTCTCGCTCCCACTTGCACTGAATGAAAAGGTCTGGGTGGGGCCAGGCAGTCAGTGTCTAGGTGCCTTTCGAGGTCATGTTCTGGACCCAGAGGTGGTTGTGAGGAAAACAGTAGTAGTAGTAAAAGTAGTAGTGAGGCAGTGAACAGTACTGACCTTTGAAAGGGAAAAGACAAGATGACTGCATAGGTTGACAGTGCTTACATTTCCAGCTCCTAGGTACCAGGAGCAAAAGAGAAAAGAAATGTGCAAAGGAATTTAGACAAAAGGACAGCTTAGGATGCCTCCCTTCCCCTTTCTTCTCTCCCTCCTTTCTTTCCCTTCCCTCTTTTTCTGGCTTTTCTTGTTTTCCTCTCAAATAAACCTCAGATAAAGTCAGATGATACTTTCTACTTGCTGTTGTGTCTTGAGATGACATGTATACTTGTTACAAAGGTGAACTACTCCAGGAAGTCATGGTAGAATAAGAAATGAAGCCTCACAGACACTACACGCAAATGGTTGTAGCCTTTTGTCTATTATTGTTCAGTTCTGGAGATCTCATCAGTAACTGCAGCTCCAGGGGATCTGATGCCTTCTTCTGGCTTCTGCAGGCACCGGACATGCACACAGTGTAAACATATCTGCAGGCATTCACACATACACATAAAAAAAAATCAATCTTTCAAAAAAAAGAGAGGAAGAGAAAAGAGAGGGAAAGAGACAAGGAGCATGGGAAATGGAAAAAGGGGAGGAGAGAGAGAGGGAGGGAGGGGCAGGGGAGACAGCGAGGAGCAGGCTGGGAGGGGGAAAATAAAGATCACTAGCAAGTGGAATAGGAGAAGCAAGTCCCCAAGTCTCAACACAGGAAGATCAAGGGGTTTCTAGACACCACTGGCACCTGATAGAGTGGACAGACCCCTGGGAGCCTTGCAAGAATTTCATCCTCTGGGGCCAGACTATGTAACAGCTTTTTCATGGAGTTCAAATGATTTGGAGAATCTGAAGTGGGTTGAAATGCCTTTTCGTGAGTTCCTTTAGGCATTTGGTAACTGAATCACTTGGGTCAGTTCCAGGCCACAGCCACCTTCCTTATTCATTCTTCTCACATGGAGAATCATTACTCAATGAGGAACCAGAAAGATGTGTTCTGAAGTCTCATTTACTTATACACATTTTTTTTTTTTTGAGGACACAAGAATCCCATTGCCAGTTGCCCTAAAACTCTTTTTTTTCCCTCTACCTGAAAAAGAAAGAGGCAGGCACAGTTACCAGAAACATCAGTGGGCATATCCTTTCCTCAAAGATGGAATTTCTCCTCCTTTGGTTAACTGAAGCAAGTGCTGGACCAAACAACTTCCCCTGTCACTGTCAAGAGTGACCTCGATGTCTGTTTCCCAACCTGACCAGTGGGGTATGCTGGAAGGGACATTATCTTTTAACTATTTGAAGGATGCATATGTAATTGTATCTCTCTCTCTCTCTCTCTCTCTCTCTCTCTCTCTCTCTCTCTCTCTGTGTGTGTGTGTGTGTGTGTGTGTGTGGTGTGTGTGTGTGTGTGTGTGTAAGAGAGAGAGAGAATATTGACGTGAGCTATTCTAATAGTTTTGTGGCAAAATAATATCTGGAATTTTAACTTCCACAAGTCACTTAATATTTTGCTTCTTTGGGGTAAGTTTGAGCAAATCTGGTGCATTAGAAAACTTAGAGAAATGTTTAGCATATCTAATATACTTATTTTTGTGGGAAAAAAAAAGAAGACCTGAGTTTAATCAACATGGCACACAACTTAAAAGTCAGGGGTGAATCCTTAAAGTTTGCTGACCAGTCAATCTAACCAAGTTGTCAAGCTCCAGACCAGTAAGAGACCACATCTAAAAAAGAATAAAGGATGATAGTAACTGAGAAATGATATCCAAAGTTGTCCTTTGGCCTCCACACACATGGTGGAGTACCCTCGTACACCCAAACACATTGCGCATACACAATAAAGTTAAAATAGAATATTTTTAAAAAGAGATTGGGATCTGGCCTGAATCTAAGGATGAAGAAATGGTTATTTGGCAGGATCATATGTAAAATATAAAACAGACTCACATAATAAGTTTATGTGGATTGACAGGGCTAAATGCTTTGTAAGAAGAATGTTAATCTTTGTTCATGTAAATGAAAGACTCATTATTTTCCCCCCTCTCTATTTGTAAATGCATTTCTACAAAACTGCACTCCATCCAGGGATGCACATTTCAGGGGCAGGTAGACAAAGGTGTGCAGCCCACAATGGGGATGAAGGTGTTTGCTTTAGTGCTGTGTGGCCTGGAAGGGAAGACATCAGAAAGGACATCCTTTTCCCTTTAACTATCTGAAGGATTGATGGACAGAGAGGGGATGAGACAATATGCATTGCAGGGGTATATGAAGGAGGCCTCTCTGGTTTAGTCCAAGGAAGATGTATTTAAACCATCTGAGTCCAACTTACTAATCAGGGAGGTTAGTGTGAGTGAGTGACTTCCTCACCTCTGCAAGGCTGTGAGCCTGAAATTAAAAAGGAGATTTGACCAAAACATCTGCAGTCCGTTCTGAATGTTATGTTCCCCTTTGCAGTGCCTGCATCCCTTAACTGGGTATCTAAAAGCCAGGGTGTGTGTGAATTCTAAGGGTCTTCTAAAAAATCCAGCTCTACTTACTTCTAAAATTTTTGCAAAATAAGCATGCTAACAAATGCATTTCTCATTTTATGTAAAAGCCAAGTCAAGCCCAGAATACTTTGAAAAAGGAA
The DNA here is from genome assembly GCA_004025045.1 of Sigmodon hispidus. NCBI lineage: Eukaryota > Metazoa > Chordata > Mammalia > Rodentia > Cricetidae > Sigmodon > Sigmodon hispidus. Next base: position 1,245 of record PVIH01000407.1, on the reverse strand, counting down.
TTAGTTACAGATAGGTTCATTAGTCTATTTTTAGAAGTTATGACAGCACAATATTTAAGGTAAGTAAACTTTAGGAACAAAAGTGATTTATTTGCCTCCCAGGTTTGGAGGCTAAAGGTTCCTTCCAACTACACTCTGCAGGCTCTTATGGGGACCTTCTCTTGGCTACATCACTTTCTGGCAGAAGCATGTATGGGAGGAAGAGGTGAACACCTGAAACTGGGGAGATTAGACAGGCCCAGGCTCGGGCTTCTGTTATAATCTTTTGAGAACTAATCAGGCTTCCACAAGAAATAACTTCATGCTTCTGGGCACACCCCCAAATCTCTTAAGGATATTCAAATAAGCCCACATCTTTAAAGTTCCAAACCAACTCCCCACAGAGTCACTTTGGCGAACACATAAGTCCTGGGGCAAATAAGCCATACTCAAACCATAGCAACAGAACTGGATCTAGAACCTGCCTGTCATATTTTCAACACATCTCTTGACCTTCACGTCTGGCATACAACTCGAAACTCATCCAGTGAGGGGTAAGATAGTCCATTTATTCAAGTTAACCCACTGTCTTACAATAAACACAGTAGTATTTTTTTCTTGACACTGAAGACACTTCATGTAGAGCAGGAAGCTGAAAAAGGTCCTGCTTTCAGAGTCTACATGATACTGCGGTTATTCTATTGTTGGTTGGGTCATGCTTTCCCACTAATTACTACACTCCCGTAAGAGTAAAAGCATCTGCAGATCCAAGAAGTACTTGTGAGCTTTGTGTATGTGGTGTAGTGTGACTGACCTTTTGTTTATTTCCTAATTGTGACAGTTCACTATGGCATCAGTTCCCCCCACACACACATAGCATTGGACTCCATGTAGCATTAGAGAACTGATCACAATCCCATGGGAAGCATTTTAACCAATCCAAGCATCAGTAAGAAAATGAATTCCTTTAGCGCTTGAATCTATTTCAGGTTCAAAATTGAGTGAATTTGCTGATATTCGAAGTAACACGGGTCTTTTGGCAATTATTACTCGAAACAGTACTCAGAAAGTTGAGAGGAAAAGCCTACAATGAGAGTTTTCTGGTGGGCAAGATTAAACAACTTAACTAACTAAAGACAAAGGATATAACCAGAACTGTACTTAAATCTGATGCCCGAGATATGATACATATATATGTATATATATATGTGTGTGTATGTATATATGTAACTATTTAAATAACTAGTATATAACATATATTATATC